>JAVXUP010000352.1:0-522726 GCA_033070095.1 Escallonia herrerae
TCTCTGTTTTGTATTTTGGCAAAATCTAGCTCTAGCTATTTTTTATAAATTCGTAAAAAAACTGTCTAATTAAGTTTTCACCTTTAGCGACAATTACGCCCCGCAATCAGCTGCAAAATAACATTTCAGGCGTTTTACTTACATTTCTGGACTTAAAAGTCCGTTGGAAAATTTTTTCGGGAAAATTACCAAAATACCCCTCTCGGGGTGGCAAATTACCAAAATACCCCCTGGCTTCAGAAAATATCAAAAGTGCTTTAAAATGCTATTTTAAGCTTCCTGAGTTCATTCTTGATCTAAAAAGTATTTTACGGATTTTTCGCCTAAAAATCCCGAACCGGTGTCCGGATCGAGCGCTTAAAAGCCCGTTCGGCCAAAAAATTAGCTAACGGCTTCGGAATGGCCCGAATTCCTGGGGAATGGAACTTCCCAACACCCTAGGGTTCTCATAAAAGTTTTGCGCGAAATCGCGCTGGCTTGATATTTTAAATTACACTGCAAAGTTACAAGGTTGCGTGTATCAGTTAACCCCTTTCCGGTCTTTGAAAAAATCTGAAATTTTTACCTGATATAGATCTTTTGAAAATAACTAGGGTCTCTGTTTCGTACTTTGGCAAAATCTAGCTCTAGCTATTTTTTATAAATTCGTGAAAAATTCTATTTCTGACGCCCTAAAAAATCGCTATTTTGGAATTTTTCGAATGTAATACCCCGATTTGTCAAAACGTAATTTTGACGCCCTTTGACGCCCTAAACACGAATTTTAGACTATTGTAAGAACAACTTAAGCGTAACACAATTTAAACAATCAATTGGTAAGAACAAATTGAAAAATACTTACTTGTTTTAACTTGATATATTTCAAGAAAAATCCACCGGTCTTCTAGCGGTTATCCACCGATCTTCTAGCGTAAATTTTTTTTGTTTGTATGTAGGTGAGATAGGGAGAATGAGGAGGGTGGAAGAAATGATTCGGGGAGGAGGGATTTTATAGAGAGAAAAGTGAGAGAGGAAGAGAAGAACCGTGAGTGAACAGCAGGGAGGGGGAGGGGGGAATGACACGTGGGAGTGGGGGGGTAGGGTGGTAATGACACGTGGGGGAAGAGGGGGTTCACGGGTGGGGGAAGGGGGGTTCACGGGTGGGGGAAAAGGACATAGGGTGGGGGCCACGGGGTGGGGGGCAAGGGGGTGGGGGGCAAGGGGGGTGACGGGTGGGGGGTGGGGTCACGGAAGGCAATAATGCCAACCGCATGTAGGAGTTGCGGTTGGGCATTATTGCCACCATTTTCTCACGAGTTTTTCATTTTCTCGTGATATTTTCATGAATTTATCATAGTATTTTCGTCCTTTTTTGTCCCTTTTCGTCCTTTTTTGGCCCACGTGGCCAACCGCTGGTAAGACCAGCGGTTCGGTGGAGAAATTTGTTATTTCTCCACCGGTGGGTGTGGATCGGCCCCCATATATATATATATATATATATATATATATATATATATATATATATATATATATATATATATATATATATATATATATATATGCAAAGCCCTTTCTAAAAACTGCGCACGCCGCCATGAGGAAGCTTCCCATCGATGCACACAATTCTGCCCCTTTATCTTCTAGAAGTTTTTGTTTAAAATTTTGGATATATGATAAACAATATGCCAGATTCAAGTACTCGTGCTTATTATTTAACTATTATTCTCTAAATTTTTTAAGCTTGTCTATTTTTTAAGGAAACTAAATTGATTTATTCAACGAAGTTGTCAATCTAGGCAACCATTTGACATGTTCATGTTCATGGCCTTTTTTCCTTGGTGAAATAGGCTACTTTATTTTACAAGTAAAAGATGATGCCTTGTACACTTTATTTCATGGAAGAAAAAAAAAAGAAAAAGACCCTTAACACCATTAAATGATCACTTTAAATTGAACGGAGTTGAACTATGTTTAATTAAAAGGAAAAAAAAAAACTTTGACATAAACGATAGAAATCAAATTAAACCTACGTTCAACAAACCAAATCAAATCTACGTTCAACAAAACAAATAAATGAATCAGATGAACAAAATCACCATATCGAAACAACAAGGAACCATCAAAACCCTACTGGCTTATAACTAAAACAGGGGTATATACAGAATAGAGGGTAGTATAACACAAAATCGATCAGTGCTTCTGGGTGGTCTTGTGATACTTGTCCTTGATCCATTGGAGGCCAGCGGAGGTACCCTCCTTGACCTTCCTTGCACCCGTTGAAGCCACAACTTTGGTTTTCTCAAACCCTTCTCCCACCTTCTTCCCATATTTGGAGGTGGTGCTGCTACCACTCTTCTTGGTCTCGGGTGCAGGGTCCGGGTTGCTGTCCCATTGATCAGCCCATGATGTCTCGTACGAGCTACTGTTAGTCTCTGCCATTGATGCAACTGCTTGCTAGCTTTTCAAACAAAGAGAGAGACCAGTTCTTCTCGAGAGAGAGAGAGAAACTATGGAGGAGGAGGAGAAGAAGGAAAGTATGGAAACTGTGGTTGAAATGGGAGTTGGCTGTGAAATACATATGTGATTGAATATATAGAAGGGGTGGTCAACAAAGTATAAAAACCTTACTCGTTACGTATATGGAAACGTAGACGCGTAGGATGATGATATTTGGAGCCAACATTGCACGTGCAAATTACCCAAGTAGCCCTTCTTTTTATTACTGTAACATCTTCCGTCATTGATTTCTCGTTATCCACACTTTCCTTTAATCGTTGCGTATTAAGTTCTTCTTGCTAAATTAGCGTGTATATGTGCAATATCAAAACGGGATTTCAGGTTCGATCCGGGCTGTTGGAATGAAACTCTCATATAACAATTTTTTTTAGTAACTTTTAATTAACGATGCTAAAAAATACTACCGGGAATTAGGGCTGAAAAACTCTGCAAAAAGTGCTTATGACGTTGTACAGCAACTGTATAATTACATTGTAGGCTATTCTTACTGTACCAGGTTACAGCCAAAATCTTTAGCTTTAAAAAAGTCATTTTACATCTTTTTGTGTCAGGTGATATAAGGTCGTTGATGATTACTTTGGTTTGGCAAGAAGAAAACTGCCAGTGACCAGAACAAATATTAGAATAATATATACACTCATTTGTCAAATCATTTTGTCATGGTAAATTAGTTGAATTTTAATTGTTTTACTTATCCCTAAAAATCCTTCACGAGAAAGGAATATTTCTTATGATCAGCAGCTTTCAATTATGGAATGAACTTCCACGCGAACAGTAAATTACCATTCGTCCTGTAATAGGACGGAACGTTTGCTTTCTGACATGACAAACGATAAAACTCACTTTAAAAAAACAGAGAATCTGGACCGCACACCTCAACGACATGAACAACTAGATCGCGGTGTGAACTTAGTTTAAATTGCAAACGCTATCATTTTATTAGTTCCGGTTAACGAATAAGCTTAATAATGTATAGAAAATTTAATACGGTATGTCTTTTATATTATCTTTTTGGATATATAATAATAATTGGTGTTGGTATTTAAAAAGGTAATATATAGATCCTCCCACAACCGTGTACACTGTGAGCCTTTAGAATATATGCAAAGCCCTTTTGACAAACCGCGCACGCCTCCATGACGAAGTTACCTATCGATGCATAATTCTGCCTCTTTAGCTTCTAGAAGTTTTAGTAAGAAAACTTGGATGTATGATACAGAATCTTCCAGATTCAACTACTCCTGCTTACTATTTTAATCATTCTCCAAAATCTTTTGTCTATATTTTGAAGAAATTAAATTGATTCGTTCAATAAAGTTTCTATATTAGGCAAACATTTGACATGTTCATATCTCTTTTTCCTGGAAGAAATAGGCAACTTTATTATAAGAAAAAGATGATGCCTTATCAACTGTATTTCCAGGAAAAGGAAGGAAAAAAACCCTTGACATTATAAACCGATCACTTTGGAAGTGTTCAAAGCTGAACTATTCTTAGGGGAAAAGTAAAAAGTTCAACGTATATGGTAACGGTGATTACGTCCTGTAAATAACAGATTAGATAATAGAATAATAAGACATTGAGCTCGTATTCTCTAGAAATCGCTTCACCTCGTTAGATCTCACATGTACGTTACACCACGTCATATCCATTATCGTTACACTAAAGATCTTCTCGCTAAAGGCATTTTTCTGCTGCTTGGCTTCAGACGGCGTTGGGTCTTTAATCCCAGCAATTCCCTTTGACAGGGCTGCAAGGATAGCACCATTGAGGTCTCTAATGACACCACCACAGCCCATTCTTGTAGTATCCTCAGATGTTTTGGCGCCAGTATGATTTCTACCCATTGAAGTTTACGACTCCAAAAAACAGATACCGTAGGCGAGGATCGTTGTTCAACACATGACCGTCCCTAAATTGCTTCATAGGCGCTATAAAACATTTCGAAACGAAAGAGAAACTAAAATTTTGGAATGAACTAAAACTTTGTTGATGTTCAACATAGGGTGAAAGGCAAACCAAGCATAACTCAAAATACGTGGCGTTTGCCGGAACCCCAATGCTCACGTCGATCAAACCAAACTGTACAGGAGCAATTTGCTTCGTAAGGGCGGGGGGCTCTCTTTATGACCAAGAGAAATGAGGTAAACAACTTATGGGGGTTAGAAAAATACCAGTTCGTGGATGACTGTAATCCGTGAAAATAACATACATGCTTGCATCATAGCAGCTTCATCTAGTGATTGTATGTGCTGGCATCTTGCAAGTACTTGTTGTAAAGCCACCGAGAGATGTTAAGTGCACTCCCCGTGCTTTGAACGGGATATGCATTCCTACCGTTCTGCCAATCATTTGTGAGCTTAATCCATTCTCTCCTCCAGTTTATCAAACCAAAACCATCACCCTTCTCTAAGCTCTCTCTCAGGAATTTGAAGTATATTGCTGCTCGGGGTCCGTAGTAATCTCGTAGAAGCCCACTCCAGTATTTGTTTCCTAGATAAAAAGGATGGAGAAAACCAACAAGCTTTTAGTATAGGGTTCAAAAGTGTTTGTTTGCCATGATGGGTGAGGCTAAATCTACACCCTTTTGTCACTAAAGGGTCCAAAAATATCACAAATGCATCTTTGAGTGACGGAAGGGTGTGGATTTAGTAAAAGAGGGTGTTAAAGTCTCGCATTGACTATACTGCTCTTGGAAAGGATTAGCCAACCATGTATACAAATAGTTCCCGACCCCATGTATATCTCCCTGCTATATCTTCCTAACAGTGTGTGGATGTAGCCCCACCCAGAGTACATTGCAAAACTCAAGAAAACGATATGGTATTCTTCATTGCATAGTTGAAATTAAATGGTATAGATCCGTTAAAAATGATTAATAAAACCTGGAAATAATACCTATTCAGAACCAAGGTCTTATTACATGTAAACTGCAAGAGACTATTTAAAGGAAAACTCTTAAGCAAACAGGCCTTGAGACATACCATAGTCACGAAGCAGACTAGCTTCTTCCTGTGTGTTGTCAAACCACATGGTTATCTGAGTTCTCGCATTCCATTCAAACTGTATATATGGTCACATCATCAATCAGATGACTTACCATGTCGGAAAATTCATTAGATAGTTTGAAGGTGTCCTTACCTGTTCTTCCTGGTCTTTGCCTTGAGCAAGTTGCTTTGCACTCTCTAACCACGGGCCAAGTAGAAATCCGTCATGGGAAGCTAAAAGTGTGTCCATATCTTCAACAAGGTCAACAAACTTCTTGCTGTGGCGTGCAACAGCATGAACGTCGTTTAACTGATAGTCCTTTATTACCTCCAAAAAAAGTTTGTTTGCATACTTCGCCAAAGCTTGCCTTGTCAGATCGACGAGGTCATAGCTGTGGATAGATATAACAACAAACGTCTTTAAAGAAGCTGGAGGATGACATAAGGACCAAGAATTAATTAGTCAGATAATCAACAAAAATGGCTCACCTGTAAGTGCTGATTCCGGATAGTTCATCCCCACTTTTGATAAAAAGCTCTAGTGCATGCAAAACTTCTGACATTGAATACCATAGATGAGGTTGGTCGAAAGAATCAGCTGCGTATATTAGAAGCTCTCTCCTTGATAACTGTTTTCTATTATCGTGATACTTCTGCACTGGCATTTGCAGAGTTGAAATAAAGGATGGATCAACATCTGGGAATGCCACAATTACATCCCTATTTTTATCCTGTTTCAGCTCCACAAAAGAACACAGTCAGAAAAAACGGATGTGCTAGGTATGTCATGCATCAGATAGAGTAGCAAAGGATAAAAAAGGCACAGTAATCATGTAAAGTCTCAACCATCAGTCTTGACCAGGGTGCTTTTGAGGTTATCAGAAGCATGACCAGGTACAAAAAGTAAAATAAATCTTGCCCAATATACTGAAACTAATTAACTAAGATAGAGTGGCTATAAAGTTCCATAAACTATATACCTACCATAACATGGCTTACTAAATAAAAACATTGCCGATAACATCTACCATAAAATATTAGTAGCCCTCCCAACACTAAAAGTTGCTCCTCCAAATTCAATGAAGAAGTTGTTTGACATATATACCCTCATTTTTTTCCTCTTCAAGTTACTTTTAAATTAAAGCTAGATATAGTCGATGTTCGACTCCTTGCAAATTTGCTTACTAAATCCATGGGAATGGGAAGAAAGTGTTAAACGAAAAACCTCATTTATTAAAATGAAGGGACTTTAGGGATAGAGATGAGCAGTTGCTGACAAGTAGCATAGGATGAGGCAAGGATGGGCCAATGAGAGGAAAGATGCAGAGGGTTGGTGTAGGAGGTGTTAGAGGGGAAAGATCATGAAGGCAGACGATTGGCAACATTGTCTAAGGGCATCGCAATCACCTCTTTCATCTTGTCAAAAACGAGAGTGGACCGAAGCATGAATTGCTCGCCCGTACAACTTACTAAAAATAGCTTTTAAAAAAAAACTTGATCTTCGTAAGATTCCTTCATCAGGTATTACAACTTGATTCCATCTAATTGTCTCAAGTATGTTGCTCCTAGAATGGACATTATCCCTACACTAACTCTCTTCTGATCATCGTTATTCAATCTATATTGAAAAAAGTATCTTCTATCATCTTGACACAATCTCCAGTGACACTACTTATCAGCTATAACCGTAGCTTTATGCGGTGTTGGTGACAAGTATACCACCATAGTTACCATACAGAGCATCAATTTTCCAATTCTCAAGAACCTTTTTCTGATAGTAAATTATTGTTCACGGGGTCACAGTTTACCTCAAGTATCAGCTCACTTGCAAATAAGGTTAGTTCACGGAAACGCACGTCAGTTGTCAATGGAGGAGATCATGAAGAGGAAACTCATGTTTTCAATATAAACTTGAAAAGGTGGAGTACTTACGGGAAGACCATCCGTGCAATTGTAAACTGTGTGATATAATAAGTTCCAGGCATCCTGCATTGATGGAACAAGTCTCCCGTATCGCCTTATTGAATAAAGATCAATCCACGTCTGAAGGAAGACAGGTGAAAATATGTTTGCAGCAAATACTTGAAAATACTGATATGGTAGTGGTTGAGTTGATACTGTGAGTTCTTATAGACATAGATGAACTCTAGAGATACATGCGAGGCAAAACATGTAGACAGTTACAGTCAAAAGCTCACTTTTTAGCACCAGATGGAAACTGGCCAGCAATTAGCAACAAAGTTAAACCGATATATGAAAAGCAAGCAATGCATGTATTTTTCAATGGGCTGACCAAGCTGCATTTTGGTTGGTTCAAGCATAATCCTTCCCTAGCTTGAACAGTATGCTAGTATCCAGGTTAAGTATTTTGAGCATTTGTGCGTACCTTGACGTCAATCTTGTTATGTTGAAATGCCATTTCAGACATAAGATCATAAACCACAGGATTCTGTTCAATACCTTCCATTGACATTCCAACACCAACCTGGTACATAAACAAGCAGGGCAAAATACATGATCTGACAGACTATTCAAATTAAATTGAAACAAGAGATTTTCCGGGATATTAGTTTCTTAAACAAGCTTAGTAAGCGTGGTCAGTACTAATCTCTTTTGTAAGAATTACATATTGTAAACTAAGTTTTTCCTTGTTCCTTTTCCTTCAGCATAATGTTTATTTCAAGCATGTGAAAGCTATTTATTACAATTCAAATGTCAATGCGCGCGTGTGTGTAGGGTCCTGATCAACAGCTACCTCTGGCAAAAGCCTTCAGCATAATGTTTATTTCAAGCACATGAAAGCTATTTATTACGATTCAAATGTCAATGCGCGTGTGTGTAGGGTCCTGATCAACAGCTACCGCTGGCAAAAGCCCCTTTTTTCAGCTGATCTAGGGCCATCTATGTCACACAATGAATGGTCCAGATCTCTTTCTTGAGAAAACCAGGGAGTCAAGGACGAAATGCTACTCTTTGTGGCAGTTGGGTCCAAATTACAAGAATGTCCTTTTACCAAATTACTGGATATCAGCCAAGGTCTCTCTCTCTCTTTCTTTTAGCACCTGTCATCATCATCGGGCGAGCTCTCTCCCTTTTTCATCTTCCGGTAGTTTTTATCATCATCACTAGGCGACCTACACCATGAATAGACTTATCACCATCTCCCAACTGCTGCCATCGCCATCTCGCGAATGCCGTCGTCTATTACTAATAACATAATCACCATCATTCACTGACATATTGTCTGCGAATACTTGTCAATCTACTTTCTCCTCTTTTAACCATATCCACCATCATCTTTTTCAACTCCACATTTGCTTTTGCACTCATCTGTTCTAAAATGGATTTCAAGTCCATGAATAACTTATCCTATGTCTTATTCCATTCTACAAATGAAAGAGTTAACTCTTTGGGTCAGTGTATTCCTCTAGCTACTACATAGGACAACTTTAACCCAGAAATATGTATCACTCCGTTCGAGAAAATCACGTTTTCTTCTGAGATGATGAAATGGTTAGGTGATGGATGATGGTGATTGGAGATGACTGTGATGAAAGAAAGAAAACCTAGGAGAAAAGGATGATCGGAGTAGAAAAGAAACAAAACATGATCAAAATAGCTGTCTTTAACTTGAGGCTGCCTTTCTCAAATGGCTTTGATGCTTATTTTGATGAGGAAGGGGCATGAAATTGAGTCTTGATGGGCATTCTCAGTTAAAACGATAAAGAAGCCATGAGCATCTCTGCAACCACTACAAGGTGTAGCAATTGCCTTCAGGGATATGTAAGGGAATAGTTTGAATGGAGAGGAGCAAACTGGTCATGATTTACCAACCGCTACTAAGAGTAAAAGCTGGTCACCGCTTTTCCAAAAAAAAAATAGTTGGACTGTCCACTTGGTGACCTGGAAGATTCCAGATCAGCTGTGGATCAGCCCCCCAAAATGAATGTACACGCACATATATGTTTAAAAGCTTAAGCTATTAGAGAATGGATCCAACAATCTATATCATGCTTTAAAACTCTCCCTCACGTGCAAGCCCCCGACTGCACATGGAGAGACAAATCAAGGTGCACCACCAAGTACACAAATAAACAGTGTGCGTATTGCACAATAATAGGGGCCCAAATACACAAGCAGGAAGAGTCGAGCCCAAGACCTTGCCAAACCAAAGCTCTAATACTGTGATAAGTTACCACTTGCTCTAAAAGCTTAAGCCGTTAGAGAACGGGCCCAACAATGTTTATCGTGCTTTAGCAAATTCACCAAAAACTGCAGTCTGCAGGACAATGAGGCATCAGTTCTAAAAGCCAGAAAACAAAATTTAAAGTAATAATTAAGGCAGAAGACTGTGGGGAGGCAAGAAAACTTATTCCAGGTGGACAAAGAGCAATAGTCATTATAAATCTTTCCCTTCGTAAGGCCTTGGGATTTTTGAATAAACCATGAAAAAATATCCGGCAGGGCGAGGCTGAATCCACTCTTTCTTTGCTAATTGACGCCTTTCTAAGTATTATTTGTCATTAGAAAGCTGAATCTTTGTTGCTATACATACCCTCAGTGAAACGTTCTTGTGAAGTAGCGTGGATTAATATCTTATACTATTAATAAACTAATACAATTCTAAAAGAAGGGAGAGCATTCAGGTGTTATTTAGCACGAAGGCAAACAGAAAAAAAGCCTAGACAGGGTTGTATAATCATTTGAAGTCTGTGTTTTGGCTGATAGAGAGGTTTTTCTTGATTGCACTTCGAATTATCTCATTAAGTAAGCTCAGCACTCCAAAAAAATCTTTCTTGCATATATGTGGCCTTAACAGGAAATTCATGGCCTCGCACCGCAAAGATGGCATGTGTTTGTGGAAGGTTAAAACAACAATTTTACAAGTAAAAAGTAGGTATCAGGTACCATAGTTGAATTTTCACTTGTACGGGCTTCGAAAGGTCCAGACCCTACAGCATCTAAAACCCCGTACATCTCAACGTTTCCAGCAAAGTTGTGAAGCATACACCTGAGCATCATAACCATAAGATTCAGATGACAACAAATGAAAACAGGAGAAAGGTGAGGGGGAAAATATTCAACTTAGGAAATTTTCTAACAGAAACTAATTTTGCTCAAGGGAATCGATAACCACACTCCAGCATTTTTCCACATGCATTTCACTTTATGATGCATTTTAGTGACAATCTCTATGGGAAAAATGGAGCTCAAGTAGTAATATGGAGTGTCATCATAAGTATGACATGCACATCTAGCAGGGATAGCTAGCTACAGTCTAAGGGTGACATGCTTGCCAGAGGCACGACGTCCCAGATATAAACCATCAACCACACGAGAACAAAATGACTCTCTCAAGAACACAGTTACTCTCGAATTTGAAAGGCAGTGAATCTGCAATTCTCCAAGTCGTTCCTTTCCTTTTTTTATCAGTAGAAAGTCATAAATTGGCATTGGCCTGCCAAACAAAGCCTGTTAAAGTCATGCTTCGCTTTGGAGTGAGTCCTACAACTGATTTTTATCTGACAAGGACTCGAACATTCCACACAAGTAAAAACGAAGTGTAACTTTCCAGATGTAAGGAACACCGTAAAACTGCTCTGAAGTAGTCCATATAGGTTTCACTTCCGCAAATAGATCAAGCACAACCAGCCTTCCAACGGGAACAGAGTGTAGAAGTGCCTAAAAAACACTAGAAGTCAGTGCAGCATGAAGAACAACATATCCATAATAAAAATAGGTACAGCCAAGAATTGTTGTAGAGCTGCCAAGTACTTTACCCGCAACCAATCACCAAAGCTGTTCTGGGGATGCACAAAAATGGAAGAGAGAGTGGCTCAAACTTTAGGAATGTGTCATAACATACTAAAATAGTAGGGAAGGAAAAGGTTTGGACGACACTGCTGCTGATGACATTATGGCTACTAATCCTAGTTACTAAAAAAGAAAATAGTTCAAGTAAACAACATTTGCTTAGCATGCAAGTTTCGCTAACTGCGATTTCACAGGCCATTGCGTTGAGACCACGTTTTTACGCCCCAAAAAGTGAAAAGACTCAGATTGGTAAGTGCTCAAATCTCGAGTTAGCAAAAATAGTTGGATAGCGCCATGCTCAAGTGATTCAGTGAAAAACCATGCTGCTCTAATGCATCCAAAAAGGCCATCAACAAAATCAAAACAATGAAAGCCAAAAGAAAAGTAAAGATGACCTTCATTTGCGGAGGCCTCCAAAATGGGTCATATGAAAAAAGCCAGCCCTAAAGAACAAAAAATGATTAGAAAGAATGTACAACAGAAAAGGAAGCAAGAGCTATATAAAACAGAACCACTCGATGCTACACTTGAGTAATTAAGTAAATGCTCATAGCAAAAAGTGGTAAGTTAGAACTAATGCAGCATACGTAGAAGGATAATGTACCATGCACAAAAGGATAACGAAAATGGTTAGTGACGTCGTTTCCTATTGATGTCATTATTATGTGGTTCATTAGCCTATGTTAGAAAGATACATAGCTACCTGCATTAGCCAAACAGCATCGTCGTCACCACTTTGCATTCCCTTGAAAATTGCAGCACCTAGTGAAGAGATGTACTCTGGATCATCTATAGGTGGTGTGTTCTCGTCAAAGGTGTCACTGCAGAGATTAGACAGAAACTTCAATGCATACTCGTAACACACTTTTGTGGAAATTTTGTAAATCTAAATTGCGACAGTAGAGTAGTGCTCAACCAAATGATCTCCAGGAACCAGAGCACAAGATCACTTACTTTCCTTAGATAGAGATAAAGGACTTCAAAAGTATGTTCCTGGAGGCTAAGACCCGGTGTATTTAAGGAAGTTTAGGAACATAGCATAAGAATCCAGCTCTACCTCAGGCTGGGAAATGTGCTGGTTAGAAGCTGTTGCGACTAGACGCCTAAGGTGCAGATACTGTATAAAAAAAAAAGAAGAAGAAATGGCAAAATAAAAGTGAGGCGCCGAAGGAACGACCCGGCCAGTTAAGGCCAGGAGCGCATCGCCGGCAGAAGGGACGAGACGACCGGTGCACACACAAGGCGGACCGGCCGACCCAACCCAAAGTTCAACTACGAGCTTTTTAACTGCAACAACTTAAAATTCAAAGCGCCAATATAAAGGTAGTAAATCAGTTTATATAGGAAAACTACAGCAGAAACAAAGATGATATAGACTGAAATCCAAGGTAATTTTCTGCATCAGTTCAGCCAGCTGAAATCATGAAGGGATTTCAACATATGGAAAACTGTTACTGTAGAACACCAGCAGCAGGATTTGACAAATATTTCCAAATAGAAATAGCATCAAATCTGCAGAAGATTAGCCTAAGAACTCTTAAAATGGATTCTTTCCATCTTTGGCCATCCCATTTCAGAACTTGGGCCTTCTTATTGGGCACTTCGGCCTTCCAAATGCAACCCTAAGACCAAACCAAGCCCAATCTGGATTCTTTGGCCTTACACTTACTGCATCATACTTGCATTGCATTTTTTCATTACCTTTTGTCCTCCTCCAACTATCGCAGCTTTATAATATCTTGACCTATTAAAACTAAAGGATAACACAGACTCTTGGAGCATTCTGAGATCTAAAGAGGATATTCTTTACGCTCATGTTAATATACAGATATTGACGAAAGGCTAGATAGAAATGACAGAAGTTAAGTGAATAAAAGAGTTATGACACGGATTCTGTATAAATGATAGACTATCAGGCTCATAAGATGATGGAAGATTCATTTGACTTTTAACTCAGATAAAGCAAAAGATATGGAAATCGATGGCCTAAATATTTAGGGTATTTATCAAGAGCAAAGAGCGGGCATGATTTACCAGTTGTAGATATGGCCACTCGTTCCATATTCTGAACAAATAGACAAGTCCATATATCAGAACAGCAAGCAATAACGTTTAAGCATTTGATATAAAAATTTCCCATGATGGTACTGAAGTATTATCCAACATTAGAAGGAAAATTATATTAAGAACGCACCTTTCAACTGTTGCCTAATAAATGCCTTCCCAATTTCAATGAACAAGGGGTCAGTTGCATCAAGGAGATACGTACAGCACCATCTAGGGTCACTGCCAACAGTAAACCTAATGCAGGATCAAGAAAGCAACAAGAATTATAATAACTGCAAGAAACGGCTGCTATTGATCTCTTAAAAGGTCGTCAAATCTGAGTGGACTGATGAGCACGGATATAAAAAAACACGTTGATTTTTTATTTCCTTCGTACTTTAGCCTTAAGCGACCCACAAGTGGAAAACAAGATAAATTTTATGCCCCCATTTGTAGGATAAAGATTTGATTTGTTGGTTTCAGTTGTTATTGGAGGGCGTAACTAAACAGGAAAATAACTGCCATAAGTACAAGAAACTTTATCTTATCATCCTTAAATTGAGTGGCCCTCTTGTAATTGTAATGGCACTCCTACAGCAGCTCCATTGTTCACTCATAATGATCACGACATTCAACATTTGTTAGCCGGGAGGGAGGGGGGAGAGAGAGAGAGAGAGAGAGAGAAAATATTAATATTGGAAAGAGTAAGGCTCAGTTCAAACTTCAAACTAACATTCGTTGAAAAGAACAAATATTCAGGATGATTTCAACAATTGGAATAGTAATTCCCACAGCAACTAAGACCCCACGTGAAACATATAGCAACTACTTGATTAAATGCAGAAATTTTGGCTCTTGGTATTTTCTAATAAGATGACAACAATATTGGACCCTAAAACTTATCAATAGTCTTACTCGAGCCCCTATGAACAAAAGCACCAGGTTCTTACCAATTTCCTAGACGTGTTATTTTTGCCAAGGGAAATACACTCCGTAATGCAGCAGGAACATTTCCAGAAAAGGCTGGAAGAACTGAAACACAACAGGAACAGTTTTAGATGATATGCAAACTTAGTGGACGCAACAGTTATTTTTCCACTTTAAGCTTTATTTTTTAAGATTCTGTTTATTATGGTTGACGTTCTTCAGGTTGTAATGGTTGTCCTACCTCATTTTAGTTGGACTCGTGTGGAAGGAAACCCATTTATAAGAATCGCAAGTGTTCTCAACCAAAAAAAAGCAATGTAAAATTAAACCAAGATATGTAACACATAATCATTTCACTCCTAATAAGATGTTGCTACTTCATTTACAACTTCACAGTAATTGTGTTCGTATAACAAAGGATGTTGCCAATAAGATTATTACTTTCTTAACCAGATTTTTAAAAGCCTTCGCAATATGGAAGAGTTTACTAAGCATGTTGCCAATAATACTTTCTTGACCAGATTTTAACAAGTTTTTGCAGTACGGAAGCAGTTTTTACACCTATAACCATCGTATTAAGAATTCGAATAGAGAACATTCTCATACAGTAAATGGTACCTGGAGTCATTCCAAGTTCATGCATTCGAGCAAGAATTTTCTTCTGCAACATAAGTTGTTGATCTAACCAACTTTGTGGTAACGGCCCACCCCATCTGCACCCCCATAAAATAGTCAACCGAAAGAAGAGAGAAAGCAATTTTATGCAATTATCAGTTGATATTAAGGTCACTTCCATTGAGCTCCAAAAGCAAAGTATTACTAGTAATCAGTTCGATTTGGAGGCCTACAAGGAATTCAACCATATCAATCAGGAAGTCATATAATAGGGTCTTCTGGTGTATCACACTGAATTGCATCTCAAAACATAATGAGTAATGAAATAGCCTTAAAACAGTCATGGTTCAAGCTTGGCAATAGCAAGAGGGGCCCTCTAGATGAGCAAGAAAACAAAATTAAAACTACTTCTCACAAGATTCTTAAATCAGTGATGTTATAGTGGCCAACTCAAAGTGCTCAGACTGAAAGGATAGATAAATGCAAAAGGAAAGTTTGTCAAGAAAAGCATGGAACAGAAAGTGCTGGAATAGATTGGATAAATAAATCACCACAAGTATATTAATTACAATTCAAATACAAAGTAAGGCTCAAATTGAAAAAACATGCGAAAATATATTCTAGGTCAAGGGCTACAAGCTCACCCGTGCAGGTTCCCCATACGCGACCATGCAAGAAAAGCAGGTCCTCCAAAGAAATCACCCAAATCTGGACCGCTAATGTTAAATTTCTGCTAATAAATGAGCAATTCTGGTCAAAAGAAAATAACCCGGAAATTTGAGCAAATAAGGACAAATCTGTACAACCTTTGCCAAATTTCTTTACTACAACCAAGTAAACCATATGAGATCAAAATTCAAAATCTAATTTAAATCTCTTTGGTATTACAACAAAGTAGTGCTGTGACTGATTTGTCATCCCTGATTAATTGACCTCTTTTCCAGCAATTTTGATATTTATACTAAAACAAACTTCACAGAAACTCCATGAGTTTAGCCAACAGGAGATCGAATTCTTGATCATGCATCTCTTCATTACTTGCATGCTTGCAACATAAACAGATACCGTTTACAGATTCTGTTAAGGTTAGCCATTATATTTCCTCAATATAGTCCTAAAAGCTGGTAGTAGTGGTACCTATGGATGCAGTCTCTTATGTGTTTTACACATTGTATTTTCAATTGTGGTCGTTGCCACATTATACCTGCAGTTATGGTAGATTGGAGAAACCTACAAAAACGATATTCAAATGCAGCCCATCTCTGTAACTCCATAATATTCATGACCAAATGAATAACATGACCTCTAAATGGAGTGTCATGTTCAACATGATGAACCGGAGCCAGATCTGTTCTGTGGGGCGTGGAGTATGGGAGGGATACGAGTCTTCTCCACGACCACAATGACGAAGTAGGAGACTCGACCACTGCCTTTAAATTCACGCAAGTGAGCATCAGTTAATGGCTTTCCACTGCAAATCACCTTTGTGATGTTGCTATATTGTTGTCTCGAAGGTGAAGCATTACAGGAAAAAAGGGAAGACACATTGACACAAGCTATCGAGAAGTAGCAACAGACGTTCTGGCTTCTGCCAACAACAAATGGGACATTTCTTCAGAAGTCACAAAGTAGGCCTGTCAAACGCCCAGAATTCACCTAGACAACCTAATCTTAGGGGTTTGAATGCCTTAGACCTTTCGGGGCCACCACAGAGAATTCCCATATTGGTTGTTGCTGGAAATTCTTTTACGTCTCTCGACAGCTTACGGACAGTGACATGTATGTCTTGCCTTACTCCTTAATGCTTCACCTTCAAAGTCATTATGACGGGCAGTGATGAGCAATGATATCGGTCACTTGACTACCACCTTCACCTGATTTACAAATTCAGGTTGAAGGTGGTAGTCAAGTGTCCTACTTTGTTGCTGTGGTCGTAGAGAAGCTATGCAATTTCCCTCCCATATTCTACAATAGAGCGGAGTTACAGAGTCAAGTGTCCTACTTTGTTGCTGTGGTCGTAGAGAAGCTATGCAATTTCCCTCCCATATTCTACAATAGAGAGGAGTTACAGAGACAATCTGAATTTGTAAATCATGTTTATAAGTATCACCAAGAACCAGAACGCAAGAATCATTGTGGTGACTTCCAAAAGTTAAAAAAATGTGTAAAGCATGTAAAAGATTCCTATCATCTACTTGTTCAACTTAGCCTTGCTTGGCAAGTGGTTGTGGAGTTTCATGTCAAAAGGAATGCGCTTTGGAAGAGAGTAGTGGTCCTAAGTTTGGTGAGGGTGAAAGGTTGGTTTCCTAAGATGATTAGGAGGTTCTACGTCTCGAGCTTGTGGATTGGGATTAACTATGATCTGGATTCTTTTCAGATTCATACACCTTTTGTAATTGATAATGGTTCCCACCTTCTCGGTTATGTTGTACATAGATTTTACAACTAATAAGCTTATATGGGAGCCTTGAGGAATGATAAAAAGCACGTTCTCCAAAAGTTCAGGTCATAAGTCTTGACAGAATCTAGAAGTATATACAACTAACAAGCAGATACGGAAGCACTGAAGATTGACAAAATGCATATATCACATCTAGGTCAGAGGTACTGGAAATTGAGGATCATTCTTACACGACTTTTAGTAAGATTGTGTTGGTTTCACTTAAATGCACTACAAGGACAAGAAAGACGAAAAGAAGAGCTGTCCAGACTTGTGCGGGTTTTTTTTATCAAGAATAAAAAGGCACAAATCATGGTGTACAATCTTTCAGCAGAAAATATGGATTATGGACCTAAAAAGAGCAAACTTCTCACAAGTAATTTGAGACAAGGCTGCTTAGTTAATGATTTTCCGACAAGCATTTACTGTTTAGGCACTTTACATTTATTCAGCAATTGTGATATCACCCCCAACAGCTCCCTTTAATGATGATAACGTCTTTCAGCTTTCTCTTGCTGTTAGCAAAATGTCCAAGTTTCCTTAAACTTTGAGTGAGTAAACCTGTATATTTTCAGTATTTTGACTACCTGGTAACTACTGACATTCTATCAAAAATCTAAAAACTTTCCTGATGAATATGCATCTGAAGCTCCTACCTTCTTCATGAAACCAAATTATAGGGAAATTCCATAACAGTTTTCAACAATGTACTCGAAAAGGGTGACCGAGTGCATGAGGCTCCCACCATTGTGGGGTCAAGGTAGTGTATTTGCGAGCAAGTCAAAAAACTAACCTAGAATATATCTGAGACGATCACACTAGAAGTTCAAGAGACGGAAACCAAGAGCACTGAAAACGGAAGAAAAAACCTCAAAAACTTTTTGCCAAATAGCTTCTTGCCCAGTGAAAGCTAGGGGCAAATTGATACCCTGAAGAGCCATCCAGTCGATCTCCTTTTCCCATCTTGCCCAGTCCCACCAAGCAAATGTATCTTCCAAAAGTAAGGAAAAACTTCAGAAATTAATTCAGAAACTTTAGAGCCACTTGCATCAAGCTCTTAAAAAATTACAACAATCACAAAATATACCAATTGAGGCTTACAGCTAGAGGAAACAGCATTCTGGTAGTAGTTCCAAGGGATAGGTCTTTGGATGAGAACTCCACCATCTTGAATAAGAGGGAGCGAGCCTGGCTTAGGTAGTGTAACTAGTTGTGCACCGCCAGTTTTATCCCACGATATATGTGCTCCACACCAGAACTTCAAGTACCAATGCAAACCAGCTAGAAGCTCCACCCCAGTGACACCACTAATTCTAGTTATAAGATAAAACACAAAGGTTTATTGTTACGAAAACGTGACTATATCATTTTTTATATAAAAAAAGAAGGTGGTGGAGTGCACAAGGTTCCTTCTGGAGAGGTAGATACAGTATCTTGGATCTTGTGCCGCATAAGAGAATTTACATAATATATTAAGAATTGAAGTCTGATAAGAGCTGATGACTAAAAGGCCCAGCTATAAACCCAGTGCGCCTGGCTGGCATTAGCATCTAATACCCACATAAAGCAATGCCGGTGAGGTCTCTAAGTTGCATGCATGAGATTGGATTTATGATCCACATAGTGACTCTTGATGGAAAATGTTATCTTTACTGCTTGTTGACCCAAGTAGCATAACTTCCATTGGAGAGCATTGCCGAAAGAAAGAACCATATACCATAGAACAACAATAAACAAAGTATGCTGTAAATGAAACTCCTAAAAACTTATAAGGAACATACAACATTGTACAATATACATTGGGTACGAATAGTACATGTGCTTGTAACTAAAAAAGCAATGTACAGTTGGAATCCTGCTGGTGTATTTGCCTGTGGCTCCTGTTGCTGAGGGCCCACATTCATAAACAAGATTCATCACAGAAGCTCAATCCTAGAGATTCTTAATAAAAAGGAGTTTAAAGGTTGTAAGTTGTTGATTCGGTCCAATGTATGGAAGAAATCTCCCTCCCTCCCTCCCAACACATAGACAAAACACAAACAAGAGACAGCTTCTGTGGACTCTTACTTTTCATTTCCTTTTGCTAAAGCCTAAAAGTAAAAGTATTATCGAGACATCACCGGCGAACCCATGTAAAGAAGAGAAACACAAACTCAGCAACACAAAAGGCTCCACAAAATAGAAAAGACACTAGAAGCCCACAAAGGGCTCCACAAACTGATGGTTAGACTCCTTAATCAAAGCGAAGTTTGAAGCAAAATAAATTTGACAATTCCTCATTTCGAAACAGTTTCCTCTTCTCTCCAATCATATGCACCAAAAGAGGCCCAAAGGCCTCAAATGCCACTCTCCGTCCTCTCTCTAGTCACACAAACAGCTAAGGAAAGCATCTTTAACCAGGTTTTCTAAAATCTCTCCGCCATCAGATCCCAGCTGACTTGCACTTTCAGGCCATAAGGTGCACTGGAACTCTAAAATTAGAAAGAATAAAGCAAGATTTTAAACCTTCCCCACCTCCCAACCAGAACAATCTTATTATCTCACGCTTCGCTGCATCCACTTTGGGTCCATAACAAGACTAAAAGCTAAAAAGTACCAACACGGGCCTTAAGCCCCTTAATTAAACCACATCCACACCACAGATTTACAGTGGTGCCATCAAAGAAAGAAGAAAAGTAGAAATTGATTGCTTTTGTTCTTTCTTTTGATTCCAAAAAGCCTATGACCATAATATAACATGGACTGAGACCAGCGAGATCTGCATCATTTTGAAATCTCTCCTCTCGGACCTTTTTTTACAAAGCAATAACTAATACGTAATTGATAAAATTAGCCTTGGTTAGTTCAACGAGGATGTCACAATTATAACCAACTTACAGATTAAGCTGGATGGGAGATCATGAAGAAAATATCTACATCTACAGAATTTAACGAGATTTGTAAAATTCAAGGGTATGGTTTTAAAACTTTGAAGATTCTTAGGCGCTACAATGCTCTTCATCCCACCACAATTGTGAACCATCTAGCTACTCAAACCTCATTTTAATCATACCTGCGCATTTTTATATACAAGACCGAGAAGCTAGAGTGATAGTCATGAGTTAGAGACCCCTAATCATGATTATACATGAGCTACCTTACAACAAACATCCAAGAATAAATAATCATGATTATACATAAGCCACCTTACAACAAACATCCAAGAATAAATCGTGCAATCCATGAATATTCTTTTCTTTTTCATGTAAGCAAAGAGTTCACTTAAACATTCAAATGCATAATACATCTAAAAATGGAGCGGCAGGCATAATTTTGAAGGGTCTGCTATGAAAAGGCTGCTGCTAGCTTGTGCATCCAGGGGGTCAGTGATATCATTCAAGAAAAAATATACACCACTAATGAAAAATTGTCATCGTTGAGTCACGAAGCTTGTCAAGAGCTCAGAAATATGACAAAATGAGATCTGAACATACATAATTTCAGGAGTGCCAAGTTGACCGGAAGAAGGATGATTGTCTATTGCAAAGCAGGACTCTCCCCCACAGTACTCCTACAGAGAAATAATAGAAACTACCATCATTATTTCTTAGTGAAAAAAGACATGTTTATGCAATCATTAATTCAACAGAAAGATATAGTTTTCGCTGCCTACAAAGTATTGCATCCATGAATTGAAATTTCGGCATAATTGCTGAACCACCAAAACAAAAAAGTCAAAATCACATTTCATATTTTCTCCTTGCAGTTTATTAACCTCAGACTTCAGTATAGAAAACGGATGACAATGATGATTCCAGTGCTTACCATGCCGCCGTTGTTTTGTTTTTCCGTCCTAAATTATATATTACCGCAAAACACTTTATCCATAACAGGCTCAAAGCGCTGTAGTTAACAGATCCTATTATGGTAGTAAGTGACTCTTGAAGCTTTTGTAGTTCAATTTTCTAACAAATGCTGATTGTTGGTACTCATCCGTCCATTTAAGTGTCATGTTCGATGAAGTATATTGTTTAAGGATTGCATTAAGGGTAGCCATATTGGCATTACCTACATGGTTGTTAGCACTCCCTGCACTACTTTGCGTGGTAGTACATTTTACACGTCACCAGAACAGAGAGTGCTATTAGCCATTTAGATTTAGGAGCGCCAATATCGCCACCCTTGAATTGAGTACAACACCAACTCATAATGTTGAAACTATTCTTCTAGATTGCCCATTGAAGCACAGTTTAAAAAGCACATTGAGTAAAATGTCTCCTTTTTCGAGGAGTAATATAGCAAAGTATTACACAGTCTTGCATTCGTTATGGGAAATGGCATTCGTTTGGTAACTGGTAGTATTATGAACTGGCATTCATTGGGACAATCCAAAATGGAAGCATGGCAATAGAAATGTGACGCAGGGAGCACTAATAGTATGAATCAAGTAACTCTTACTAACGGCAGACATCCAATTTAACTGGGTTGGGGGGAACGACTGCAAATAATAGGTTTACTTATCAGTCAACTCACATTATGCTCACATTCCATCCTGATGTGTAGAAAGTGTTTTACAGTACCTTGAGAGATGATCTATTGCATACAGTTGCTATCAGTCCAGTCATATAATGCTCATATTTCGATCCAGTGCATTCATTAGTAACTAAATCTAACTTACACGATGAATTTACAGGATGGAGAGAACAAATCAAGCAATTTACGGTACCTTTATAGATGATTTGGTATCGAGTCAACTCACATAAAGCTCACATTATGATACGACGCATTAGTAACTGAACAACACTTGCATGTTGTGGTTCATATGTAATACAAAAGCAAATGTAAGTTATTTACGGCACCTTAGAGATTATTTAAAGGATCGATTTACGATCCCGACGACTTAGTAGCTAAACATCGCTCACATAATCTGACCTACATTTGATCAAATAGCAACTTAAGTGATCTTGTGGCACCTTAGAGATGATCTGGAAGTCGAAGCTGGACGAGTGCGACGGAATGAGGCGATTGAGGACGCCGCGAGCGGCCGCGAGCTGGACGGAAGGCGGAGCCCTCTCGCGGTCCTGGATCTCGAGAAGGCGCGATATGTACTCGACGCCAATCGTGGACGAGTGAGCCCCGGTGAAGAGTGCAAAGAGGCTGAGGATGGGGAGGACGAAGGCGATGATGGAGGTGGACGTGGAAGTGGCGGGAAAGGAGGAGGAGGGGGCCGCCATGGAAGGAGGTGTCCGAGTTTGGGGGAAACCCTAGGCGAGTGAAGTGGCTTAAATGGGGATTCAGGCATGGTCGAGAGAGATTCCTCGGTGGTGGTTGGGAGTGGAAGGAGACAAATTGCCGGCCGGGCTGATAGCTAGCGTTTCGGGGAGTTTTTATTTCGAACTTTTTTTTTGAGTGACGACCGTTTATATATTGTCTGATTATGACTGGCGGGACCAAATACGTCCTAGACAAATCTAACGGCGTGTTTGTGAGTTTTGACGGAAAAGAAAGGGAGGGAAATAGAGAGAGAGAAGAGAAAGTAAGAGGAGCGAAAAGAAAATATTGCGGCGCGTTTGTTTCGCTCGCTGTGAGTTTGGGTGAAATAGTTTTACGTTCTTTTAGTTTTGTTTGTGAATGGGAGAGGAAAGAAAATAAAGAGAAATTTTTTTTTTTTTACTTTTATTAAAGTGCTTTCGTTTTTAAAAGAAAATGTGATGTTATTTTTTGTTTAAAGATGAAAGGGTAATGTTAGTCCTCTTCGTATCTCAATACCTTTACTTTTTTTCTATTTTCTCTCAAATTTGGAGAGAAAGACTTGAAAAGAAAAGACGTTACATCTAACCTACCTTTTCTTTCCATTTCTCTCTTTTTCTTCCATTATAAAAACTTGTTATTTATATAAATGGAGAGAAGATTACCTCTCCGCCTTTTCATTTCTTTTCTCTTCTCTCCTTCATAAAACTCACAAACACGGCATAAGACTTTAAAACTTTAAAGTGTTAGACTTGGATCAACTCTATATTACTGGGTAGTATTCAATAGGCTTAAGTCAAAAAATTATGAGAAAAAAAAAACATTTTATGCAAGCGCAATGTTGGCATGTGACAGAATTTTTGCTCCCAATTCTTTATTTAGTTTTGAAAATTGGAAATTAGGTGGATGTTTGGTAGATAGATTAAGTTTTCTTTTTATTTTTTCTCTTTTTTTTATGTTATTGTCCTTGAGTTTTTCCAAGCTTTCTCAATTTGGGCTTTTCAAAATCAAATTTGTTGTTTTGAATTTTATTTTGAGATCTAACCTTCAAAATCTTATTAGAAGTAATATGTAACATACGCTTTAACAAAAGTTACTCCTCATTTCTTCATTTCCACCATTATCGCCGCCGCCTCCACCATAATATTTTTGAGTTGTATGCGCCAAGAGTTTTAAGCGTGACTGATTCGATTGATGTTAGTTTATAATAGGTCGATGAAGAAGGCAGAGGATCGAAGAGGAAGGAACATGTCACAGATGACAGGGCCAAGAGATCATCTAAGGTCGGTGAAGATATGGCATTAGATTGGTTCATGGTGGTATAGGCAAGCTTTGGAAGATTGATATGATGGTGTTGTTGTGAATTTGAGGTAGTGGTGGTGTGGTGTGAGTTTGATAGTGGTGGTGATAGTTGGGGAAAAAATAGAAAGGTTTAAGGAGAATATAAGATAAATAATAAAAAAAAACTCCTAACCAAATATACATATGTTTTTAGTGAAAAAAAAAGTAAAAGAAGTTTCAGTTTGTAGGTTTTTGGAAAATAAAAACCAAAAGCTACAAAGGATTACAACAGACCCACAGTTTACCATCACCAACAACGTCATCGTCATCCCACCACCACAACACTACTACAACTGCCACCATCGTGCAACCAACACTACCGCCATGTCTACCACCACCAACGACCATATTGAAATTGTCACCGTCATACCCACCACGTCATTGCTGCCCATCACCACTACCATCATTACAATAGCCTTGTCGTTATCACCACCGGGATAATCACATCTATACAACCAACACTACCAATGTGCCATTCCTACATTATTGCCTTAGCCATCACCATCACCTTTTTAGTGTTAATATTAATAAGTCCTCAGCACCACAATCACCACTGAGTCACCCCACCCCCACAACCATCACCACTGGCATAAAGTTATTCTGATTTAAGCAATAAAATATAAATTTTGTTTATAAATTTAATGAAAATTTCTGAGGTATATATATGATGCTATGTTAGTCTCACATTAAGTAAGTGTAAAAAATAAATTAGCAATTTATATGTCGATGGAGCTATGTTCTGTATGCTTAAGCTCTTAAGTCGAGCAAGGCTTGTCTTTTATGTATGGGGCTCCTTGATGATGGACACTCGACTCCTTGCTATCTACCTAACATGGGGTCAGAGCCCATGGTGACGGCCTGGGTCTTACTCCCATGTCGGTGGCTCTTGAAAAAACAGTAGTTCCTGACAAAGCAAGATGAATGGGGTGTGTAATATCCCAAAAATTTTCTTTTTCCTTGTGCGAAAATTTTATTTTTAGTAAATAAGCTTGTGGTCTATTTGAGAATATTGAGAAAATAATTTTTATCATTTCTAAAATTTTTGATCGAATGGACGTGGTTTTGGTCGACTCAAAAGCTTTTGATGTTAAAGTTTTGGAGTCTGAAGGATTCGGTCGACTGAAAATAGTTTTCAGTCGACTCAAAAATTTTCAGTCGAATGGAAAGTGTTCAAAACTTTGATAAGAAAGTTTCTGAAGGATTCGGTCAACTAAAAAAAATTTGAAGTGGACTAAAAGTGTTTTTGGTCCATTAAAAGTGTTTTCAGTCTACTAAAAAGTATTTAAAATGTGAAAATTTACCTTCTGAAGTTTTTAGTATAATTTAAAAGTTTTTAGTCGACTAAAAGTGTTTTAGTCAAATGAGTTTTCATTCGACTAAAATATTTTTAGTCGAATTAAAACTCATTTTTCTGTCAATTTTTTTTTGAAGCATATAAATAATCATTTTATTTCCTCTCTGGCCTTTTGAGTTCTTTTCTTCTTCTTCCTTCGAGAGAGAGAGAGAGAGAAGAAGAAGAAGAAGGCTTTGGGAAGTTTTAAGGTGAAGCTTAAGGATTTGCTTTTCTCAAAGGTTTGGCTAAGGTAAGAGTTATTTTCAAAATTCAAATCAGCGATGGACCAATCGCTCTTGTAAGTCCTTAGTTTCGTTTTGAAATCGGAATTTGTTTAAATTGAGTTAAGTGATTCTTCTTCTCCTCTTTGCTTTGAGCTTTACTATGAATAACCTGTTCTAAATGCTATGACTTGTGAAATTTAATTTCTGTCGAATTTGTTCGATCTTAGAATTTGCAATGTTGATATCGTTCGTGTTAGAGATTATCACTATTTCATAAACTCCGTATATTGTTTGACATGACCGACATTTGATTTTGTTAAATTGAAATCTTTATTTTGATAACTCTATGAGTCATGTCACAGTGTATGTGACTTATGTCTGACTTATCCACGTGGATTGAAACGTGGGCTAGCTCAGAGAAGTTGAGTTAGAGATCGCGATCTTACTTTCTGAACCGGCCTCATATGTCAGTAATGACGTATGTGACCACTTTTTGAATGGCTCTCTAATGTCTGTTTTCTTATTCAGATGTGTTTTGACATTCGAAATCTGGTTTGATTGTCTGTTCTGTCGAGACTCTTTATGCTCCAAAAATTTTGTTTCTCTGATATTTTCGTTCCGTTTGATTGGTCCTTTGAGCGACCTTACTGGGCATTTGGCTCATCCCCTTATTGTTATTCTTTTCAGGAGACCAGTAGGTGGGACCTTGGATTGGAGGGCTAGCTGAGCGATCAAGAGTTAGCTGTTTTGTCTCAGATATTAGTTCTGACGCTATTTGGGTATATATTTTTGGAAACTCCGTGTCGAAGAACATGACTTGTATAAAAGCTTTGGGGTCATTTTGTTAGACATTGATGTATTTTGGAAATTATTAGTATATGCTTTGATTTATCATTTTGGAGTTCTTATGATAATTATGATTTTATCTGATATCTGTGTATTTGGCATTAACGCTCAGTACATAAATTCGGGGCATTACAGTTGGTATCAGAGCTTAGGTATGAGATTCTGTAGACTCATGCTTAGGATCAGATAAGTTGTGAGATGGGTAGGATGGGTAGAATTAAGTGTAATATTTCAGTTAGTATCTGATTCTAGCTTTCTTTTGTAGTAATGGCAAGCAGTCATAATAATAGGCGAACTCGCAATCGAAATGTGGAGCAAACGAACGTCACCAAGAACGAGAACCTGCCAGATCTTCTGACCCTTCTGGCAGCTCAGCAAGCTCAGTTAACTCAATTATTGGCTAATCAGCAAGCTTAGTTAAATCAGCAAAATCCGAATCACGGGCAGAATCAGACCCGTAGTTTGTTAGAGCAGTTTAATAAGAAAAATGTGGAACCTTTTGGAGGAACCGACGATCCGATTTGTGGCGGAGAAGTGGATCTCTCGACTTGAAAAGGTGTTTAGGCCTATGGATTGTACCGATAAGGAAAAGATAGAACTCACAGTGTACAAGCTAGATGGGGAGGCGGACTATTGGTGAAAAATGATTGAGGGTAGCAAGACGATAGAACAACGCTTGGCAATGACATGGGATCAGTTTAAGGATTTGTTCTTCGACCGCTATTTTCCTAGGAGTGTAAAAGAACAGATGTATCGTGATTTTCTTAATATGAGACAGGAGGATAACGAGAGTGTTGCCGAGTACGAGGTAAAGTTTACGCGACTATCCCGGTATGGTAAGCAGTTGGTTGCTAATGAAAAGGATAGGGTGCAGATGTTTACTTTGGGTCTTAAGTCTAACATTAGATAGTGTATTATTCCAGTCCCAATAGAGACCTATGTTCAGTGCGTGGACATTGCGAAGACTATTGAATCTGAGACAAGGGATTTTAGAGAGAGGAAGGACACCAGGGCAGGCAAGAGAGATCATCCGGAGCTATCCAAGTCACGCATTGTATAAAGTGATGGGAAGCAAAAACAAGCATCTTCGTTGACTACTGTTGGTGGGCAGGGCCAAGCTCAAGGTAATTCGAATAAGAATTTTAGCCAGAACTTTGTTCAGAGGCCTCCACCCATAGGTTTAGATCATATTTGTCTGAGGTGCAACAAGCGACATGGCGGTCAGAGTTGCCATTGGGATACGGGAGCGTGTTTCAGATGTGGCCAAAAAGGGTCACTTTATCCGGGATTATCCCATTCTAGTGTAGGGGCAATTTGGCCCACAAGGTTCAATTGTAGCGAGTACAGCTTCGGGCCTAAGGCAGAGTACAAGTCAGTCAGTAGGAGGGCAGAAACCCAAGGCTACTGGCAGGGTGTTCAACATGACGGCTAAGGATGCATCGGGTTCAAAGGATGTGGTGGCAGGTACGATTCAGAGTGACTTAATTGACGCACATGTATTGTTTGACTCTGGTGCCACGCACTCTTTTGTCTCTTCTTCATTTGCACGTCGACTTGAGGTTAGACCCGAGTCTCTTGATTATGAGTCGTCTGTCGGTACTTCAGTTGGAGATTCTGTGATAGTTGATTCAGTATTGAGAAATTGTAAGATTCACTTATGTGATAGGGACCTTCTGGGGGACCTAATTCCTTTTGATATCCGTGATTTTATGTGATTTTGGGTATGGATTGGTTGACATCCTATCACGCCTTAGTTGACTGCTTTGAGAAGCGTGTCCGTTTTCAATTATCTGATTTGCCTGAATTTGAGTTTAATGGTTCAAAACCTAGTGGGTTGTCAATTATTTCAGCTATTGTAGCTCGCCGCATGCTTCGTAAAGGTTGTAGGGGTTACATTGCACGCGTCCATGATATTAATCATGAAAGTCTTGAAATATCAAAAGTACCCGTAGTCTGTGATTTTGCTGAGGTGTTTCCCGAGGACTTACCCGGAAAACCCATTGATCGTGAGATGGAATTCACAATTAATTTAGTGCCCGGTGTGGCACCTATTTCTAAGGCTCCATATCGAATGGCGCCTTCCGAGATGAAGGAATAACTTTATTATTCGAAGGACAGGGAACGAGGGTTCAAGTCTGGCATGTACACAAAGGAACACCGAAGGAATTCAATATCGGCGACGTCTTCTTTCTCAAGGCTTCCAACAACGCGAAGGTGGGTCACGTCGCATATTAAGGGAACGACCGAATTACCCAATGTGAGCTAACACGGACATATAGTGTGAAATCCAAGAGGGACTCCCTACTATGCCTTTGTATTAACCCAAGAACTAGCCCGCACCTTGAACTAGCTTAGCTTGAAATTCAGTCTAAAGGATTTGCAGCTCCTTCTATTTACATCGAGGCTATGGCGGCACACCCGTCCAGTAGGGAGGGCATAAAAGACAGGAGGAACTGAGAGAATAGAAGAACTTGATCTTAAACAACCATATGCTATTTGCTCCATCCACAAGGCATAGCCAGTTTCAAAGGCTTGTCCGATCCCAGCTAAATGAACAGCTTCAAAAGCTTCTTGACAAGGGGTTCATTTGCCCTAGTGTGTCACCTTGGGGTGCCCCTGTCTTATTTGTTAAGAAGAAGGACGGTACATTGAGACTTTGCATTGACAACCGTGAGTTGAATAAGATCACCATCCGTAATAAATATCCGTTGCCGCGCATAGATGATTTGTTTGACCAACTTCAGGGAGCTAAGTTTTTCTCGAAGATAGATTTGTGTTCTGAATATTATCAGTTGAAGGTCAAGGCGGAGGATGTGCCAAAGACTGCGTTTAGGACTCGTTATGGTCATTATGAGTTTTTGGTAATGTTATTCGGGTTGACTAATGCCCCTGCTGCTTTTATGGTTTTAATGAACCGTGTGTTTAGACGGTATTTAGATCAATTCGTTATTGTTTTTATTGATGATATTTTGGTATACTCTAGGTTGGAAGAGGACCATCGTGAGCATTTGCAGATTATCTTGCAGACCTTGAAAGATAATAAATTGTATGTTAAGTTTCCAAAGTGTGAGTTTTGGCTTGAACATGTTACATTTCTGAGGCATGTGGTGTCCAAGGATGGAATAACCATTGACCCCTCTAAGATTGCAGCAGTGATTGACTGACAGAGACCTAGCACTGTTACAGAGGTACGAAGCTTTTTGAGATTGGCAGGCTACTATCGTCGATTTGTTAAAGGTTTTTCAAAAATTGTTGTGCCTTTGACTAAGCTAACTAAGAAGAACACCCGGTTTGTTTGGAGTGAAGAGTGCGAAGCTAGCTTCCAAGAACTGAAAGAAAGGTTAGTGTCTGCACCGGTTTTGACTTTGCCATCTGGTTTCGGAGGTTTTGTGATTTATAGTGACGCCTCAAAGAAGGGCTTAGGTTGTGTTTTAATGCAACATGGTAAGGTGATTGCTTATGCTTCGAGACAGCTTAAACCCTATGAAGAGAACTATCCCACCCATGATCTTGAGTTAGCGGCCATGCTTTTTGCTTTGAAGATATGGAGGCATTAGTTGTACAGTGAGACCTGCGAGATTTACACTGATAATAAAAGTCTTAAGTATATTTTCACCCAAAAGGAACTAAATATGAGACAATGGCGTTGGTTGGAACTTTTGAAGGACTATGACTGCACGATTCATTATCACCCTGGTAAGGTGAATGTTATAATGGATGCACTCAGTAGGAAGAGTAGCGGAAACTTAGCAGCACTAATCACTTGTCAACCTCAACTGTTGGAGGATATGATGAACTTGGGTCTGGAGGTTAGATGGCAAGATAGTGGGGAATACTTAGCAGCGTTAAAGGTACAGCCTACTTTGATCAGCAGGATCAAGGAAGCCCAAGATGGAGATTCGGGTATAACTCACACAATTGAGAACAGTAACAATGCAAAACAATCCGAGTTCAGAATTGACTAGCACGGTGTCGTTTGGTTCCGTATTAGACTTTGTGTGCCAACTGATTTATCCTTGAGGAGGGAGTTAGTGTCCGAGGCTCATAGTTCTAATTTCTCTATTCACCCGAGAGGGACAAAAATGTATCATGACCTTAGAGAGCATTTCTGGTGGAGTAGTATGAAATCGGATATATCAGAATTTGGCTCTCATTGTTTAGTTTGCTAAAAGGTGAAGATGGAGCATCAGAAGCCTAGCGGACTGCTTCAACCACTTGAGATTTTGCAGTGGAAGTGGGAGCATGTAACCACCGATTTTGTAGGAGGCTTATTAAGGACGGTCAAGAGTTTTGACACCATTTGGATTATTGTTGATAGGTTGACTAAGACTGCGCATTTCCTTCCGATCCGATCAACAACACCCTTATCTGAATTAGTTTGATTATATATTGATGAAATTGTGAGGTTGCATGGTGTACCATTATCTGTAGTGTCAGATCGAGATCCGCATTTCACTTCGAAGTTCTGGAGGAGCTTTCAGAATTCTATGGGCACTGACCTTCGTTTTAGCACGACTTATCATCCGTAGACAGATGGACAGTCCGAGCGCACCATTCAGACATTAGAAGATATGTTGAGAGCTTGCGCACTAGACCTTGGTGGGAGTTGGCATGATCATTTGCCTTTGGTTGAATTCGCATATAACAACAGCTATCAGGCAAGTATTAAGATAGCACCGTTTGAGGCATTGTACGGACGGAGATGTTGGTCACCACTATGTTGGGACGAAGTAGGAGAGAGATGGTTATTAGGACCAGAATTGGTGCAGATGATCACTCAAAAAGTCGATTTGATTCGGGAACGTCTCAAGGCGGCTCAAGATAGACAGCACAGTTATACATCAAATCGTCATCGCGAACTTGAATTTGAGGTGGGTGATCATGTGTTTTTTAGGGTTTCACCTTGGAAGGGGGTGATGCATTTTGGTAAGAAGGGCAAGCTTAGCCCTAGGTTTGTTGGTCCATTTGAGGTTTTAGAAAGAATATGTCCGGTGGCTTACAGAATTGCGTTACCGCCAGAGCTTTCGCACGTTCATAATGTTTTCCATGTCTCAAATTTGAGAAAATATATTTATGATCCGACGCATATTGTACCGTACGAGCCTTTATCAGTTCGGGAGGACCTATCCTACGAAGAGCAACCGGTTGAGATTTTAGATCGTTGCGATCAAGTGTTAAGGACAAAAGTCATTCCGTTAGTTAAGATTTTGTGGCGGAATCACAAAATTAAGGAAGCGACTTAGGAGCTTGAGGAAGCCATGCGCGAAAAGCACCCTCAACTTTTTGACATTTAAGGTACGTTTTAAATTCTGAGGACGGAATTCTTTTAAGGAGGGGAGAATGTAATATCCCAAAAATTTTCTTTTTCCTTATGCGAAATTTTTATTTTTAGTAAATAATCTTGTGGTCTTTTTGAGAATATTGAGAAAATAATTTTTATCATTTCTGAAATTTTCAGACGAATGGAAGTGGTTTCAGTCGACTCAAAAGTTTTTAATGTTAAAGTTTTGGAGTCTGAAGGATTCAGTCGACTGAAAATAGTTTTCAGTCGACTCAAAAGTTTTCAGTCGAATGGAAAGTGTTCAACATTTTGATAAGGAAGTTTTTGAAGGATTCAGTCGACTAAATTTTTTTTTAAGTCGACTAAAAGTATTTTCGGTCGACTAAAAAGTATTTAAAATGTGAAAAATTACTTTCTGAAGTTTTTAGTCGAATTTATAAGTTTTTACTCGACTAAAAAAATTTTAATTCGACTCAAAAAGTTTTTAGTCGACTCAAATGAGTTTTCATTCGACTAATATATTTTTAGTCGAATTAAAACTCATTTTTCTGTCAATTTTTTTTAACCATATAAATAGTCCTTTTATTTCCTCTCTGGCCTTTTGAGTTCTCTTCTTCTTCTTCCTTCGCGCGCGAGAGAGAGAGAGAGAGAAAGAGAGAGAAGAAGGCTTTGGAAAGTTTTAAGGTGAAGCTTAAGGATTTGCTTTCCTCAAAGGCTTGGCTAAGGTAAGGGTTATTTTTGAAATTCAAATCAGCGATGGACCAATCGCTCTTGTAAGTCTTAAGTTTCGTTTTGAAATCCGAATTTGTTCAAATTGAGTTAAGTGATTCTTTTTCTCCTCTTTGCTTTGAGCTTTACTATGAATAACTCTAAATGCTATGACTTGTGAAATTCAATTTATGTCGAATTTGTTCGATCTTAGAATTTGCGATGTTGATATCGTTCGTGTTAGAGATTATCATTATTTCATAAACTCCGTATATTGTTTGACATGACTGACATTTGATTTTGTTAAATTGAAATCTTTATTTTGATAACTCTAGGAGCCACGTCACAGTGTATGTGACTTATGTCTGACTTACCCACGTGGATTGAAACATGGGCTAGCTCAGGGGAGTTGAGTTAGAGATCACGATCTTACTTTCTGAACCGGCCTCATATGTCAGTAATAACGTATGTGACCACTTTCTGAATGGCTCTCTAGTGTCTGTTTTCTTATTCAGATGTGTTTTGACATTCGAAATCTAGTTTGATTGTCCGTTCTGTTGAGGCTCTTTGAGCTCCGAAATTTTCGTTTCTCTGATATTTTTGTTCCGTTTGATTGGTCCTTTGAGCGACCTTACTGGGCATTTGGCTCATCCCCTTATTGTTGTTCATTTCAAGAGACCAGTAGGTGAGACCTTGGATTGGAAGACTAGCTGAGCGATCAAGAGTTAACTGTTTTGTCTTAGATATTAGTTCTGACGCTATTTGGGTATATATTTTTGGAAACTCCGTGTGGAAGAACATAAGTTGTATAAAAGCTTTGGGATCATTTTTTTAGACATTGATGTTTTGAGAATTATTAGTATATGCTCTGATTTATCATTTTGGAGTTCTTATGATAATTATAGGATTTTATCTGATATCTGTGTATTCGGCATTAACGCTCCGTACATAAATTCGGGGCGTTACAGGGTGGACTCGCATGTGCAAGGGAAATTGTTAAGGTGCACGTGTGGAGTTACGGTCATCCCACATCGATTTGGACTAAGCTCCATTAGCTTTTAGGTGGAATTTCCTTCATCTCAAATTTGTGCGTCTTGTCGGCAAAAATTTAACTCCCCTGTTACCTATCTAACAATACTGCGGACAACAAATTAAGCACTTAAACTTTCAATTCTTTAGTTTCAGTTTATCAACAAAAATGCTCAATCCAGACAAGCCCACTGCATCTCCTGGAGCCATACCACCCAACCTCTTTGCAATATCATGCTAATCGTCTCCGGTAAACTGCATTATAAGTGCCTCACTTCATCATATTAATTGCCTTAAATTGCGTCTATATGTTGAATATCTCTCCTTTTTTGCCGTGCCAAATGCAACCCTATTACTAGCAAATGGTATATGACAACTAAATAGATAGAGAATTTTATTCCTTTTTTATGTTTGATGGGTGTATCTCATATCTAACGATAAATTCAATTTTGGTACCCTTTTTAATAAATTTCACTTTCATATTTGAAAATAGAAAAAAGGAATATACGGTGGAACAGGGAGTTGATGTTCTAGGCCATGAAATCCATATCGATTTGGAGGGAACGATCACGGTTTTTGACTAGCATCAACCTTCATTGGTGCCAAATCAGGACAGTAAAGATCAGCACGAAACCCTAATTACAACCTTGACTGATCTGTTCATGGTACCCAGCTTTATCACTCAACAGAGATGCAATCATTAGACATTGAACTTCACCCTCGACAAAAATCTCGTCTCAAATTGAATGTGGGATGGTATAAGTTTATCTTTATAAGATCTTATTTATGATCTTAGAAATACTTAATTGTCTAACTCTTTTAGGGGAAACAGGTGTCCTTTGGTGGGACTGTCGACTTAGTCATTACCCGACGGTATCAGAGTCTACTCTCAAATACTCAAGCAAGACTATCTAGTCGGGTTCCCATGGTTAGGGAAACAAAGACTTGGGATAGGACAAGATAAGGGCCGTAGCGAAGATGCTAAGGCATATGAATGGGAGATAATGTTGTACCCAACATTGAATGGAAGATAGTATTGTCCCACGTCGAATTTTAGATAATAGTATGAAATTGCCCATAAAAGACCGGATGCTTATGATTTTAGAAGTACTCACTTGACTAGCTCTTTCAAGGAAGACATTGCTCAACTATGAAGCACGGGTGCGCCTAGAAGAGTGAAGCACCGGCACCGGGTGCGTGTCAGGTGCGGGTGCGGGTGCGGCATGGGTACGTGTCGAGTGCGTGTCCAGTATTATTTATTTATTTTTTTAATTTTCTAAATAGCGGGTGCGGCTCGGGTGCAGGTAGGATACGGATTGGGTGCTGATCCGATACTTTGGGGTGAAAAATACAATTCTCGAAAGAAGTTTTAGAAGTCAAAACTCAAAAACATAAGTTGTTGGGTCAAATCCTAAATAATAAAAATCATACTTAACCTAATAAATGGTAGATCCCTTACGGCTGGGGTTTGAAAGGTAGAGAGTATGACTAATAGAGAGAGAGAGTGTGACGACCGGTGACAACGGCAACCACCGGCGACGACCCGCAACCATCGGCGTTGATTGGAGCCACCCGCAACCACCGGCGATGATCGGACCACCCACGAACTTCGCGAGGCCACTCCGCACTGGAAGCAGAGCACCCGTGACCTTGCGCACTGGGAGCAGCTCTTGTTCTTGCTTTTAGTTACACTTTGCCTCTTCTTTTATCTTTTGTGAAGCTGGGTTGGGACACAATAGCAAATCCTTTTTGGGCCACATGGCACTTAATAATGACATGCAAGGCCACTAATTGTACACATGCCATCCCACATGTGAGTGGGTTTATGCATTTTCAGACCCAATGACTTCAATAGCTCCCAGTAGTCTCAGTCACAGTCACATGCAAGTATATAGCAGCTATGACAAATTAAATTGCAATATATATATATAGGGAGCTGATCCATTGATAGCGCTAGCAAAATAGGAGAAGTTGCTAGCGCGATCTGGCCGTCCATCCCAAAAGATGGACGGCCCAGATCTTTTTTTTGTATTTTTTTAAGTACGTTCGCTACATTATGTAGCGGACAATTTTTTGCATTTTTTTGACAAAAATACCCTCCGAGTCCGTCCGCTATATAATGTAGCGGACAAGTTTTCAGACTTTTTTTCTCTTTCTGTCATTAATGTTCTGACTTTTTTTTCTTTCTCTGTCTTTCCTTTCTCTCATCCGTTACATAATGTAGCGGACAATTTTCTCATATCTTTCTCTCTCTCTCTCTCTCCATTCATTAATGCTCTGACTCTTCTCTCTCTCTCCATTCATTAATGCTCTGACTCTCTCTCTCTCTCTCTCCAGCGAGTCTGAATCAGTAAAATGGACGAAGAAGGTGATGACGCTTGATGATCTCCAAAAAGACTTGGAGCCCTTGGATTCAAGAATGGTAGACTTGCCATGTTCTCAATGTTCGGGTTCTTCGTTCAGGCCATTGTGACCGGAAAGGGACCGTTGGAGAACCTTGCCTACCATCTCTGTAGTGCCCATTGAATGCCAAGGCTGAAATCAACCAATTGAATGCAAAAACATTTGGGTAATCGGAGTTTGAGATAGGCCGCGCTGAAAGGCTGAAACATCTGGGTAATGCCAAGGCTGAAATCGTGGGTTTGTTGGTTGTGGTGGTCGGAGCTCGGGGATGAGGCCAACGCCTCTGCTGCGGTGACGCCGGAGTCGAGCTCGGCCGTGTTGTGGGCTGTTGTCATTGCTGCAAGGAGGATGGAGAGGAGAGAGACAGAGAGAGAGAGAGAGATGAAGAGGAAGAAAGGAGGGGACATGAGAGGCAGACATGTCAGGAGAGAAAAAGGGTCTGCCTCTGTCCGCTACATAATGTAGCGGATAGATTTATGTCAAAACCTCTGTCCGCTACATAATGTAGCGGATGGAGTTGAAGGATATTTTTGTGAGAAAATTGTCCGCTACATTATGTAGCGGATGAAAGAAAGGAAAGACAGAGAAAGAAAAAAAAGTCAGAACATTAATGACAGAAAGAGAAAAAAAAGTCTGAAAACTTGTCCGCTACATTATATAGCGGACGGACTCGGAGGGTATTTTTGTCAAAAAAATGCAAAAAATTATCCGCTACATAATGTAGCGGACGTACTTAAAAAAATGCAAAAAAAAAGATCTGGGACGTCCATCTTTTGGGATGGACGACCAGATCGCGCTAGCAACTTCTCCTATTTTGCTAGCGCTATCAATGGATCAGCTCCCATATATATATATATATATATATATATATATATATATATATATATATATATATATATATATATATATTTTTTCGTATCCGCGCCGCACCCGTATTCATAAATTTTCAAAAAAAACGTATCCGGGTATCCGCACCCGTATCCGTGCTTCATAGTTGCTCAGTGATAGGACCGTGGATAGGGTCGTTATACTTTTTGTTCGGTAGTTGTCGTATGCTATCTTCATATGGATGAGGATGATGATGATGATTGTGTTGACATGGATGGCAATGACGATCTCTAAGATCTTACGGAGTAGTAATTTATGATACCATATCAATGATGGTGACGTAATACTACCGTTGCACTGAATATTTCTCGCATATACAAAACTAACCTTGTCCATCGCCCAAAAATCAATCATGTAACTAGGATGGGATAAAACATGCAAAAGCATGCACAGACTCCGATATAGACTACTTTATCTTCGTATTGTATTTATCATGTCACTTTGTTATTATGTATGTTGAATTATTCAAACATTATCGCTAAAATTTATGTTGATTTACAATATCCTCAATTTTATGCTGCACACATGTACAATGGCATTTGTGTACGTTTCACTATTAACTCTGAGGAATCATTTCAACATTTTATTAATAAGATAACAGGAAGTCAAGTGTCCACCGAAAAGGTCCAATAGGACCTGTACAAAAAGTTTAAGTTATAACGACTTGGTTCATACTTACTCGATGTATGACTAACATAACAATAAACATGCAGTAACTCCATAAAGCAATTAAGAGGAGCGTAGAAGTGTTCATAACATATCTTGCTATACAAGAACAAATAATACTCTCTAACAAAGAATCATCGTGTTGCATCAAGACATGCAAATCACACTGCTATAAAAGATTTGAAACAAAAACAAAGAAATAACAGCAAAGAAGAAAAAAACAAATCAGCTCTTGTGGGTGGTCCTGTGATACTTCTCTTTGATCCACTGAATGCCCACGGAGGTGCCTTCCTTAACCTTCTTGACGCCAGTCGAAGCCACAGCTTTGGTCTTGTCATAGCCATGCTCAACCTTCTTCCCGTATCTGGAAGTCCTGCTACCACCATTGTAGATGCTCTTCTTGGTTTGCTCAGCCAGGGCCAGGTCCTGGTCGTAGTCCCACTGGTCTGCCCATGATGTCCCGTACGAGTTCTTTCCTTCCATCGCTAACAAGAATCAACCAACAACTGCAATGGATTAATGTCTGTCTGCTCTGTGTGTGTGTGTGTGTTTCAGAGAGAGGGGACAGAAATTTTAACAGAGGGGAGATCGATGGATTGGAATTGGAAAGCTTGGAACTTGGAATGAGCCCGCAGTCAACTTATATACACATACGTAGTAGTAGTAATTTGGTTATCTAGAAGGCTGGCTAGCTGGTCAACCTTCAAGAAAATGTACGCGCTGCACGTATTAATAAATGACACGTGTGGGTGATCATATTTGAAGTCAGAGGTTATTACTTTAACTAAATGACCGGCCAAAATACTCTATACATGTCATTGTCATGGTATGGTATGGTATGGTTGGTCATCTTACTCCGTTTAGAATTTCATCATTCTGATAGATCAGAAGAATACCTTTTCTCCATATGCAATAAATAAATTGTTTTTTATTTACGGCATAAAAGATTTTTTAATTATTCGTTAAAGGGTCAAAAGACACATAACATATCAAGCTCTTATATCATACATCTTATCGTAGTAGGTGCACATGTCTTACGGATCTTGCATCCCGACAGTATATCTTATAGTTCTTGGTTTTGAATTTCGTCATCACGATGATAAATCAAAAGAAGCTTGTTTCTCCACATTCAATAATGTTTATTTTCCTCATTTACGACACAGTTTTTTGACTTTTTTTATTTATTTATTCGTTGAATGTCAAACTCTTGTATATAATAATTTATCTCGTCATATATAGTACGTGCGTACATCTTATGGCTCTTACATCCTGACTATTTAGTGCATATATCTTATGGGTCTTGTATGCTGATCAAATAGTATGTTAATGGGTAATTTATGTTGTTAAAGCTCGATTGACGTTGTATAGTGACATAGAGGTGAACTTTACCTAGCGCCTCGATATCGGGTGTAGGGCCGTCGGCCGAAGAAGGCCGTCGGGACTTTGGTGGCGATTACAACATATCATGGATCATTTGCAAGTTGAAAATTGAATAAACTTGATCGCTAGGGTTCCACACCCTTCCAAGCAACAGCGCACAAGTGAGGACAGGTTTAACCAAAGTCAAGTACTCAATATTTGAAAAAAGCTTTCAAGAATGTCCGCCAAGAGGTCATGTAATGATTTCTAAGACTTCTAGAAACGTCGCTACGAGTCAAGAGTGTTGGATGTAACATTTTGTGAACAAAAGCCGGTGAACTGCAACTATGGAACCTTCCCCTCACTAACCGAGAAATTCTACTTTTGGTTCTGGAACTTCCTCAAACCTACAGAAAGATGCATGCAAAGACTGTACAATCAATCAAGTTAGTGAAAAAGATATGCAGTGCATTCCTTAGTCAAATGTTTAGGATAATGACCTACGCAAATGGTATACACTACGGTTGCGAACTAATCCAAAAAGTCTAATCAGGAATGTCAGAAAATTATAAAAAAGATTTAATAACTAACGTAAAAAATTTCAAAAAATTCAAGTTTACATAAAACATAAATAATTAAAAACACATTATAATTAGCGTCACTATTTAATATTTTAAATAAAAAAATAGATTGCTCAATTTGACTACTATCAAGATGTTGTAACTATTTATTTAACTTGCTAAGGTTAGTCAACAATTAATTACTAATTTTGCATGGAAGAAATTTAACACTTACTGTATAGATCTATGCTAATGTGATTATCAATTGTATGAGTACATTAGTCACATATAAGTTAACAAATTATAAGAATTTAAGTTTTAAAAAAAAAAAAAAGAACTAACCTTAAGCTTTTTTTTGGGTTAAGTGAGAACTGCATTTTATCAAAATAAAAGTAGATAGAGTTAATATTTACAAACTGAGATTTCACTATATATAAACAAAATAAAAAATCTCAGTCACAGATGAGACATCATCCTATCTTCCTTGGTGCGTCAAAGAATTATTGCTATAGGTTACGAGTGATCAAAACACCTGTTTGTTCTGACTGTGCGTCTCCATATGTGTTACCCTCTTTGTACTAACCTTAATATCTTTTTTTATTTTTTTATTTGGAGATTTAGAGCTTGAAATTTGAAAAAACGAAGATAAAGCAAGAAAATGACAAAGATAAAGACAATGATTAACACAATAAAATGAAATTCTAATAAATTAATGATACAATATAGTGGCATATTCATAAATCTTTTAAAATTTTAAAATATATTTACTATTATCCAAAAAAATAAAAAATATTATTAAGAATATTGAGGGGTGATGTGCCTCTCCCGGGTCCGCCCTTGACTATGGTGTGGTTCCATTTGGGATATAAATTCTACGTCAGCGGAACAATAACTAATACTTTAATATATAAATTAATTTTGAGTTTAATACTTTTACAAGTTCAAAGCCGGCAAACTCTTCGAAAGTACATTCGTACTGAGGATGAGGATGTTAATGTAAGCTGCTAACAAAGGATAAGGTAGAGTACCAACAGTAGCAGCAAAACGCTGTATGATTAAGATGGGATTGTCAACCATCGTTGCTAGCAAGAAGCTATCAACAAATGCACAAAAGCAATCACAAGAGACTTTACAATTTAACATCACCCGACTCCAGAATAATGAAGTTACAATGTCGCATTACCTTTTCCTTTTCACACGTAAAGAAAGGCCGATAAACATTAAGAATACAATGCGGGATCACCGGTGACAATATTCTGTCACCCTACGATGACTATCAACAACAAAGCTCAAAATGAAAAAAAAAAAATAAATGCTACAAAGAGGGTCTTGGTAAAGATCTTCCGAAAATGTTCCCACTTTTTCTTTTCTCGGACAAATAATCAGCCCTTGTCTTTCGTGCACTTGGGGTTCAGCCTCCAAATGGGGTTTCCCATTCTCTGTTGCAACTCTAAAATAATTCTCTTTGTAATTAATTTTGCTTCATCTTCGTTGGAAAAAAAAAAAACTTTCTTCCGAAGTGGACCGTGGGGCGTTAAATGAGTTTGCAAATGGTGTGACAATGACCAAAACTTGGAACAATAATTATAAACTGAAATGGACCGTAACAATTTATATTATTTTGATAAACACCTTATAAAACAAAGGTTGAGATTTCTATGATTACTTAACAATATTGTATTCTAATTAAAAGCTTGAAATCACGGAGAGTAAAGTGGTTGTTACATTAATGGAGCTTCAGTGCCAATATATTGGGAAAGATATCCTCTTTGGCAGCAGGACTGATATTAATAAGTATGAAAGTACCAATAACCTTTTGTTTATACAAATCACATAGACATAGTTGTAAAGGTCTCTTTATTCTATACATACCGAATTCGAGTTTCAAAAGACATGGGACAGTTAAGGTAAGAAATTCTATCGTTGTGACCAATATATATGTATGTATTGGCTAATCTCACTTCACAGCCTTTTATAAAAAAATACAATCTTTTAGTATCTTAGTACATCTTCACAATGGAAGACAACATCATCCGACTTTCACAAGAACTTTCCTCGTCGTCGTCGTCGTCGTCGTCGTCTTCTTTCCCCCCCCCCCCCCCCCTCCCCCTTTTTTTTTATTCTCTTTTGGCATTACAGATTAGCAACGATGGGAAGCTAAGAACTAATGTTTCTACTTTGTCTTACTCTATTTATATTCTCACACATTATGCGGTTCACAAAAATCATACAAACATTATTTAAGAGTAGCATAAATTTAACGAGTCGTACAATTTCACATAGATACGTTGACATTACTCTCAACGTACAACGCTAAAGTCTCTTTAAAAATAGCGCATAATATATTGTATATCACACATACTTAGCTGTTATCTACCAAAGCCATGCATGCTCACTTTTCAATGCCAGTAGACCTGCTACCTTCACTCGAATTCACAGTAGTCTGACAAGCCGGCCATATCCATGTACGGACAATTTAAATGAGGCGAAGGAATGAACGATTCATTTGAAGCTGAACTTGGTGTAGAATTAAGGTGATTATGCCTTTGCACACTTGTTACGTACGCATGAAACCTCCAAGTTGATAAGGGAAAAATCGGGGTTGCCAAGGGTTCATTATAGGTGGAGTTATGTACATAACCCAGAAGCCATTGGCATGTCCAAACACAAGCCAAGCCGGCCATGGGCGTACCTCGGGACAACGTATATCAGACCTCAAGACTGCCAGACTGCCAGCCCTCATAGTCCCTACGTTTTCTTTAAATGAAAGTCTCCAAAGCCAATAGTTTTATGGACAACTCCTTGTTCTTGAATTCGCGACAAGCTTTCATGTGGTGGACGATAACAACGAGTGCAGAAATGAACCCCAACAACTTACAAATTGCGACAAGATAATGAAACATCAGATGAAATATCATGACATTTTCATACTTTAATGGGACCAAAGAGAATTCAAGAAAGATGGGTTGTGGATTTCTAGGGGTTGAGCGGATGTGAACTTCTAAGAATTGAGGGGAATTTTTCCAGCTAGGTTACGACAACACGTAATGACGGCAGTAGCGGAGGCAGCGGGGGGCACGTGCCCACCTGCTTCCTTCTCCCTCGTTTAGAGTACCCAGTAATGGTGCCCGGCCTTGTCGCCGACATGGATGAATCCACCGTCGACCACTGCATCCACCTTCACTTTCAGGTTCGGCGTAGTCCACCCCCGCTGCTCAATACATCATCGGCGGCCGGCAAACTCCAATCTGATCTCTCTATCTCCATTCATCTCAACTCATTATCCAATCTTTTCCCTGTCCAAGTATGTTTTCCTTATCTTCACCTTCGTTAGTTTTTTTTAGCTTTTCCAGATATATGTATATAGATTTCGGACAGGGGAGATAACAGAGAAGAAAGGCCCAGATAGATTTAAGATGGATTACCCATCCTGTGGTTTGTTTCGTTATCAAATTGACTATGATGCCAATGCTATAATTAGAAGTTAACCACGATAAAGAGCCTTGAAAAACATCTGAATCTTTATAATGTGTTTTTACCAATAAATTGGTGTCTCAAATTTAACGATGGATCAAATAAAATTGACATTTGTTAGTTTGTGAATTCATAGTAGTCTTGAAAGATTAAGCTCCATCATGCTAAAAGAAAAATGTTGTTGTTTCCTTGTAAGTTCTTTAACCCATATGTCGAAAAGGTCTTTACGACAAGTGACAAAGATGGAAAAATAAAGGGCTAATTACACCCATGTCCCTGAGGTTTGGGGGTAATTACACGCGAGGACACAAAGTTTCAAAATGTAACACTTATGTCCATTGACAAACGGAATACAAAAATACTTAACGGTTTTGACAAAAAGACTTGATTGCCCCTGACTTTAAAATCAATTACTCACTTAATTTACTGTTTATTCTTCTTCCTCTCCCCACACCCAGCACCCACCCCCACCCCCCCGCGCCCCCACCCCACCCACGCGTCTGCCTCTTCCTCTCCCCACACCCAGCACCCACCCCCACCCCCCCGCGCCCCTACCCCACCCCCACGAGTCTGCCTCTTTCTCTCCCCACACCCAGCACCCACAGCCCCCCCACACCCTGCCCCCACCCCCGCCCCCACGCCGTCTGCCTTCCCCGTCAGCGCAATAGCAGGCCCTCCGGCGAGGCACCGGTGCCGCAAGATCGCGGTCGTACTCCCGATCTGCCTGTCGCCATACCGGTCACCACCATCACCGCCGCGACCTACCTCCGTACCCCGCATCGTCCGAGATCGCAAGCATCACCGAGCTATGTCGCGACATCGGCCTCCTCCGTCGAGATGCGCGCCACTGTGACCACCAGCAAGGCAGCGCCATCACCACCACGATGGGCTTGCACCATCGCGCCCACCGGTGCGATCGCCGTCATTGCAATGGCCAGATCTGTCTCCTTCTCATCCAGATCTGTCTCCTTCCCAGCGGCGTGGGTTCGCCAAGGAGCTTGCCGGAGGCGTCTCGGCAGCATGGGTTAGCCAAGGGGCTTGCCGGCGTGGTGGGGTGGTTCTGCAGGATGGTGGGGCGAGGGGGGCTGCTGGCGGCGTGGGGCAGGGGAGGGGGGCTGCTGGCGGCAGAGGGAGGCTGCCGGCGGTGACTTAAGAATTAGGGTTTAAATTGTGGAGAGAGAAAATTAGGATATCAAATTATTCACGATATACTGTACAGGGGTAGTATTGCCATTTTTAAAATACGTAGTGACGAAAATTATACTTTTTGGACGGAATACTGACGGTTGGATAAAAGTGTTACTTTTTTTAACGTTTTTGGTCACGTATGTTACATTTTGAAACTTTGTGTCCTCGCGTGTAATTACCCCCAAACCTCAGGGACATGGGTGTAATTAGCCCAAAAATAAATTAACATAAAAAATTGAGGATTCAGCCACAAGCTCAAAACGGTTCTATAAAATCGCTACTAAATGCAAAAACATTCTACCTGTACTCATTTGACCATATCCATATGGGAGTTCTAGCGAGTAATTATATTTTCATAATTCGAATTTAATTTCTATTAAGTGTCCCCCTCGTGCAATATTTCTGGCTCCGCCACTGCGTAATGTGATCGGGAACCTGCAAATAGTTCAGCTATTCGTGCAACGAAAACTCCCGGAAACTATCCCCATTTAAAAATACTAGTAAGGACCACGTGTTTTGCACGATATATAGCGATTTGAAATAAGAATATTCTAAATCTTGGTTAAAAATAATTAAAATAAATTAATACAACTATTATAATTAAACGATAATAGCAAATCTGTTATTAACTACTGACCAAATACTCAAAATATGAAAAGTTCATTACCCAAAACACGGTCTTACTGTCAAACACGAATTTTTCACGTCAAATATCACCCATATTTTTCACTATTTATCATACTTATTTTTTTCGTCACATCAACTTGCCACTAAACAGAATTCTGACTGTTTCATATTACATCTTGTTATCTAAGAAATACTGGCATTACAATTAGTATCAAATATTTCTCACAAATATTTAACTCTCACGAAACACTACAAGTTTGATTGTACAACGATAAAAAGTGAAGAAAGTTTTTAAAGATATTTAATATCAAGTGTTTATATCGGAGTATTGGCACTTTTTCCTGCAAGCATAATTACTAAAGTTTAAAATATCATCACTTATGATTTTCAGTATCATTCATTACCTATCATGTTTCTTTCTATCCAGTTATGATCTTTTCTTGTAGCGATGATTATTAGGGGTCAAAATATTTCCTGCAATTTATTTACTTTTGATGATGATCTATTCTATAACTCCCTCAGTCTAATTTTTTTATGATTTTTTTTACTATCCTAAAAAAATTGATCAGTTTTCAAATTAAAAAAGATTTTGTAGTTCTTATAGATTTTTTTTATTTTACTTTTCTTTCCACATTTAGTCATTCACTAGCCCCTTTTTGCTCTACTGAATCAATTTCGTCCTGCTCCTCTCTCTCTCTTAGGATAGAATGAGAAACTTATAAAATAAGACTTATATCTTAAACAAACGTGCATCAAATATGATCAAATAATTTGGTTGGGAGTATAAGTTTCATGTATCCCTTATTTTATGATTAAAGTACAAAGCAAGTCTTTTTCAATTTTTTCTGTCTTTAAATTCTAACGTTCGAGTACAATTTGTATAAAACGACGCTTAATCTTAATTACTCTTTCTTTTTTCTACTTTTCAATTAAAAAATCTATAATGTAGTCTAAGTTTCTCTTGATAGTGTACTCTAAAGCTTTTTTTTTATTTATCTAGCATGACCTTGTTCATCGTAGTAGTAAACAAAGACTATTAATTTAGTTGTAGATGTAATTTAGCATAGATTTGCTATAAGATTTTTATTTTTAACACAGACTTTACCTACTCATTTAAAAAGTATATATACATGTGTTTATGTGTGTCATTTTGAAATCCATGCATACTACAAAATGTGTAATATCCCACATCGGATGTGGAGTAGAATGGGATGACCCTTATAAGACTTTGCCAAGGAACTCATAAGTACCTACTTGGCTAGCCCTTTTGAGGGAGGCAATGCCGTGTGGTGGGGTTGTGGACCGGGTCATTACAGATGGTATCAGAGCCGACTCTCGAAAACTCGGGCTGGGCTATCCAGTCGGGTTGCCGATGGTTGGGGAAACGAAGGCAAGCCCAGGTATATCCCACATCAAGAGGATGGTTGAGGCAACGAAAGGTGAGCCCGGTATATCCCACGTTGGCTAGAGAGGAAGATTCTGGGCTGTGTGATTGAGCCTTAGCGAGGACTCTAAGGTATAAGGAGGGGAGATTGTAATATCCCACATCGGATGTGGAGTAGTATGAGATGACCCTTATAAGACCTTGCCAAGGAACTCATAAGTACCTACTTGGCTAGCCCTTTTGAGGGAGGCAATGCCCTGTGGTGGGGCCGTGGACCGGGTCGTTACAGATGATATCAGAGCCGACTCTCAAAAACTCGGGCTGGGCTATCCAGTCGGGTTGCCGATGGTTGGGGAAACGAAGGCAAGCCCAGGTATATCCCACATCAAGAGGATGGTTGAGGCAACGAAAGGTGAGCCTGGTATATCCCACATTGGCTAGAGAGGAAGATTCTGGGCTATGTGTGATTGAGCCTTAGCGAGGACGCTAAGGTATAAGGAGGGGAGATTGTAATATCCCACATCAGATGTGGAGTAGTATGGGATGACCCTTACAAGACCTTGCCAAGGAACTCATAAGTACCTACTTGGCTAGCCCTTTTAAGGGAGGCAATGCCCTGTGGTGGGGCCGTGGACCGGGTCGTTACAAAATGTATGTGTGAAGTTGATATCAGATAGTGGTAATGAACTAAGTAACTTCAATAATGTTCACAAATCTATATTTTCACCCTATATTTATATATACGCATTACAATTTAAATATAGATACAAATTCAACAAAAGTTCATCAAGAATAATTTGTAACCTAGATCATTCATTAAATAAAGACGTGTATCATTAAAAAATATATATATTACTTATGGAATAAGGTTTTGAGAGTTAAGAAAATTATAGGGTTAATTACATCCATGACCTTGAGGTTAGAGTAAAATTACAAGTATGCCCATTAGTTGGAACAAATAACACTTATGTCCGTTGACAGAACGAAAATACTGAAAGGTTGTAAAGATCAAAATGCCCGTCACTTATGAATGAAAATTTTCAAATGTTATTCACTATCCCTTCATCTCACCCATACAACGCCACCACCATTACCACCACCATCATCCATTTAGATTTTTTAGCTCCAACACACACAAAGACAACATATACATGCATCCACACACACGCGTGCACTCATCTACACACACATAGACGATATGCACACATACCCACACACACATACCCCTTCCCCCTCTCCCCCACCCCCAACCGGCCACAATCACAGGCACAATTACATCTCGCCATCATTATGTTCTTTAACTTTTTCTTTTCTTCAGCCTTTTCACCCTAATCAACTGTAACGGCTTTCTCATTCTACTTACTTGTAACAAACCATCACAATTCAATAAACCAAATGAACAGAAATGAAAAATTAAATTTGGGGTTTAAATTTTGGAAGAAGATATATAAAATTTCTTATTTGCATCAAACTATTACTCAACATAATGGTAGCTGCCGTCGTTAACTACCACCAGAGCAGCCTTCCACCATTGACGTTCACCGATGCTGGGATGATGTGGCGAGTGAGGCTAAGCCAGTTTCCTGACTTTCACGCTGAGTGCTTGCCGAGGAAGGTGCGGTGACGGGATGGGGGTGAATTTAGGTTAAAACCCTAATTTGGAAAATTAGAATTTGTAAAATTTTATATTGCATATGACTTGTAAATACAATATGAAGGAAGTATCAACATTTAAAAAGTACGCATCGACATAATAAAATATATATATTTTTTAAGGGATCAATATAGCTTTACCTTTTAAAATTTAATATCATTGACTGGAATTCACCCTAACCTCGAGGACATGAGTCCAAAATGATAAGAATCCACCTAGTCGAACTTGTAGATATTTTGGCTTTATCATATGTCAATAAATTTAAATTTGTAGTTATATGCAAAAGTTAATGGAGGCAATAGCTGGTGTGCACCTTAATTTATCGAAAAAAATATATGATAATACCTGGACTTAAGAACAATTCTCTATGAAGCAGGGACAATTAAGGTGCTCATTTTATCGATTTTGATGTTGATAAGTTTTAAAGTTATGTTTTGATAAGGTTTTCTTTAAATGTGAACAGAGACTTAATATCATATTTATACGATTGGACTAGATCCACTCTCACATTTTTGTCACTTAAAAATGCATTAGTGAACTTTTAACCTTTTTAGTAGCAGATTATTTATGATTAACCAAAAAATTGTAGTTTAGGCTCACCTTGTTAAAAGTAAAAATATACTTAAGTTTAGTAAACATTTTATTTCTAAAAAGGTATTTTTAATGAAAAAATATGTAGTCATTTTAATCGCTTGAGATTATTTTGTACAGCGGGGCGAGATAGTTACCCGTTTTGTTTATATTAATAGTCTTTTCTCACTAAAAGATGCATTAATGGACCTCTTTAGCATCAAAATGTTTAAAGTTAGCCAAGACAGTTGTAATTCAGCCTCACCTTCTAAAAAGTCAAAATATTTAGAGAACTTATTAACTTAAAAAGAATATTTTTTTTAAAAAAGTATTTAGTTATTTAACCCCTTGCATATAAAAACTTGAGAGTTTTCAGGTTAAAAAAAATTATTAATGATTTGAGCCAAAAAAAATTTGGAGTCTTTATTAATTAGGGTTCATCTAATCCTATCACTTTATAAGAGTGAAATATATGAAGACAATAGTCATATGAAACATGTTATCATGTAAATATATGATATCTAGGGATACAATACATTATATAAAGACAATAATCATATGAAGAATATGTTGTCATGAAATAAGGGTATTCCAATAACTCTGATCCAAATATTGGATTATGTACTTGCCACAAACTCAGATTATAATTAGGAACAAAATTGTATGATAAAATCAATACTTATGTATTTAAAATTTTCTAAAGATACTCTAGTTTTACTATAGTTTTCTTATGCCAATATCAATATGTCTATAATTGAAATCTAAAATTAAACTTTAGTTTTACGATAGTTTCAATGTACGAAAATGTTTACATTGAAATACACACACACACACACATGCATAATAATTAAAATTTGTAGCATAGATATCAACATACAAATTTGAAATAAAAAATTTATAAAGGATTAAGTTTCTGATAAAATATTCAATCTAATTTAAATAGATTATGTTTATATTTTTGAAGGCTATATAATATATTTTTCTCTACAAGTTATTTTCATTAATCGAAATTGATGAAGAAGATGTAGTAGCTTGAAGTAGTTTAGCTTTAACGTGATATGGAAGCAGTAGGTTTTGATAGAAATTTTTTTAGTAATAAAAAAACACGCAAGAGTTCAAGGGTGATTTTATAGGTTTTCATAATTTTTTTTCCAATTTACAAAAGAACCCTTAACTCTAATTAAAACATATATTCCTATAAGAATATTTTATAGAAAGATCCCTGATATACTAAGAGAACCCAAATACACTCTTATTTTTTAACAACACTCTAATTCAAAATGAGTATTTGATGGAAAAAATGTTTCAAGTGAAGATTTCAGTTTAAAAAGGGCATCTTAAGGAAAAAAAATAAAAAGAATTAGTCATTTAATCCCAGTCAAGATTACATATGTATTTAGAAAATCCTAAAAACTCTAGTTTTATGATACATTCCTTATATCAATATGTCAGTATTAAATATCTAGAATCAAACTTCAGGTTTACGACAGTTTTAATATACTAATATGTCTATATTTAAATCTATATACATGCAGAATAATTTAAATCTGTAGCATACACATCAACATAGACATATGATTTTTTTTAAAAATGATTGAATTACTGACAAAATATTGAATTTAGCTTAGGTATATTATATTTTTCAAAAAAAACTTTAGAATCTATGTTCTCTACAAGTTGTTTTCTTTAATCGAATATGACCGAGAAGATGTAATAACTCTATTGTAGTTTAAGTCAAAACATCTCTTTACTCTGATAAAAACATATATTCCAATAAAGATAATTTAACAAAAGAGACTTGATATTCTATGAAAAGTAAAAAAAAAACACCTTTATTTTTTAAAACACAAAACATCCCATTACTCTGATAAAAACATATATTCCAATAAAGATAATTTAACAAAAGAGACTTGATATTATATGAAAAGTAAAAAAAAATACCTTTATTTTTTTTAAAACACTTATTAAAAATAGGTATTTAATGAAAAGAAAAGTTTTTAATCAAAAGTCAGAACAATTCTTAACTCTAACAAAAACATATGTTCCAATAATGGTATTTTAAGGAAAGATATTTGATATCCTATGAGAAGTCCAAAACACCCCCATTTTTAAATAAAACTCTAATTTAGAAAGGGTATTTAATGGGAAATAAATGTTATAAGTCAAAAATACTCTTACTCACCCTTAATCTTTTATAGAAATATCAATTAGTAAAGGGTATTTAAGGAAAAAAAAAGATTAGTCATTTAAACTCATACGTGCTTTTATATATGTATAGATAGATAAGAAATGGTGCTAGAAGACATCGCCTTCTTGGAGCCAGAATGGGTACAATTTAAAACAGGCTCACCCCTTCGATAGTGCCTTCCCTTTCCTTTTTAGTAAACAACTTAACCTGAAAGAGCACTGCTGAACAAATGAGCTTAATTTAAGCCAATCATAAACGAGGTTTATATTGCTCAAACGTTAATGGCTTCGAACGGCGTGCTTCCAACTCAAAAGCATTCCTTTCTTGGACGTTCTCCATGACAAGTGCAAGGCTACCATCAATCTGTAAATGCCCTGCGCGCCCAACCTTGAAACAGATGACAGGAATAATATAGAATGAGAACATGGACACTGCAACTACAACTTCAATTTTCCTTTTTTTTCTTCAAAAATGTTTCCCCCAATTTTATGCGGATGGAACAAAGTGAGTGAGCTTTTCAGGAAATGGGTCAAAATATTTATATATTTGATGGGTCTGTGGCACAGACTCTGTGCTCAACTTCAAATTCTGAACATGTTGGGATGCATAGAGAAGGGCTCAAGTAGCCTGTGGCACAGTATTAGAAGTAGCCACAGTGATTGTCACGTGCAATTTCAAGTAGCCTATGGCACAGTACTAAGCTAGGCATATGGCATTCATCAGTATTGGTGTTGCAACAACAATTTACATGTATTAAAGTCTCCATATAACAGTGAAATACTGATTCTACGATGATGGGAATCTAGTGCACTCTTAATCTTGATCAATATTACTCATTAGAGCAACTGACACTATAATTTGTGTAGCCCTTTAACCCTTATCCTCCATCTGTATCATTAGACTTTTTTTTTCCCCTTTCTGAAGAAGTCTGAATCACGAACAAATAGGACATTTCATCGTTACGTTATTTCTTAAGACAATATATGATAGATGCATGGGAAGCAAGGGGAACCGTTCGCATAGCGTAAGCAACGTACAGTTTTACATTGCAAATTGTGTGAATCGCCTTCCTTGGGGGAAGAATGAGGCATAATCGGAAGGCAAGGGTCACTTGCCAAAAGGAATTTGAGTTAACACTTCTAATTGGGTCCCAAAACATAATTAGGCATCGTAAACATAATTGTTTCTAGGCCCCATGAATGGCATTGTCTAACAAAATAATGCTGAAATAGTTGGGGAATCCGGTGAGACAATAAAGTCTTGAGGAGAAAGCCCTTTTTGCCAATTCTGTGAAAGGTAACCCACGAGCTACAATCATGTATCTGTGACAATATTCCGCGTCCATCCTTCCTTTTACTTAATCATATTAGTAGGTTAGTACATGTAAAAAAAAAAGAAAAAAGAAAAAAGAATGAACATTGCTAACTGAAAAATGTTCAGAGGGGGAGTGTACACGCCCCTCGTGAGTTCCATGATTCCGGTGAGAAACCTCAACTACTTTTTCACGGCAAAAACAGGACTCAACAATACCAGATTGTTGCATCGAGAATAGTTAATTTGGCGTTTATCTGTAGTTTTATGCACTATAGTCGTCACTACCAGAGAGGTGTGGATAACAGTAACAAAAAAAATAGTACTCTTCTGATAAAGGGCACGTTTCTCAATTTTATTCTTTCAAGTAACCTTACAATAACGCCAAGGGGTGGTGGAATCGTAAAAGGGTTCGAGGAATAATCTCAAGGTCCCGAGTTTGAATCTCTTTACCGACGGACAATATATATTGTAGTTCTGGTTATTTTCCCAAAAAAAAAATGAAAAAAAAAAAAGTAACCTTACAACAGTATATAGTTGCAGCAGCTGTGCCCAATGCACAACCATATCATGTGGACCAACTGGACATTACACAAGCCTTGTCTACTCTGTTTTCCATGTGGACTAAAATGAAATGACTTTTATAAACAGGATAGTTCAATTGACACTCCTGCTATGAATAATGACACTTCTTATATATTTATGAAGATTGCATTTCGTACAATAATACACATAAAGTAGCCTTACAAGGAGAATTGTGGTCCCTCTTTTAACAAAATAAACTAGATCAACAGTGCCAAAAGAACATTATGGTAAGTTGAGAGGAGGGCCACCAGCTAGAAGTGGAGGGATACGTTTGGTCTGTGCTATCATATATTGACAACTTGAGAAAAGTTTTGCAATATGGTTCAGAAATTTTGTTCTAAACAGAAAAAGAAGTCTTCGAGGTTCATAAAGACGGTGATAATAGCAAGCACTGAGAACTTGAAAAAGAGACACTACAAAAACAGAGAAAGCATCACGCTAACAATAATTTACGTAATGCATGCTGAAGATAGAAAATTGTTCTAAACAGAAAAAAAGGAGTCTTAACGAAAAATTGAAAAGAAGAAAGCACCCAAAACCAGGATCCAGTCCCAGTTCTAATCATTAACATCCACCGTGTACGTCACCTTTTACATTGCGTTCTCGACGAAACGGAGATATTGGTCTAGTGGCAAAGCTTCCTAGATCAATCAGCCAGAGAAGAAACAAGTCCAATTCATACAAATTGTGTGCGCAAATCAGTCATAATCAAGATGTTTTGGGACGGACATACAGGCGTAGGCACAGGGTGACAGAGACTTCCCTTCTGAACAGGCCAACGAAAAATCCAAACGAGCTGTTCCTTAACTCATATAACACCACACAAGTCCTTCAGCATTCCACAAAAGGCACCTTTCATGACAATCCCAGGTTCAAGGAGGAGCTTGCACAGGCATCCGACTTTTGCTTCCAAAAAATTAAAGTATGTTCTGCACTCTACAGGGTCATAAAATATAGTGCGCACTATGAGCAAAGCACATGCGGGTTGCTTTTTAATCTGTGATGGCTGGAAACTCTTTCACCATGTAATTCATGACATGCTTGAATTGGAATGCAATCATATTAGCTTTGAGCTACTGTAATTCACGGAAATCCAGCGGATGCTACCATCTCGAATGTTTCACACATGGAACAATCAAACAACGAGTAGATCTCGAAGGCCTCTCGGCTTCCTCCACCGCAACCCTACACCACGACACAGCGGTGTTGTAGGGACATTGTAGTGGACATTAGTTCAGATATTGCGTTACAAACCTGAAAATAGGGATATGAGTAAGCATTGTCCTGCCACCTACAAGATTTCTAGTGCAAGACATAATGAAAGAGTTGCAGAATGGTCTTCCACCACTGGATCAACAATGGAGAAAGTTATCGTCAGTGTTTACGCAAAAATCTTGGGGCATGCATGTATGCACAACCCTTAACATGGTGGACACACAAAATATTATTGGGGTACGCATGTATGCGTCCTTTTGGAGATCAAAATTTGCCCTTCTTTGGGCACCCACCCCATCAATATATGCAACCGATCTCCATCATATGATTAGACCCTCTAATCATCTAGTGACAGTTTTGCTTCTTTTAGGCACGGATGTTGGGTTTAAGGAGACTGAAAAAGTTGATTAATCGCATAAGTCTGTACCGGCCAAGGATAACCATCCAAATTAATAGACAAGTGTCAGAGATTATGCTAAAATATCACCATAGTATTAAAAAGTAAACCCACTGCTAAAATACAGCCCCCCCTTCCCAACAAAAAAATAAAAATAAACCGCAATTACGTTACTATCGGGTGCCCTATATGTGGCCCACTTACATGGTACATGCCACAAGATCAAAGGTTTACTAACAGTATTGGTGGGCCAACTTTATAACTATAGACCTTTGTTGATGTGGACAAAACTTGCAGATCATAGGCAAGGCAAATAGGTAAAATTAAGTCCCAAGGTACAAGATGTTCATCCTCACCTTAGAAATAATCTTCACCCCACCCACACAAAACCAAGTGGATGGTTTGGGATAAACCAGCCAATTCACATGACCCTCCCACCAATTTCAGTGTCTAGTCTGGGCCATCGTTGCTCCGAATATATAAGGACCTAAGCTGGGATGTTCTCGCTTCACTTCTCATTCAGTAACAATCAAGGCCAACTCTACCTTTCAGCTGAAGTACGCTAAGTATTCATGCTCTGCAATTTGTATATCAATCTCGGTTCTTTCCTTTCCATATTTCTTTCTCTAACATGGAAATGATGCCATACGATCAAACTTACAGTTCAGAGGAAGGTTATCAAACGCACCACCTTCACCAAGCGTCGACTTCCCTTTATTCCCAGCAAAGTCTACCATCAATTCCTTCTCTCACATCGCAACCCCATCATCTTCTCACCAGCCACCACCACTGCATCGCTACTCTGAAAGGCCACAACTCTTACGTATCCTCTCTTGCTTTAAGAGGAAAATTCCTGTATACTGGCTCCTCGGATAAAGAAATCCGATGCTGGAAGCGCACCAGTTTGAGCTCTGATCACGATCATGAAAGCATAACTGATAGTAGTGTAATTGCGGGAAAGGGTGCGGTGAAATCCCTGGTAGTTTCAACTGATACAATCTTCAGTGCCCATCAAGATCACAAAATCAGAGTGTGGAAAATCGACAACCATGAAACTCATAACCAGAAGTTCACACACACGGCCACGCTGCCAACACTTAGTGATCGTGCCTCTAAACTTCTAATACCGAAGAACCATGTAGAGATACGACGCCACAAGACATCCACATGGGTCCATCATGTTGACACCGTATCAGCATTAGCCTTGTCTAGTGATGAGTCGTTCCTCTATTCTGTTTCATGGGATAGGACACTCAAAATTTGGCGAACGACCGACTTTAAATGCTTGGAGTCAGTAAGGCATGCACATGATGATGCAATAAATGCAGTGGCATTATCTGATGATGGGCATGTTTACACCGGCTCAGCTGATACGAAAATCAAAGTGTGGAGGAAAAGCTATGGAGAAAAGAAGCATTCTCTTGTTGCTACACTAGAGAACCACAACTCTGGGGTCAACGCACTGGCACTAAGCACTGATGGTTCTGTATTGTACTCTGGTGCGTGTGACAGATCGATACTGGTCTGGGAGAAGGATGAAGATGGTAACATGGAGCTGGCAGGTGCGCTGAGGGGGCATGCCAAGTCCATATTGTGCTTGGCCGTGGTGTCAGATTTGGCGTGCAGCGGCTCAGCAGATAAAACTGTGAGAATTTGGAGAGGGATACAGAAATCCTACTCCTGCTTGACGGTATTGCAGGGACACCAAGGGCCAATTAAGTGTTTGGCCGTGGCTAGTGACCGCTATAATCCATCTGATGCATCATCTTCTTATCTCCTCTACAGTGGCAGTTTGGATTGTGACATTAAGGTCTGGCAGATCTTCGTCCCTCTTCTCTGAAGGACTTCTGATTAGCCTTTGCTATTTCAGCGGATATGTACCTAAGACCAGGAGAAGTTTTTTTTTTTCTCCTTCTAGTTTTCCTTTTGGGGTTTTTAGGTTTGTTTTCTCGTCATTATTAGTATCCATGCTACGTTTGTACCATGAGATCTATGAGCAGATTTCACTCACAAGTTGTAAATGGGTGTCTACTCTATGGTAATACAAACTCTAATTTACTCTGCAGGCTAATACATGAGTTTCAAAAATTGTGTAGTAAAGAATGATGAGAATGCAGCCCAAGTGTAAACTAGTACAGGTACATCCACAGTCCTGTCCGAGATTGCGTGATAACAAGCGGAGTCTTCACCTTGTCTTAAGTCTTTCCCATAAAGGAATAACACAGAATTTCTTACCAAGAAGCTTAGAAAGGCATTGTGATAATTGTGCTAGAGAAGCATCCCCCTTTCAACTTCAGAGAAGAGAGAGAAGAGAAGTGACGGGTGGAGGAATTGTTTTCCAACATAAGGATTTATTCCTAACTTTGCTGCTGTGATGTTATTGACAAAAGATAGTTGTTGGACTATGGCCTAAGAGAATCCCAGGGCACAAGGGTCATTTCAGGGGGAACATATATAGATATAATATGAACAACCAGAAAAACATTTACTTTCTTCCTCAACTTCATAGTCCATATTCGTACGTTCTCATTCTTTATGTATAAAGTCGAATTAGGCTGCCTGATTTTACCTGTCTAAAGTTCAAACTTATACAACATAATGACTACTTTTTCATCACTGAGTATCAATTTTTTCTTCGAAGACCGGTAGGAAAAAGTAATGTTTCCACAAGATATCCCATCAAATGGATTACTTGTGAGGTTACTTAGCTTCCATTAATCAATTTCACTTTGTTAAGCTAATTCATGAACCTCATCATTCATCAAAAGGATATTTTCCTTAGAGCATAGTATCAATTTTATTAAGTGATATACAATATTAGGCATTTTCTAACTTACTGTAGACTAAGCAAAGCATGCCTACTTCACCATTTAATCAGCATGCCCGAGAGAGATTAAAAGAGCTTTTCAACGGGTGAAAGAGAGCGTATTTACTCAAGCCATCTCGCTAATCCTCTTTCGCGCTCTAGGTTTCTTGCTACTTCTTTAAGGCACCAAAGAGAAGGATTTCAGCCAGAATCTCATACGATCTTCTCGAAAAGTTTGGCTTAATCAACGATTCGAGTTAATCGACTTGAATAATGATTTCTTAGAAACTTCAACAGTTTGACCTGATTAACCAATTTCAATGTCAAGCAGGTTAGGTAAAAGGTCCTTTTTTTCCCTCATGCCAACACTATCTAACCTAATATTTACTCTGTTTTCAAATCCCTCTCACTCATAATACGGGAAAAGTAGAAAGGACACCTGGTGGGACACAAGGGTACAAGATAAAACCAACACTCCATAGGAAGCATGATAAAATGATGTGCCCATCTTCAAATAATATTCTGGTAAGCCTAACTCTCCTAACTCGGTGTCCTGTTTACACTTTAGATATGTATTAGCCATACTTATCCTTTAGCACTTTTGTCTATGTCTTGATGGATCTAAAGTTCGTAGCTAAGACAATGAATGACAGAATAATTCTTCAACTTTAAACTTTTAACTCTAGAGAGGAGAAAGTTTATGGTGTTCGAATTGAGATGAATTTGGGCAAGGGGGAGCAGATGCTGCACGGCCGTAGCATTTCACTGTGCATCACTTTGGACATTCACCAGTGTTTCTATGTATTGGACACTTGGTGGTGTCGAGTTCAGTTGCAGCTATAAAGAAGGTCATCGTTTCTAAATCGACACAACGTAATTCAAAGATGGCCAATGGCAGTTGGTATCACAAGGTCGAGAATTCTTGCTGGTTGCATAGCGGCCGTCACAGTCCAATATGGTCGTGTAATGACTGTGCTGATCTGAGGAGGACCACAAACAACCCTCTTTCAGGACGTGCATCCCTATTACTTTCGACTCAAACTTCAGCCAATTTCTTCTTTGTTCCCATATCTCTAATTCTCGAACACATTTCCAACTACAATCCAGCTTAACATAAAAAAAAGGTAGTGACTAGTTCTGCAGAGAATTTGCAATTTATACACTTACATGCATCATTCCTCACTATCGAGAAAATTGACTTGAAGATCATAGATCAAGTGTCCTGGGGTGAGTTTTCATTTCCACGCCATAACGTAATCATGAAGTACTTTATTGTACCGCTATATACATAACCTTGTACTCGATTTTAATATCATCTTTATAGTGGTGACAATACTAGCCCTAAAGGGAAGTATGTACATGCTACCAACTACAGGAAAACCATCTCTTATAGTGGTGACAATATCATCTTGATTGTCTGTTTTTTGTGTTGTTTCTTGGGGAAATCTATCCACTTATCGCCCGAAAGGGGGGGGAGGATACTATTCAATTCAAACTTAAATCTCAATTTCGTACTGTAATTTTTTACAAGTATTACCGTAAGGAAAACTGGATGATACATAAAACAATTGCTACATAAGGGATCCCCACCTGAAGCTCACCTTCACCACCTTAACTATCGATATGGGTAGAGTGAATTATTTGGTGCGTGTGCGCGCGCGCACGCGAGCACTTTCCTCCAACAATCCAACAAGACGTGCAGTAAGTGCAACTTGCAAATCTAATCTAATGGCATATTAACAATACAAGAAATTTGCAAGGATAAGTTCATGTGCAACTTTATACACATAAAACTAAACAAACTCCTCTAATACTCACAAATACAAATGTTCAGATGACTCACTTGGCACTCAATCAGTCACAACCAGTCTTACCTGATTCATCGTTCGCTGCAATGCGTGCTAAGGTCGCGGTTTCGGTTGCTGCTGATTGGTGAGTACACATTATGTGCTAGAAGGGTGGAGGGTAGGCATAGTTGGTTGCTATTTGATGTTGCTGCTCGCTAAGGATTGTTTCTTTGGTTTTCTTTGGCACAATATATACATAGTTGTACACATTTTAGATGTATGCCCGCATCTTTCCTTGCTAAGAATGGTGAGAGGGTGTAACATCTATTTACTAAAGATCATCTGATTCTTCAAGCTAAACGAAGTAAAAAACCTTTCCCTCAAATTTTGGTATACATGATCTAGTTCTGCCAGATTTACAGTGCCAGTATGCCAAAGTACACCATGTTTCGAGTTGCTGGACGCTAGGAGTGGGGAGTTAGGTAGTCACGTGCAGGGGGCAGAAAAAGTTGATAACAGTTTCTGCTCACTAGTCAATGGTGTGACTTATTTCTTGTAGATATTCTAACCTCACAAGTTAAACCAACGCATTCAGTTTGCTTGGAAACCTAGATCTTTCCTGGATAGCTTAATCATATAAGCAGTCAGCAAATCTCGTCAATTCACAAGCAGTGCAAATGATTTCACAAGTCTCTCTCTGTTTGCCTTCATCTGGGAAGGAAAGTTAATTAAAACAAAACTCGGGAACTTCTTTCTGACAAATGATTAACATTTAAACATGTAATATAAGGGGCGGGGAATGACTTTCAAGTTCCAAGTTATTTCAATACAGGGACTGCAAGATACTGTATCCAAAAATGAATTGTTCGAAGCCAATAGCACCCCCCACCCCAACACACACACCCCAACCCCCACCCCATTAACCACATCAAAATGGGATAAAGGATACACGAATGGGGAAAAGAACATCTAAATGTCAACTGCATATCATACAGCCTGTATTTTTTTCTTCCTTTATTCCTAATATATCTACATTTAACGGAGAAAACATGTCACATTCCAAGTATCCGTACAAAACTTTACAAATAAAAATGAAGAAACAAGAAGCGGGCCAATTGAACATCCGAGTCATTTACAGTGGTAACTTTGCTGGTGTACCTGGATCACGAGGATACTTCCTCGGGGTGGAGCCATCTTTATGACATATTATAGCAGTTCTTTGTCCATATGGGCTGTGTGATTCCACTGTAGTAGATAAAAATGGTAATGGTATTGCTTCATTTGAGAGCTTAGTAATGCCAGATATGAATATAAAGCTTCATCTATGAATGACCAACTCGTATTGTGATAAACATAGAAACTAACCACATCGAATGGAACCCTAGAGTTTGCTGAGCTCTAACAGGAAACATAAGGAAATCAACAAGATTTTGCAGATCTATGTTCAACATAACTTAAGGAAACAGGACAAATCTTTGCGGTTAACCCTCTAAAAAGTTAAATTAGCAGTAGAAGTGCAAGAGGAAACATTCCCAAGATTTCATTTTGATCTGAAGTCGTAAAGCCAGTTGTGCTATTATCAAAAAAAAGACAGCATGTTTCATCTGTCTCTCAAGTCATCAAACAGCTAAAGGCAGTTTCACAGTATCTTATATCGTAACCACTAAACCTTCCATCAGCCGACCCCATACTTACCGCACTATATTCCTAGGCAGATAAAAAAAATGTGTTTGTCTGTATGTGGGAGTATTACAGAAGATAAACCAAGTCAAACTTACCAGAGAAAGTTTGCACAAAGGATGCGCCCATCAAATTAATTGCTCTCTGCGCTCTTCTTACTTCTTCCTGCCAATTTGTATCAAACAATATACTTTTGATGGTTGACATGAATGAAATTGTTTAGCAGAGAAAAAGCAAAGATAATGGCAATTTTGCCATCTTACTTGTGGAGTTTAGTTATATCGTAATACCCAAAGAGCATTGTTACATCTACAACATATCATGATACTTCACTTTAACACTTCTGCAATATACCTGGCTTTCATCTCCACCTAGAGGATTAAAGGAGAATCTCATATTAGCTTGATTTTAGGATCTAATTTAGCATGATCTAAATCACCTTGATTCTTGGATCTAAATTGATTGTTGCACAGTATATAAAGGCATGCTTTGCCATTCTGTAAATACACACAAAATGAATACAATTCTTCATCTCTTTATGGTATCAGAGCCATCTTTCTAGCATAGGCATTTCTTTTCAATTTCTCAGTCATGGAAGACGAATCCGCAAGTTATGTTCATGAGGGTTTGGCGCCCGTTGCGAATGTTCAAAACATCCCAATTGACACCAAATCTCCATTCTACTTGCATCCGTCTGATCATCCAGGCTTGATCTTCGTTACACAACCTCTAAGTGAAAATGGAGAGAACTATTTCACTTGGAGACGTAACATGTGACAGCGCTCCAATCCAAGAACAAGGCAGGGTTCGTGGTCGGGTCGATAGCAACACCCGATGATCATTCCGGGGATTTTCAATTATGGATCCAGTGTAATGCAGTGGTCAAATCATGGATCGTCAATTCTCTTTCTAGAGAATTACAAACGGGTGCTGCACATGCAGACACTGCGAGTGAAATTTGGTGCAATTTTGATGAACGATTTACTCAGGGCATTGCACTTAGAGTGTATGACCTAAAGCGATCTATTGCTTTACTACAACAAGAGAAATCTACCATTTCTACATACTATGGTAAGTTAAAAGGGGTGTGGAATGAATTACAAAATCTTAGACCCGTACCTATATGTACATGTGGTGCCGGAAAGAAAATGCAGGAAATGCGGGAAGAAGAGAAAGTCTTCAATGTTTTGATGGGATTGGATGATGCTTACCAGACGGTGCGATCCCAAATCCTGAGCATCAATCCATTGCCAGGACTTGGGAGAGCATATGTCATGGCTGCCCAAGAAGAAAAACAGCAGGTGGTCGCTGCTGCGCGTGTCCCTACTATCGAGGCCACAACTTTATTGGCCAAAGCACCACATATGTGGCATGGAGGTGACCAGAAAACTGACCAGCATGGTGAAAATTCGGGAGAAAGACGGCATGGTAGATTACACTGTACCCAGTGTAATCGATCCAATTATTCCAGAGAGAACTGTTATGAGATCATCGGATACCCACCTGGATGGAGAAGGCCCAAACCGCGAGGAGGGAATCAGCCATGGCCTCGCTCAGCCAGAGGCACAGCTCAGTCAGTGGCGATTGCCCAACCGTTTGCTGCTACAGCTGATGCATCCACAAAATTTCCAAATCACAGCCCTGCATATCAACCATGGCCGCGCACCCAGTGAAATGCAAAGACTTGCCGATCTTTTGGTCGGCCAATCAGGACCCACTAATGGGCCTTCTGCAAATATGACCTCACAAAATATATCTGGTAAGCCAGACTCGTGAATTATTGATACCGGGACCACGGATCATATATCATGTAAAATTGATACTATGTCCGATGCTTATACAAATCCAGATATACCCCCGGTTCAAATTCCCAATGGTGATACATCCCGATTCACGCTTTGGGATGAGTAAATCTTGGCCGCAATTTGCATCTCGAACAAGTTTTGGGCATGCCTAATTTCTGTTTTAATCTATTATCAGTCAGTAAATTAACTCGAGATCGTAACTGTGTTATAATTTTTAAATCTGAATTTTGTGTGATACAGGACTTACTCTCGATGAAGCCAAATGGAATGAGTAGAGTGCGAAATGGCTTATATCATTTGGAACCAACGAGGGCGGGGAAGGCGCTTCTGTCAAAAGGACATAACATTGCGGATTTGTGGCACCGTCGTTTAGGGCATCTACCAATGAACCGTATCTCGCTGGTTTCCAACTTACCTGTTACTTTCAATTCACCGAAACCTTTATTTTGTGATGCTTGTTGCAACGCCAGACAAACTAGATTGCCTTTTCCACATAGCAAAAATAAATCGATGAAAAACTTTGATTTAGTACATTGTGCTATATGGGGTCCATATCACACTAAATTTCATTCTGGGTCACATTATTTCCTCACGATTGTTGATGATCATAGTCGAGCCACATGGGTCTTTCTCATGAAATTCAAGTCTGAAACCAGACACTATTTCTTGATGTTTTTCAACTAGGTTAAGACACAATTTAACACCAGAATCAAGGTTTTTAGAACTGATAACGGTCTTGAATTTGGACATCGTGAATTACTAAATCATTATTTTGAGAATGGAATGGACAGACAAACAAGTTGCACGGATACACCGCAACAAAATGGAGTGGTGGAGCGAAAGCACAGACATCTCTTAGAGGTAGCAAGAGCTTTACGATTTCAGGCCAAACTTCCAGTCAAATTTTGGGGGGAGTGCATACTTACCACTGCTTACTTAATCAACCGCATGCCACTTTCTGTGCTACAAAACCTGACACCTTATGAAGTCTTATTTGGTAAGGTACCTGACTATAATCATTTTTGGACTTTTGGATATCTCTGTTATGGGCACATAAATAGCAAGCCACATGATAAGTTAGCCCCTCGAAGTAAGCCTAGCATTTTTGTTGGTTATCCCAATGGGCAGAAAGGATATAGGATTTATGATTTGGACAACAAAGTGATTTACTCTTCACGAGATGTTCAGTTTTTTGAAAGCATATTCCCTTTTGCTAGCACAAAAGAAAATATTGCTGACCTACAAGCCTGCTACACCCCTTTTGGGTTAACGGATCAACTTCCAGTTGATTGGGAGTATCAAGCAGCTAGCCATGCACCCACAACTTAGTTCACCCATGTACCTAGTGAACCAACCCAGACCAGTGATGTGCCAACTAGATCAATCTCACCCCACAACATCGACCTTGAACCCCTATCTCTTGGATCATCCTCATCCCAAGACCAGATGCCCTTAGATCAAGTACCAGGATCTGCTGAGTTGTCACCATCTACCATACGACCCATCAGTACTGAGCAGTCTGCCTTACCTGTGAATGAATCTCCAGTTATGCCTTCTAAGCGCACAAGACAAGTGTCCAAGAATCTTTCTGGGTACAATTATACATTGCCACCATCCCTTGCCCCGCCTTCCTCTACTTCGCACTCTTCCTCTCCATCTGCTAACTCGACGGTATATCCTTTGTCCATAAGATTTCTTATTCCAATTTTTCTAGAACTCACACTGTATTTTTAGCGGCCATCTCTTCAGTCAATGAACCCAAATATTTTTCTCAGGCAGTGAAACATGCTCATTGGAGGGATGCCATGGCCAAGGAGATATCTGCTTTGGAAGCTAATAACACTTGGACACTTGTGCCATTACCATTTGAAAAACGTGTCATTGATTCTAAGTGGGTATACAAAGTCAAATTCCACCCAGATGACACTGTGGAGAGATACAAAGCGCGACTTGTGGCTAAGGGATACACCCAGATTGAAGGTCTAGATTTTCATGAAACATTTGCACCGGTTGCCAAACTAGTTACGGTGCGGTGTCTTCTTGCCATTGCTTCAATAAAGAAATGGGAACTCCATTAGTTGGATGTCAACAACGCCTTTTTGCATGGCGATTTAGAAGAGGAAGTATACATGAAGATTCCTCAAGGTTTTTCTAAACAGGGGAGAATCGTGTGTGTCGTCTTCAACCGTCTCTCTATGGGCTTCGTCAGGCTTCACGCAATTGGTATCACAAGTTTACTCAGTCCTTACTTGCAATAGGTTTTATTCAGTCTCAATCTGATCATTCTTTATTCACATTCACCCGTCAAGGATCTTTTCTTGATGTCCTTATTTATGTTGACGACGTTATTGTCAAGGGGACTGATTCAGCTAAAATTTCTTGGCTAAAACACTACTTGGATACTAAGTATTGAGGATCTGGGTAAACTCAAGTACTTTCTCGGCATTGAGGTGACACGTTCTTCTGATGGCATCGCGTTAAGCCAACGCAAATATGTTCTTGACATTTTAACATAATGTGGTCTAACAAGTTGCCAGCCATCTTCCTCACCCATGGCTGAACAACATCAACTTGATCTTAATTCAGGAGAACTATGTGATGATCCAGGACAATATAGACGTCTCATTGGCAGATTACTCTACCTCACGATCACTCGTCCAGACATAAGTTATGCAGTGCACATCTTAAGTCAATTCATGCACAAGCCAAGACGACCCTTATTATGATGCTCCCATACGCGTTCTTTACTACCTCAAAAATTCGCCTGTTCAAGGTATTTTGCTCTCCTCCAACAGTTCCCTATCCCTGCGTCTATGTTACATGGACTCGGTACAAGTGTCCGGATCGGATACGTGTCCAAGTGTCGGACTTGTCTAATTTTGAAAACGCAAGACACGGGGACACGGCAAAATGTTCATATTTACTATTGTTTTTTAGTTATTTCAAAGGCAAAAAGGTGTTTTATGTGATGCATTTGGTTTTAATTGACAACTTATCTCCACTCAAAGCAACTACTAATTAAACAAAAGACTATAAGATAGTATCATAATAGCATATCCTATGAGATGTGTCGGACACATCCCATACCCATGTCCAAGTGTCGAGTGTCCGACACGGGTACCTCACGCAAAACCAAAGAGTCCATGTAACATAGCCCTGCGTGCTTATTGCGATGCCGATTGGGCTGGCTGCCCAACAACTCGCAGATCTACCACTGAGTATATCGTGTTTTTGGGATCTTCACCCATTTCCTGGCTCTCAAAGAAACAATCCATAGTCTCGCGTTCCACCGCTAAGGCAGAATACAGGGCAATGGCCACCACCTCAATTGAGATTATTTGGCTTCTTCGACTCCTCTCTGATTTGGGGGTCTCTCATCCAAATCCAGTTTCTTTATTTTGTGACAATCAGGCCGCATTACACATTGTGGCCAACCCAGTGTTCCACGAGCGCACAAAGCAAATTGAAATAGACTGTCATTTTGTTTGGCACCACACCCAGTCTAAAGCTTTATTACCTCGACCTATTTCCTCTCAGTATCAGCTTGCAGACATTTTTACCAAGGCACTTGATCAGGTTCGCTTCCACATTTTGCTGGGCAAGTTGGACATTTCAAATATCCATGCTCCAACTTGAGGGGGAGTAAAGGAGAATCTCATATTAGCTTGATTTTAGGATCTAAATTAGCATGATTCTTGGATCTAAATTAGCTTGATTTTAGGATCTAAATTGATTGTTGTGCAGTATATAAAGGCATGCTTTGCCATTCTGTAAAGACACACAAAATGAATACAATTCTTCATCTCTTTAAGGATGAAATTGAGTTGATACTTGGCTCTGTGTTAAGACTAGATGGCACCTAATTTGCCAGCTTATAGATGCAATATCAATGAAGTCTACAAGAACTTGTTTACTTAGTAGTAAAAAAAGAAGTTAAGCATGGCGTACATTATTAGGGGATCCTTGGAATACTTTAACCGCAGAGTCAGGTAGAACAAAAGACCTCTATGTGATGCATAAACCAATCTTTTAAAGAAAGTACTTGATTTTAAGTGACGATATATCTAATTACGGTTAAACAAAATTAAACTAAAATAACCCTAATCTAGCACCCTAATTAAAGTAATTAAAGTACTAGAAACAGACAGTAGTCCAACTAAATCGTATGTGAAAATTCAAGCTTCCTTATATGAGAAAGCGAACTGAGTCACACCATGCAAAATTTGTCACCTCCACACTGACATGATCTCATGTTTGTCCATTTCGGTCTCAACACAAAGAAGCAAGAAAGAATCATACAACAGAAATGTCTCGACTACTCTCCTTCCCCATACACAGCAATATCCTTGCCTCCTAGGTAAGGGACCACCCTTCTGCCCTACCGAAAGCCCCTCTAAAAGAATACCTTCCACCTTTCTTTGCTGCATCCTAACAATAAATAGGAATGGAGAAGAGGAGATGCAAAACCTCTTGGGAGGCTGATCCACGATGTCCCTTTCGATGCATTTGTATAAGAGGGATACGAGAATTTTGAACAAAGAGCTGTCTATTGGAAGACTGTCTTTCAAATACAGATGTTAACGTATGCATACATATGTCAACAACTTTGGATAGACTATTGTCATCAACCTCAGGCTTACGTGGTTCGCTTTTAAGGGTTTCTAAGTTACTTTCGGTTACCATTGAAGAATTATAGAAATGACCAGATTTCACGCTTCCCATGTTCCAGAGCTTGACGCTTTCTTGCGTTTCTAGCTCTTCTTTTTCTTGCCTCACATCTTGATGTGAGCTCTCCTTCCCATTCCTACTTAATCTTCAGAATATGTTCGTAGTCCGATCTAGATGGGCATGAGGGGTTCAATCCGACTTCATTGTGGCTCAACCTAGGGTCTCATGGCAAGTGGCATTCCGAGCATAAGATCCCCGCTACTTACACCACTGGGTTAGTGTTTCCCTTTGTAGTGGGAAAGGTGTTCCGAGCATGATGAGATCCAAACAACCTTTCTGGCGGCTTATCTCAAACATAAGAGGATAGAAGTTCCGGTCATTTCTCTTCAGCTTGATTGGACTATGGTGGGTTCTGTACACGATTGTGGCTATACTGTGTATTTGGTTCCAGTGGGGTTAGGAAGCCTCTTTGTGTCTTTGCCTTTTATGACAAAGCTTATACCTGTCAAATTCCAAAACTGATGTTAAGGAAGTCTTATATGAGTTCTCATTACTATTCGATTGATGGTCGTCGTTAATCATCCTTGATATTGGAGGCTTTTGGGTTGTTTTCTATCTTTGTGGTTTTATAATTCCTGTGTGCATGAATCCCCTCCCTCCACTGTTCTCTGTTAATATGTTTTCAATATCAAGAACAAAAAAAGTACGTGGTTCAAGTTCAGAATGTGGAGAGAAGAGAACCTACCTGAGGATCATGACCTTTTGCAGCTACAAACAAACCGCCAACACGAACCAAAGGAAGACAATACTCAGCTGATTACAAGAAAAGAAAATAACCAAAAGTCACCAAGAAGTAGTAAAAAAATCAAAGACGAACCCCAAAACTCAAGATATGATGTAAGCATATTGACCTAAAGTTCTCATTTCTGCAACTGCTCTGGCTACTGCAACATCAAATGCCTCTCTGAAGCCAAAGTCTTGTCCCAGATTCTGTCCTAATCAAGATCCAGAATATGAATTATCCAGAGTAAGGCAAGAAACTCTACAATAATGTGTGTGCACGTCTTTATGTGCAGTGTGTGTGCACAAACATAAATGTGAACATTGTGTGACCAAGAGAGGTCTCACACTCCAGCAAAGAAAAAAAATCTGTTATTTGAAAAACACCAAAGAAAGCAAGAGTGCAGCAAGTAATTGTGTTTGCAAGCCAATGACAGAACAGTACTTTATATAAGGAGACAGGTGGACCATGGAAGGCAGACGAGATAAACTGTTTTAACTATGTAGATGAAAGTGAGAATTTAACTGCAGGAAGGGAAAAAAAACTAGTGTTTACAATAGTAAAGGCATGCGCTTAAGAATGCAACTGCATCGCCTAAAAAGCTGAACGAGATTACTAGCTTAGTTAGAAACAGTGTCATGCATCATATCTCAATGCTCCATCAAAAAAGATGGTTTCCATGAAGCAACAATATAAGAAGAAAATGTATGCCTGGATGATTCACATACAAACAGTAACTTAAACAACTATTATTTTAGAGGATAAAAAGATGGTATGACATTTAGTATACATGACGTAGCTGAAGCATATGTTTTATGTTTGAAGTCATCGAATCAACTATTTCTGCATGTTTTCTTCTCCCCTTTCTCACTTTCAATTCATAACGAGAACTACTCAATTGAAAGCAAGTAGCCTCCCTAAACAGTGACATCAAATCTGCACAAAACAGTTATCAATGGGTGCGACAGTGATGTCAACAGCATTAGCAAAAGGAAAGTATGAGAGCCCCAAGGAAGTAGAGACAAGGGTACCAAAGCTGTGTCAAAGGCTTTAGCAAAAGGAAAGTACTAGAGCCCCAAGGAAGTAGAGCCAAATTGTCAAGAGACAAAGGTACCAAAGGATAGAAGCACTATTCACAGGAGAATGTTATCCCAGCTTTACTCTCATATAGGAGATAAATGTACGAAACCACTGACAGAGACATTCTTTGGGCATTGTTCTCCGACACTACTTTGTAGTGCATATTAGGTTACATCTGCTCCGCGGGTTAAGGGACCAGATCGGATAATTTTTCTACCCTGCATTCTATATTCTACGTTTGGACACGTTAATTGTGACTGGATATAGTATCCAAGGGACGGGTTTTATCCTCATCCAGTGGGATAATTTTATCCGATGCCGGATGTGGTTAAAAATTTAACCAATAGGACGGGATTAAAATCGGGAACCACTGCTCCTTTCCCCTCTTCTCCATCAAAGAGCATCTGCACTGATGCCAAGCAGCTGCCCCCCACACCCCCCAAACACCGCCCCGCGCGCCCATCAGACCTCCATAGTGCACCACCAAGGCCTTTTATCTTCCTCCAATATTACCCTAAACCCAAACATCTCTCTCTCTCTCCCCCCCCCCCCTCCTCCTCCCTCCCTCTCTCTTCCTCCCTCCCATTTTCTCCCTTCTAAGAACCTCCATCACAGCCCTCCACCATCCCACAACAGCCATCAATCACAGCTATTCTGCTCGACGACGGCAACGAATCCGGAGTCTGGACAATCGGCAACTGCGATTGTTACTTCAAAAATCTTTGGGATGATTTTTTTCGCCACCAATCAGGACGGTGATGAATGGATGCTGCAAAGTCTCGTTATTATCACCATCACTGGCATTCATGTGTTAGTTCCGGCACTGGATTTACTATTTTTGGGTTAATCTTGAAATATTTATTTTTCCTGTCTAATTTTGTTGGTGGTTGTTGGAGATGCATGTTGTTTCGATCAGTCGTTTGAATCATGCACAACAGAAGTGCTGATTTGGTTGAACTGTGGAGTGGTGGTGAGGAGATGTCGAAGTTGGTAGTTGTGGGTTGCGATAGGTGGTCTTGTGGTGGTTGTGGTTGCGATGGGTAGTTGTGGTGTTGCAATGGGTGGTTGAATCCTTATCCTCCCTTATCCCACCGCAAAACATATCATGCCATATCCAACCTTATCCCGTCCTTTTAGCTTATCCTGTTCGGTGGACCAATCACAGCCTCATAATATGATTGCACTGCATTGTATTTCAAAGGTCAAAGGACCATTACTGATGAAACCTCGCTGCTGTTAAGAGCAATTACCAAAATTTACAAACCTACATCTCTACTCTAAATTCTGAATTACAAAGCCATCTAGCAAAGCCAAAAAGTATATTAACCAAAGTAAACAAAGGTAAAAGTACATATATAAACACACTGAGATAGGCCAGATTAATCTTGTAGAAGTGCCACTCAGTACTATATCAAGATTATAAATGAATGGATTAACTTACAAGAAAGGATCACCAACCCTATCTAGAATACTTACTCGTGCATAAGAAGTTCAAACAAAAAATCTTACCGAAAACTACGTATATTGGTGCAAACGGAACCTTACACGATTTTTGAGTATCACTGACTTGTTTCACAATTTCCTCAAATCAATAAGCTACTAAAGGTTGCAGTTTGCTAGGTTTGGCATCCAAAAGTTTTTCAATGATAAACGGGATATTGGAGAAGCTGTTTTGACTTCAAAGGCAGTGTACAACATCAAAAACAAAAAGGAGAACAATATGCTCAAGTTGAGAGGTCAAAGCAATAATTGGGAGTGCGACCCAGGTTATGAGCTCCGCCCCAACCTTGACATGAAAGCTATTGCACTATGACAACATAGCTAGATAACAAAATAAAGGAAAATTAAGTGGTCCTTGTACTTGCTAATTTTCTCAAAGAAAAGTCAGCAAATCAGATACAAATTTTTCAATCTCAACAAATAGCACTTTACAGGCGATAAATTGTCATAACAACTCAACAACAAGACAAAAACAGGGAAACTTCCTAACCAACTAGAGTTGTCATTTTGTTGTTATAAGGAATCATTCAACTCATTTTCCAAGTTGTGATTAATAGCAATGACGCAAACACAAATGAACACAGGTCAACAAATTGAAGATCAATGAAATAACAACAATTAAAACGATAACAGTAGGTCTTATATAATGATGGGAGATATATTAGCAACTATCTGCATATTATAAAACTAACGAGGTAAACTTACTATTGAAGACTGCAGTGAGGTAAACTTTGCCAAGTAAACAAACAAGACATATGTGGCTGCATGCCTCAAGTGTAACGCAATTCAATAACTGGATGTCGTAAGTGTTTAAAAAAATTCACATATCCAATCAAATATTACAAGAATAGTGCATTGTCTCCATCACTTGTTTTTGGAAACATGACGCATTTGTTGCGAATTGCCAAATTGTCATGCGTATCACCAACACTTGTGCTCTCATAGTTGCAGACAAAGGATATAGCATGTCCAAGAACTTCCCCAACCTCCCGACACCCCACACCACCGACCTTCCAAAAGTATACAACGAGGGGATATTCCTCAATGCATAGATTATCAACCCAGCCCTAGGGCCTATTATTGGACCCGACATTGAAAGTCATTTATAACCTAAAGTTAGCATACATAGTTAACTAAATCGAGTCAGAGAATACATTAACTTAAGACAGAAACCACCGGTAAAGAGATCATAAAATGGTTGCTCCCTCCATTTCACATTTCTTGTCCCCTTTGACTTTTGGCAAATTCTTAGACTAGATTCTCAACATGTAAACTTTGGGTTTACTCGTTGTTTTGCCCTAATTTGACGTGTTAAACAGATCTTACTTGATATGTACTGACTATTTGAGTTGGATCCAGTCATTTCATCTTCGAATTCTATCCCAGAAATTTGCAAAGTCAAAGGAGACAATCGTTACGAGACTAAGGAGAGAACTTCAGTTCAGAAAGAAGTACCTCAGCTCTTCCTCGCACAACTTCCACATTCGACAAACCAGCCACACCAACCATGTGTTCCAAGAACACACAGCGCTTGTTCATCGACTCCATAAGCGTCACATTCCACCCTATGCACAAATCACCAATTTCGTCTTATGTTTCTATTTGAGAGTTATTGTCTTTGTCTAAAATCAAAGAACATGAATCTTGTGCATTGAGCCGCCTTTTTTATTATTTTTTTCATTGAGTACTTATGTGCTACAGGTAATACAACTTTTCTAACAACGTATAGACGAGGTACCTGGGCAGGCAATGGCTAGAACTAACCCTGGAAGGCCGGCACCGCTTCCCACGTCAACGAGCTTGAGGCTTTCGTAATGTGAAAGATATGTGCTTTGTATTGGAGGGATAATCGCAAGGGAGTCCTCAATGTGCCTCTCCATTACCTCACTTTCCTCCCTAACGGCAGTAAGATTCATCTTCTGCATAGTTTGAAAGCAATATCATTAATCTTTTTACTACGAACTACGTAAATACCCTTTCAGTTTCTTTGAACTATCTCCTTTTGACTTTTAGCAAATTCTTAGCATAAGCTAAAATCAAGCAAATAGCATTCATAAATCAAACAAGCAACATTTGGCAAGTCAACCAACAAAGAAAAATCTATCTTATGGGTTCTCTTAAAGTCCAAGGGCGAAAATCCAATGAAATGGAATGAGCGTCGAGACATGCGCTAACATAGATAGGGGAAGGGGGAAGGGGGAAGGGGGGAACCTGATTCCACTGGAGAAGAGTTTCGACGTAGAGATGGATCTGTTGCTTCTGGCGAGGAGTTAGAGTTTCGAAATGGGCGGTGGTGGTTAGGGTTTTCCTGTCGAAGCTGGCGGGGTTCAAGGTGGTTGGTTTGGAAGGGTGAAGGTGTTTGATGAAAGTCCTAGGAGAAGAGGAGAGCGGAGAAAAGGCGTCGAGGATTCTACTGCGGCACACCAAGAGCATCTTCGCGCGCTCCTTTGATTGCTCGAACGTGGTGGCGGGTATATATGTTGCGACCAATGCTCGGTAATCATTTTCTCTGTTTTCAAGTAAATTGTTTCCAAACTTTACATGAGAGATTTTGTATGTTTTAATGTCTTATTTTGTTTCATTATACTCTTTTTTTTTTGTAATTGAAAATTAGAATTACATGGGTGAAAAGTTTGTGCCTGCTTTTTCATTTTTTAAATAGACATTCATAAAAAATAAAAACAAAAACAAAAAGATGGTGATCAAACGTAATTAGAGCTCGTCAAGTTAGTTCGCATAAGTTATTAATTTTACTTGTTTATCTATCAAACAGATCTCGAATAAGATCGAGCTCGAGTTCCAGCATTCATTCTTGTTTTTTCATTAATCGATCTTGAATGAGCTGTTGTATGAGGAAATAGGGTCAGTTTTACGGAGGCGACAAAGTAGGTGATCAATACCTTATCAAACTTCTTGTTGGGTGTCCCCATGTATTCCAAATGGCAATTTAAGGGCATTTCTTAATAAATTTGCATTCTAAGGGGAAAAAAGTTACTATGTCTAAGCCCAAGTGCCCTGGCTCCTCTTAACTACCTCAATTTCTGAGTCATGGGCTCCATGGAACAAAGTAATGTAAACCCTTGAGAACTAGGTGTTGGGAGATTGTAATTAATTGAGATGTGTCCATACATACTGTAACGCCCCGAAATTTAAATGCAGAACGTTAACGTCGAATAAGCGAAAATTAAAAAAAAAAGCTTTATAATTATCATAAGTCTCACGAACGGAAAATCAGAGCATGCACTAATAATTCCCAAAATGCATCAATATCTGACATAAGAGCCCAAAACTTTTATACAATTCAAAAGTTTCTTCAACACGGAGTTTCAAAACGAAACCTAAATGATACCAACTTATCTTAGTTGTTATATTTAAATGTCAATACTAACTCTGAAATAAGGCAGCTAACCCTTGGTTACACAGCTAGCCCTTCAAATCCAAAATCTCACATACTAATCACCTGAAAGCAAAAACAATAAGGGAATGAGTCAAATGCCCAGTAAGGTCGCTCAAAGGACCAATCAATCGGAAACAAAAACATCTGAGAAACAGAATTTCAGAAGTACAAAATTTTTTCAACGGAACGGATAATCAAACCAGATTTCGAATGTCAAAACATTTCTGAATACAAAGTCAGACACAAAAGTTTCAACGGAACGGAGATCAAATCAAATTTCAAATGTCAAATCATATCTGAAAGACAATATTTCAAAGGCACACCAGTTTTGACTGAACAGAGGTCAGACCAAATATCCAATGTCAAAATATATCTGAGTACGGAGACAAACACTATCGGATCAAATATCGAATATCAAAATATATCTGAGTACGAAGACAGGCATTATCGGACCAAATATCAAATGTCAAAATATATCTAAGTTCAGAGACAGACATTACAGAGTCATTCAGAAAGTGGTCACATACGTCATTCCTGACATATGAGGCTGGTTCAGAAAGTAAGATCGCGATCTCTAGCTCAACTCCCCTGAGCTAGCCCATGTTTCACTCCACGTGGGTAAGTCGGAAATAAGTCACATACACTGTGACATGACTCATAAAATTATCCAAAACGAAAATCTCAGAATAACCGTTATCAAATATCGGACATGTCAAACCATATTCAAAGGTTTCAAAATAACATTATCAAATAACGGACTTGTCAAAAAATAAGTGAAGTTCACGAAATAATGACAATCATAAATCACTGAAATGAACGATATCGATATGTCAAAATTCGGAGGTCAAACAAATTCGACAAAATTTGATTTTCACAAATCATAGAATTGACAACAAGTCATTCTTAACAAAGTTCAAAACAAAAAGGAGAGAAAAAATCACTTATTTTCATTTGAAAAAGTTCGGATTTCAAAAGAATCTAAAGACTCACATGAGCGATTGGTCCATCGTTGATTTGAACTTTGAAGATTAAACCCTTACCTTAATCAAGCTTTTTCAGAGTCACAAATTCTTAAGCTTCTCCTTAGAGCTTCCAAACTTTTCAAGCATTCTTCTCTATCTCTCTCTCGCACAAAGGAGAAGAAAATAAACAGAGAACCCAAAAGGGCAGGAATGAAATAAAACATTATTTATATGGGACAAAAAAATCAAGTTTGCATTCGACCAAAAATAATTTTCGGTTGACTCAATCCTTCAGCCGTGAAAATGCCTTTCCCAAAATCTTGAGGTTTTAGTTGACTGAAAATCACCTTTAAGTCAACCGAAAGCACCTTTAAGTCGACTGAAAATACCTTGAATGAAATACTTTTAATTCGATCGAAAATTTTTTAATTCGACTAAAAAGTACTATTCAGTCGACTAAAAGTACTGTTCAAATTTTTTTTTTCAAAATTAGTTTTCAGTCGACTAAAAACTTCAGTAGCTCATTTTCTCTCACAAAATCTTTTTATTCGAAGTAAAACTCATTTTCATTCGAAGCCCAACTATTTTCATTCCTATTATCAAAAAGACCACAAACTTATTTATTCAAAAATACTAATTTTACACAAGGAAAAGAAATTTTTTTGGGTATTACACATAAGTCAATTTTAAGTTTGACTCTCATTAAGTGCATGTTTTCTTAAGCCCATTAAGTGTTTTTATCCCCACAACCATGGTCGACACGAACCCTTCAAGTTATCATGTTAATTGCCCATGCATTTTAACTATTCATAAATATTTGTCAGGTTTGCAGGGTATTATACAGTTAGAAACAGTCGCGGAGGGGAGTGTGTGGCACAGTGGGCACGTGCCCACCTCCATCCTTTGGCATGAAGTAGTTTTTTGCGCTCTGAGTCTTATGATAATGTTTTTGTCACTTTGGTGCTCCTCCAAAAATTTACAAATTTCAATAAATTTTTTGAAGTCATTGTTCCCTTTCAATATACATAAATTATTCCTATCACATAACTATCAAGAAATTCTAACACTTCAATTTATTTTCACTTTTATTACTATAGATCTTTACTTATTTGTTATTCCTTTTAGGGATACTTTATTGATTTTACTATCCAATGGAGGGTGCAACTACAAAAATTGGAATGCGAATTTTATTTCTCAAAATACCGGTGTGAGCTTTATCATTATTAGTATTGAACCAACCACGTTAAGATAATTTCAAAACTTTGGTGCCCACTTTATACAAGATTTCTGACTCCACCATTTATGAGAAATTTGCGCTAACTTTATTTTTCTTCCTCGTACTTTGTCCATTTTTATTTTAGTTCACGTACTTCTAAATCTTTGAAATATGTCCTTGTACTATGCGATGTTACCATTTTAGCCTACCCATTTATTTTCCTTACTAAATGGAGGTCTAGATTGGTCATTTCATACTCTTAAGGCAAAAATGGCACGTGCCATGTACGTGACACCCCTTTGTTGTTGTATCCTCCAATGCAACCACAGCTACCACGCCATCACTGCCGCACACCCCTTCCTCTTTAACAAAACCACCTCAAATCACTGGCTCGACACCCATCACCCATGACCCATCATGTCACAACCCAAACCCATGGGTAAGCCCGTGAGCCAGGTCCGTGACTGACCGTAGTCCCACTAAGCCTCCACACATGACTCTGTCAGGCCTTACTACAACCTGTACTCATATTTCAATCAAACTACTAAATTATAAACAATAGATTTGGCTACTAATAGCCTCACTTAGAAATCTCACAATGATGAAATTAACCTTTTTTTATATATCGCTGACAATTACGAGTAATTTGAAGAGATCTAAGCTTCTTACATAAATCCATTCACGACAAACTACATAAAACTAAAATTCTAAGTCAATTGATATTTCATTAATTTAATAATTCTCTTCAGGCGCCCCTCCTTCACGTGGCTCATAGGAATCTGTCTCTCTTAGACTATCACCTGAAACATAAAAGAATGAGTGAGAGTCCAACAAGTACGCAAACCATGTTCCTAAAATAGGTTTTGGGATTTAATAAATATGCCATGGATTCTTCGTTTCGAAACTGGTAATGATTTCACAGGAGTTACTATATATATATATATATATAAGTCGAATCAACTAATCCATGAGATTTTTCACATTCATAGGAGTGAGTATATGTTTCTGCTTTACGAATATGATATTTTTGGGGCATTTCTAATAATATCAAGTCTTATTCTTATTTTGGCATTTTTCATTTCCGGAGTTTTAGCCCCGATTAGCAAAGGGCCAGAGAAACTTTCTAGTTACGAATTGGGTATAGAACCAATGGGTGACGCTTGGTTACAATTTAGAATCCGTTATTATATGTTTGTTCTAGTTTTTGTTGTTTGTTTTTTATGTTGAAACAATTTTTCTTTATCCATGGGCAATGAGTTTCGGTATTGGGTGTCACGACCCGAACCCACGGACAGGCCCGCGAGCTAGGCACGTGACCGGCCGCAAACCCAATTGACTCCAACCGAGGGCTCTGCCAGGCCTTACTCGCTAAAACAACATATAATCTGCAGCGAAAATTAAAACTTCTACAAACCTTAATTACATTTTCATATTTTCATTTGAATACAACACTTATGCTAAAACTCTTCATAATTTCGATCTGTCAACAACTAAGGCTAAACGAACAATCTAAATGTTTAGCAGTTCATTCAAAGCAGTGTCTGAAGCTTCGCGCCAAATTTCCTCTTCCTATGCTCCTCACTATCACCTTACTTTCAAACCTGAAATGATAAGTAAGGGGTGAGCTTCCACGTGATCAGTAAGTAATCAATGATTCAACTAGGTGGACCATAGCATGCAGAAAACAACTCACTTTATATTATAGTCACGTTAAGAAATCTAAAATCATACAGTCGGTAATCATCAGGTAAAACAAATAGAGTACATGAAACCAAAAACTGAAATATAAAATCGTTAGCACAAGAGTCATGACAACTGGTTCATTCCCAACATTAGCTCAAACGATATGCTGCGGTCAGCGTACAGGCCCCACTGACTAGGGCCCGAAATCCCTCCTCCATCCGGGATAAAATTCTGTGGACGCATGGGCGAACCACGAGCAACAATACTGTGCATCAATGTACAAGCCCCGTTGACCAGGGCCCGAAATCCAACTTTCCCCCATGGATATAGGGCACAGCAATCGAGTAAACCAAAAACTCCCTTTGGGTTCATCGTGAACAAAATCACTCATCAATTGATTCTCAACCATCCTCACACCCCTTCAATAATCATCAAGATGTTCAATATTCACAATAACGTCAATACAAAACATTTCAAATCCGAGTTCCATTTCAGTTTCTAGGCAAAACATCATTTACATGCTGGTCCGATTTTTCTTTGACGAGAATAAAACACAAAAACCTTTTTTGGTAATTTAAGCCAGAGCAATTAAACGTACTTAAAACGGTCAATACTAATAAGCAACACATTTTTAACAGTAGATAAAGATATACGTTGCATATAAAAATACTAGTTGAATCAAAGGGTCACTTACCTGACGCTACTCATTCCTCACATCAAAACCTCCGGAGCGACGATCATGCTGCTACATCCGGCTCAAAGAATCTTCAATGTCACTATTTTTATCTTCATGTTCCCAGCTTTACTACAACCCAAAGCATCGTCAATCACGACACAACATTCCCGTTGAACTTGTCTTCAAGAAAATTCGATGCCTCAGTCAACTGCCCGACCTTTACATACCCGTCCAATATCGTGCCCAGTTCACCCTGTCATTCTTGGCATTTAATTGTCGTTGCCGAACATTCATTAATTCACCCGTTTTGATAACCCACCAAGTAACCTTGTTTACTTAGTACTCAGTAAATCTCTAGAACTCACGCTAACCATTCCCTTTTTATATATGCTCATAACTTACACGCTTCCCTGTCCAAAGCACGTACAAGCATAGGGTACACCTTGGCAATCATACGATACACCTGCACCATGTGCACATATGGTACGCGACGCACACGTACTTACCATACCACATAGCCATACAACTTGACTTTACCAATTGCTTTTCACCCAAGTAACCCGTCACCTTTAAAATCCTCCAAGCACCTACTACTCACCCCGCACGTTACAAAATGCACAAACAACACAGACATGTAAACATACCGACACTACCTTACCATTTTCCACCACACAATACACGTACACGTATGCCCATCGCACTGTGACACACACATACACGGGCCTTACACAATATCGTGTTGTCTAAACAGCAATACGCACGTGTACCTCACACAACAATGTCCCACATGCACCCCTATTACACCCATCATCCAACAACCACCACACCTTCACACTTGCACTGTACCCCCCACACTATACACACTTGTTCCCCCACAACATTAATAACATACAACATCTGCACCGCCACTACACACACATGCATATTTCACGCACGCCCCCATATAATAACTGCTCATACGCACCCCACATATAATGACATACACAACGCAGTGTTCACTCAATATACAACCACACCACGATACCCCTCATATACACTCTGTTACACCTAGTGGTCTAATAACAACTATGCCTACACGCCTGTCAAACACTCACACATACATCCATCGTGCACCACCACGCACACACGACATCTCCATACACGTGCAACAACAATCACACCTATACACCTGTCCAAGCTCACATATTGGAATACCCACCACTGCACGCACATAAACCAACTACAGTCACCCTAAGCACCACCATTAAAAATCACAGACACGTAAACCACAACACCTAGTATACACACATAACCGCTCAACACCCAATTAATGCACACCCACCAAAAAGTCACACATTTACCACTCACTTCAATCCATTATGGCCACCACAGGCACTGTCGCTAAAACACCACTGGGCGTAGTCACCATTAACACAAGCACACTACCAAAAATCCATTTCGCAAAATCCAACAGTGTAACCACCGGAATATTTAGTCACCAGCTCGCCAATTTTTGTGTTGTCGTAGCCTTTTTTTTTGGGTCGATGAAAGTCTGTAGAATCTCCGTGGCAATGCTCCGGCGCTATCTTCATATACCAAGCATCCCATCACCTGAATTGCTACCTGTGGCCATTCTAAATTCTTCCTGTATCCCCTAATCGAGTAGCCTAGCCACCCTTACATCCATCGTTAGGCAGTCTTTGGGTGGGAGCGCCGGCCAAAACTGACCATTGGAGATCAAATGGACTGCCGGCAGCACTGATTGCTTAGCAGTGGCTGTTGACAGTGCCTTCAATGGAGGCGCGAAGGAGCCGGCAATGGAGTTGACGGAACAGGGCAACGACAGCGAGGGACAGTGACGGGAGGTGCCGGTTGCGATGTCCGGTGCCGTTGGCCGGTCGTAGAGGCGTTGGACGGTGGAGGGGGATTTATTGGATGTGGCGAGATAGAGGTTGACGGCACAGCGTCACGGTGCTTGCGGAGGCTCGGTGAAGGCAGCCGTGATCTAGAAGAGGAGTTGGCTGACGATAGGGCTGCCGGCGACGGTGTGTGTGGCTGGAAGTGGGATTGCCAGATCTGGCAGGCAGAGGTGCCGCCCTCTTTAGGGCCGGCTGCCCTCCCTTTCTCACTGCGCGTCTTCTCTCTTCTTGTTCTCTTTTCTATCTTTTTTCTTTTCTCCTTTATTTCGTTTTACTTTGTTATATATCTATATTCTTTTAATTGCTTCTAGTGTCTCCTTCCTTATAACCTCAAATCTTTCTCTATCATTTCATCATTTTTTTCCTCTAGGCTTCCCCCTACAATATTAAAATAACTGAACTGAGAGATCAAATATTTATGGAATCAACCCTAATTTAATTATAGCTTCTCAAGTTACCAAATAACCTTCATTCATTTCTCTGTTGCACCCTGCGTCATAAACTACAACTTATGGTTGTTATAAATTGTCGTTAAAGACCAAATATACTATTGCTCAAAAATCATTGTCAAATACCTTATAACTAATAAGATATGATTTACCATAAACTAGACATAAGGTCGGGGTATTACATTGGGTGTATCTGTATTTTTAGAAGCTTTAATTTTCGTGCTTATCTTAATTGTTGGTTTAGTTTATGTATGACGAAAAGGGGCATTGGAATGGTCTTAGCTCCTGAATATTCAGACAATAAAAAGAAAAAAAAAAGATTGAGACATTTATGAATTCCATTGAGGGAAACGTATCATTAATGCCTAATTCATGTCGAGTAGACCTTTTTGTTGTGAGAATTCTTAATTCATGAGTTATATATATATATATATATATATATATATATATATATATATATATATATATATATATATATATATATATATATATATATATATATATATATATATATATATAGGGAAAAGCAAATATGCTGCTAGCCTTAGGCAAGTTGCCTAAGGCTAGCGCCTAAAACTACGTAGTTTTGAACATTTTTTTTGCAATTCTTCTTTTCTTGTTTTTCCTCTCCCCATCGACACACACTCTCTCCCCATCTCATTTTTCAGATTTGCCTTGCATTATCGCCGGTCACGCTTCACACCGGCGACCCACCACCCCACCATCTCAAAATACACCATAATATAGAGACTCAACACTGCCATTCTCCATCTTCAACCCATCCCTTCCCCCATCCGCCAAATCGCCGACGTCAAACTCATGAGAGACGATCAGATTTCATAATGGAGAAGGAGATGGGATATCCTTGGTTCTTCAATTAACCTAAACAACAAATTTTTGAGTAATTTAATCATTCAATTTTTGAATCTGATGTGGTTAGTTCAGATTCAACCTTGTTGGTTGATGATTGTTAGTGAAAGGTGGTTGCCGGAATGAGGGGCTGAGAAGGTCACGGTAAAGTTTGGAGGGTAACGTTGGTGGTGAAGTGAGGTGGGTCCTGGTGGTCGTGGGTTGTTCATGATGGTCATGGTGAGTGAAAACAGTTCAAAATGGTGGTAAAGTGGTGGCGTGGTTGCGCGACAGGTCGACAGTATAGTGTGGTAGTTGGTCGTCGGTGGTTGTGAAGTTGTTCCTACTGATCTGTTGTGCAGCAAGGGAGAAAATGTCCGCGATGGTGGGTCTATGTACCGGCAGTTGTTTAGGATGGCAGGGGTGGTGGATTGCCGGCGACGGTGGCCTGCCGGCGACAGGGGCACTCAATGGGGTGATTTTGGTGTGGCCGTGTGTGGAGATCTGACAATGAGAGAGTGATACGGGTGAGAAAAATATAGAAAAAAGAAAACCAATCCACATTAAGCAAAACTATGTAGTTTTAGGCGCAAGCCTTAGGCTAGCAGCATATTCGCTTTTCATATTTTATATATATATATATATATATATATATATATATATATATATATATATATATATATATATATATATATGGGAGCTGATCCCTTGATGGCGCTAGCAAAATGGAGTATTTGTTAGCGCGATCTGGGCCGTCCATCCTGAAAGATGGACGGTCCAGATCGCGCCTTTTTTTAAAACTGTCAGTAGTCCGCGACACAATATCGCGGACGACATTTTTTACCTTTTTGCCCCTCCATGCCGTCCGCGACATAGTATCGCGGACGACTGACAGGCCCTGACGCATGTCAAAAAAAAGTAGTCCGCGACACAGTATCTCTGACCACATTTTTTACCTTTTTGCCTCTTCATGCCGTCCGCGACATAGTATCGCGGACGACTGACAGGCCCTGACGCATGTCAAAAAAAAGTCGTCCACCACACTGTGTGGTATGACTTTTTCTGTGTCATTAATGTGTCCGCTACATTATGTAGCGGACTAGTCTTCTCTTTTTCCCTCCCTTCTCTCATTCTGACTTCTTCTTTTTCTCTCTCTTCTTACTTTGATCCTAATGAACAAATCTTCATGAAGTTCGCTGGCAACAGATTGCCATTGGTAAAAAAGACCCCAAAACGAGCACACCCAATTAGCACATCCACCTGCAGGCTGGAACCATTCATGAAATTGGCTGGCAACAGATTGCCATTTTGTTCTAGGGTCTTCAACCTCCTCCATTTCTATCACCCTTTATCAAAAACGAAAAGATTTAAAAAAAAAACCTAATTTCTCAAACCCATGACAACCAAATCAAAGCACATCATAACTATTTGAAGCGGCAAGATAGAAAGAGAAGGAAGAGTTTTCAAATGGTTGTGGCCTCGATCGCCACTCGCACGCTCATAAGGGAGAGAGAGAAGATGAGAGATGAGGGGGAAAGATGGTTGTGCCCTTGATCACCGGACATGGGAGGTGCTGTCCAACTACCCCGAAGGAACCACCGTCTTGAATGAGCTCATCCAAAAGAGAGAAGATGAGAGATGAGGGGGAAAGAGAAAATAAAAGTTGGTTGTCTCTTTTCCAGAGCTGACAACATGGATGTCTCTTTTCGAGAAAGTAAAATAGTCTGCTACATAAATGTAGCGGACAAATGTAATTGGGATTGAGGGGTATATTTGTCAAAAATACCGTCCGCTACATAATGTAGCGGACGGACTTAAAAAAATGCAAAAAAAAAAGATCTGGGCCATCCACAGATCGCGTGTGGACGGCCGGATCGCGCTAGCAACTTAACTCAGTTTGCTAGCACTCTCAACGGATTAGCTCCCTATATATATATATATATATATATATAAAGCTGAAACATTTGCTTAAAGTTCCGACACGTAGGATTTTTAGAACTCTATCTTTGCGACAAGTAAGACTTTTTAAGAATATTCTCCTTCTGCCACGCAAGCTTTAACGTTGCATGTGGTAGTGCCCTGACTTAGTTGGTCTCTTTATTTAGAGTCCAACTCTTTTAAATTAGATATATCAAATTCAAGAATCCTATTTGTTTTGGTATTTTTTTTCTTTTTCTACTCTATTTAACTTTTTACTACCATTTATTGTTAAAAAATTCGTAGGTGTAATTTATGCATTATTTTTAAACTTTATAAAACTAAGAAACTAATTATACACATTCTAAAACTCTACCTAATTAATATATTTATACACTAGGCCTTAATTCTGATTATTAAAACCTCAAAACTACTTTAAAATAACAATGTAAAATCTCAAAAATATAAAATACGAAAATCATACCATACTTACTAATTCTTCAGTATGATCATTGGCCCGACTTTTGAAAATCTTATAAAATTAAAAAACCAAATCTACTTCTTTTAAAGCTCTACATAATCCAAAAGGGCTTCAATTTGGACTACTAACTTCTTAAAATAAATAAAATAAAATCTTGCAAATATAAACAATGAAAATCATGTATGAAATTAATGATTAATCTTTACAAATTAAAAGGTAAGCTTTTCTTTTTCTTAGCTTATATTTTTCTCTTTTATCGCTTTTAGTTATGCAAAGCATCATCCTATTTGTTTTGGTGTTTTTTTTTCTTTTTAAAGAAATCTTATTTCTGCATAAGCTTTATTGTAACCTTTGTCTTTTGCACCAATCTTCTTAAAATCTAAAATGTTACACACAATATAAACAAAATATTCAGAACCACTAATATTGGATCTCCAAAAAAAAAATGATTGAAAAATAATTTGTGATAGGCTGAGAATAAATTTTAGAATAAAAGAGACGAAAAGATAAATTAGTTATAAGAATCATTTACCCTTCATAGACAACTACAAAAAAAGGAGAAGCCTAAGTGGCCCCAGCGTAGTAATGGTATAATCGAAATGTCGGTGCTAGATGTGAGAGTGTGAGGATGGAAATATATGCAATTATACTAGTAATCAGCTATGCTAATTACGATAGTGATAATTGTTGTGGTAGAATTGGAGTGTTGGTAGTGAGATTTGGATTAGGTACTGACAACATGTGGTTGTAGCAGTGTTGGCGTGTAGTGTACTGATGCTTGTGGTGGTTATAGTCATAACTAATGGTGGTAGTGCAAGAGGTAATGGTTGTTGTTAGAGTTATTGTAGTGGTAGCACTAAGGTGTTTTGAGGTAATATTAATATACATTACAATATTGATTGATAAGTTAAGATCTAAACTAGCTAAGGGACCCGTGCAACGCACCGGGTGTTCTCTAATTTCTCAAACATTGTTTACTATTTATTTCTATAGATACTATACAACTGTTAACTTTCCTAACTTTCTCAAAATATGTTTTAAAATGTATCTTTAAAGATTGTTTATAACTGTTATTCTTTGAATTACCAGCGAGAAATTTACTACATAGAAGATTGCTTTTGAATAGAACTTTTTAGAAAATTAGCATTATAAAAGTATACTTTAGTAACAAAGGTAGAATGTATGATTTAATAAGATTAGTTTTTACTCACAAATAAGATGTGAATGATATAATTAAAAGAAAATCGTCATATAGATTTATTAGGATGCCTTTTCATTCAACTTTCGCGACGACATATGACCACAATCTCGTACTACTATTTAGCTAAATTTCAACTTTTAAGTTTAATATTTGGAACATTGTAGATATAACCACTAGCATGTATCAATGATATATCCGGAACCAATATGATTATAACAAAAAGTCAGTTATTTGTACCCTCACTTCCTGTTTTTTGTGAGTTTAATCTAGTAAAGATTGTTATAACTTAATTATTGGTGGTGTATATGAACCCCAATCTTTCTATAAGCATAAAAGTCAAATTCACTCACCTTCTTTCTTTGTGAGAAACTATTTGTGTGTGTTTTTGTCCCATGCATACTGAAAAGAAAAAAATAGCATTGAAAGTGTGTTTCTATCTATACATAATTTATTAAAGTTTTGCTAACATGACTTAATGAAAATACCATTAAAATATTAGATTAGTGTAGCCCGGTGCTAGAAAGTGGTTAACCACAAAAACATCGTCTTGCCTAATTAACGAAATTTTAAGAAATGAAAATGTGGGACCAAAATCAAAAGTGGAAGATAAAAGTCATTGTAAGGAAATTTTTTTACTGCTTCTAGTCCTTGATATAGTTTATGTACCTTCAAGTTGCTGGTAGAACTAACCTAAAATCATTATGTTTTTATTTAAGTTCATCGCTTTTTTGGTGGTTAAGATTCTCGACACCGGCTACGAATACTACACTAACACTACCTCCAAATACCATAGCATTATCATTGCCACTACAAATGTAGTTACCTTTACCATAGCCATAACTTTTGCCCGTCAGTGCACTTTCATGTTTCTATCGTCAGTTTTTTTAGGTTCGTCACTTGTTCAGTCCATATTTAGATCATTACTTATCAATTAGTACTGTAATGTATATTAATATTGCCTCGAAACACCTTAATGCTACCACTACAACAACTCTAACAACAATCATTACCTCTTGCACTACCATCATTTAGTTATAACAATCACCACCACAAGTCACCACCACAAACATCAACATACTACACGCCAACACCGCTACAACCACACGTTGTCACAACTATTACAAATCTCACTACCAACACTCAAATTCTACCACAACAATTATCACTATCGTAATTAGTATCACTCGCATGATTGCATATATTACCACTCTCACACTCTCACATCTAGCACCGATATTTCAATTATAGCATTATCGCCCTGGGGCCACCCAGGCTTCTCCCTTTCTGTAGTTGTCTATGAAGGGTAAATAATTCTTATAACTAATTTATCTTTTCGTCTCTTTTATTCTTCAATCGATTTTAATTTTTCTTGGAGATCCAATATAATTGAATCTGAATATTTTGTTCATATTGTGCGTAACATGTTATATTTTAAGAAGATTGGTGCAAATGACGAAAGTTACAATAAAACTTATGGAGAAATAAGATTTCTTTAAAAAAATATATCAAAACAAATAGGATGATATTTTGCATAACTAAAAGAGGTAAAAAAAGAAAATATACGCTAAGAAAATTTTACCTTTTAATATGTAAAGATTAATCATTAATTTCATACATGATTTTCGTTGTTTACATTTGCGAGATTTTATTTTATTTCTTTTAAGTATTTTAAAGACGTTAGTAGTCCAAATTGAAGCTTTTTTTATTATGTAAAGCTTTAAAAGAAGTAGATTTGATTTTTGAATTTTATAGGAATTACAAAAGTCAGGTCAATGATCATACAAAAGAATTTATAAGTAGGGTAAGATTTTCATATTTTACATATTTTATATTGTTATTTTAAAGTACTTTTGAGGTTACCTATGAATTTTTTAATAATAAATTATCTTAAAGAGTTAAGTAGAGTAGAAAAGAAAAGGAATACCAAAACAAATAGGGTTCTTGAATTTTATATATCTAATTCAAAAGAGTTGGACTCTAAGTAAAGAGACCAACTAAGTTAAGGGACTACCACATGCAAAATTAAAGCTTACGTAGTAAAAGGAGAAGATTCTTAAAAAGTTCTACTTGTCGCAAAGATAGAGTTTCAAAAAATTTTATGTGTCGCAATTTTAAGCAAATGTTTCAGCTTTATATATATATATATATATATATGGGAGCTGATCGGTTGATAGCGCTAACAAAATGGGTTAAGTTGTCAACGCGATATGGCCGTCCACGCCCGATCTGTGGACGGTTTAGATCTTTTTTTTTTGCATTTTTTTAAGTACATCCGCTACATTATGTAGCGGATAATTTTTTGACAAAAAATACCCACCAGCTCCATCCGCTGTGTTATGTAGTGGATAGAGGCAATACTTTTTTTCTGACTTTTTCTCTTTCCTTATTCTCATTAATTTTCAGACATGTTTGATGTTTCTTTCTCTCTCTCTCTCAATGTCTGACTCTTTCTCTCACCACTTTTTTTTCTCTTTCATCCTCTTCTCCCCTCCTTTCTTCTTCTTCTTCTTCTTCTTCTTCTTCTTCTTCTTCTTCTCTCTCTCTCGCTCTCTCTTTTGCATTTTTTCAAAAACCATCCGGTACAAAATGTAGCGGACGATATTTTTGACGAATATTCCCTTCATTCTCCAAGTCAAGATATTATATTTTCTAAAATATCGTCCACTACATAATGTAGCGGATGATATTTCAGTAAAGAAAGAGCCAACCCCGACATCCATTCTCACTTTCTATCTCTTTAGGAAAAAAACCCATTCTCTTGTTCAGCTCTCTCTCTCTCTCTCTCTCTCTCTCTCTCTCCCCCCTCTGAACTACATGTTCTTCTTCTTCTTTAATTCGGATTGATAATTTTGATTCCCACCGATTTATCAATGTAGCCATAATGAGAAACCGATTTATCAATCCGAGCATTATAATCGACAGAAATTTAATTCAAGTACATTATAACACTAATCAATGATTCAACAGTAGGACATCTATGTACCGGAAGAGAGGTCATGTGATCTATCAGTACAGAATTACATTAAACAACTGCTGAAAATTATTCTCAATGCAGTTAAACGCACGTCTTGGAGCTGAAAATTGTTCCAGCCAAACAACACCCTCACATAATTTCCATCTTCAAAATCTGGAGCAGCAATCAATGCGTTAAATGATGTTGGTGCATGCTATGCAGTCTCCTAACCAAACGAAAAATCATGTAACGAAGTAGTATCTGGTGCTGCTGATTTAGGAGCATCAAGACAAACTATAGCTATTTTGCCAGAATCATCAAGAACAAGCGTAGAAACTGCTTCAAAACCGCGAGGATCAGTCAAAGCTGCTGCACCAAAATCATCAAGATCAGCCATATATGCTGTGTTAATAGAAACCACCACAACCAAGAAACCAACAATGATTCATCCCAGGCAGTGTCTCCACCACCCATAACCATCACCACTCTGCCACCGCCGCTGAACCCATCACCACCACCATCCGAACCTCCGCATCCCCCAACCATCATGTGACCCTTTGCCACCCCCAAACCTCGACGCAAGAGAAATCACAAATATGAACACACGTGAATCTCTAAGTCCAATCAAAATAGAACAAAATTTGGAGAAAAAAAATTAATTAACAAAGAGGCAGTGGTGCCCAATATGCTGAGGCTACGGCGGTGGCGCCGAGGCTGCTGCGGCAAACTTTGTCACTCTCTCTCTAAAGGTGCTAGCGATGATGATGGATGTGGGGCTGGGGAGGCGAAGAAGAAGAACATGTAGTTCAGAGAGGGGAGAGAGAGAGAAAGAAAGAGCTGAACAAGAGAATGTGTTTTTTTCCCTAAAGAGAGAGAAAGTGAGAATGGATGTGGGGGTTGGCTCTCTCTTTTCTGAAATATCGTATGCTACATTATGTAGCAAACGATATTTTAAAAAATATAATATCTTGACTGGAAGAATGAAGGGAATATTCATCAAAAATATCGTCTGCTACATTATGTAGCGGATGGTTTTTGAAAAAACACAACAGAGAGAGAGAGAGAGAAGAAGAAGAAGAAGAAGAAGAAGAAGAAGAAAGGATGGAAGAAGAGGATGAGAGAGAAAAAAAGTGGTGAGAGAAACAGAGAGAAAGAGTCAGACATTGAAGAGAGAGAGAGAGAGAGAGATCAAACATGTCAGAAAATTAATGAGAGCAAGGAAAGAGAAAGAGTCAGAAAAAAAGTAATGCCTCTGTCCGCTACATAATATAGCGGATGGAGCTGGAGGGTGTTTTTGTCAAAAAATTGTCCACCACATAATGTAGCAGACGTACTTAAAAAAAATGTAAAAAAAGATCTGGACCGTCCACAGATCGGGCGTGGACGGTCATATCGCGTTGGCAACTTAACCCATTTTGCTAGCGTTATCAACGAATCAGCTCCATATATATATATATTGAACAAGTGATGAACCTAAAAAAGTTGAGGATATAAACATGAAAGTGCCCTGACGAGCAAAAGTTATAGCTATGGTAAATGTAACTGCAACTGCATTTGCAGTGGCAATGATAGCGCTAAGGTATTTGGAGGTAGTGTTGGTGTAGTATTCGTGGCAGGTTACACCGAGAATCTTAAGCGGACAAGCGATGAACTTAAATAAACACATAATGATTTTAGGTTATTTCTACCAGTAACTTGAAGGTACATAAATTATATCCAGGACTAGAAGCAATAATTTTTTTTTCCCTAGAATGACTTTATCTTTTAATTTTGATTTTGGTCCCGCATTTTGATTCCTTAAAGTTTCGTTAATTAGGCAAGACGATGTTTTTGTAGTTAATCACTTTCTAGCTCCGGGCTACACTAATATAATATTCCAATGGTATTTTCATTAAATAATGTTATCAAAACTTTAATAAGTTATGTATATATAGAAACACTTTCAATGCTATTTTTCCTTTTCATTATGCACGAGACAAAAAACGCACACAAAGAGTTTCTCACGAAGAAAGAAGGTGAGTGAATTTGACTTTACGCTTATAGGAGGATTAAGGTTCATATACACTACAAGTAAATAAGTTATAACACTCTTTACTAGATTAAACTCACAAAAAAACTGAAGTGATGGTACAAATAACTGCCTTTTTTTAATCATATTGGTTCCGGATATATCGTTGATACACAGTAGCGATTATATCTACAATGCTCCAAATATTAAACTAAAAAGTCTAAATTCAGTTAAATAATAGTACTAAATTGTCGTCATATGTTGTCGCAAAACGTTAATAAAAATGTATCTTAAGTCTATAAGATGGTTTTCTTTTAATTATAACGTTCACATCTCATTTGTGAGTAAAACTGATCATATTAAATCATGCATTTCTACCTTTGTTGTTAAGGTATGTTATTATAATTCTAATTTTTCAAAAGTTCTATTCAAAGGCAATTTTCTACATAGCAAATTTCTTGCTTGCAAATCAAACAATAACAGTTATAAACAATCTATAAAAACATATTTTAAAAAATACTTTTAGAAAGTTAGATTAATTAACTGTTGTAAAGTATCTATAGAAATTATTTATTAGACAATATTTGAGAAATTAGAGAACGCCCCATGCGTTGCACGGTCCCTTAGCTAGTATATACTTTAATAAGCAACTCATGCTTGTAGGAAAATCTTCCAAAATGATTGTATAACGATTTCACAATGGTATTTAACATTGAATGAACCCCCAACTCACTTTTCCAGGATATGCTGCGGTCAGCGTTTAGTCCCACTGACTAGGACCCAAAATCCCTACTCCACCCGGGATAAATAATATTGTGGACGCAAGGACTAAATCACGATACAACAGTACTGTTTGCCAACGTATGGTCCCGTTAAATAGGACATGGAATCCACTTTCTCCCGTGGATATGGGGCACAACAACTAATATTAACCTCTCAACACCGTACCACGATTCACACAGCGTTCTCCAACAACACAACACAGACCATGACCATTTTAATTCCATTTCTCATCAACCAATTTCACAAAGCAAAAAGTACAACAAATACTTTTAAACTTTCATTTGGTAAAGTCACGTATATACATACACATATATTAAAAAATAGGTTGTACGGAGAAACAAGGCAGAAGTACTTTCCTAACTTGACAACTGGTTCTGTTACTTGCTCAAAAGTCGGTACTAGCTCTTGTCTATTGAAACCTAAACAATCAACCATACGGGTGTTAAATCCTGACGCTCAATCATGCCTGACTGGTAAATTTCTCCAACTAGTTCGGTTTGGCATTCAGCCTCCAAACCGAACCAACCAAACTGTGCTCACCCCACTCCTACTTAAATAACAAGAACACCCTTCTCATAAGTAAAATTACTAAAATATCCTTACTGTATGAATTTACTCAAAAATACCTTTTATAGTAAAATTACCAAAATACCTCCCTCGGTGGTAAATTACCAAAATACCCCCGGTGATAAATTACCAAAATACACCTGGGAGTTCCCAGCACTGAAAAAATCTCAAAACTTCTTAAAACACTATTTTAAGCATCCCGAAGTCATTTTTGGGCTAAAAAGTATTTTAAAAAATTTTTGTCCAAAAATTTCGAACCAGTGTCTGGATCGAGCGCTTAAAAATTGGTTCGGCTAAGAATAGCTATTGACTTCTGAAGGGCACAAAAATTTATAGGGCTAATTACACCTATATCCCTGAGGTTTGGGGGTAATTACACGCGAGGACACAAAGTTTCAAAATGTAACACTTATGTCCATTGACAAACGGAATACAAAAATACTTAACGATTTTGACAAAAAGACTTGATTGCCCCTGACTTTGAAGGTTATTTACTTTCAAAATGTAATTTCTCTCTTATTTTATTTTTTTCCTCCTCTGTCTTCCCAAACCATTTTTTACCCCCATAAATTTCTCTCTCTTCCTCAGAATGTGTTATTTCATTTTCTAAATTGGATTTTGGCTTTGAATTTCGTTCTCAGAATCTTCACCATGGCAATATGTAGATCTAGGATTAGGATTCCTTTCCTCTTCTTATCTGATTGCACATGCAATCGAATTGCAAAACAAGTGATTCAAACCTATGAGCATGATTTGACACACTTGAATTGCAAAACCAGTACCGCAAATTGAATATATGGGCAAATCTGAAGGCCCAAGGTTCTTGGTTTTGGAATGAATGGGATTAGACTTGGCCAGCGCGAGGAAAATCCTTTTAGCACTTGGGGCGACTCTGGATCTGGCATCAATAGGTGATCCTGTCTGATCAGAGCACTGGTTCCGGCATCGGTGTGCGCCGCCGCTCCTCCCTCTTTCCCCCACTACGCCGGCGCATCCCTCTTCCCTCTATCGCACCATCACACACACCCACTCTCCCTCTTCCCCTTCTCCTTCGTGGTCGTGCGACTGCTTTTGTAATTTTGGCAGGCCCCTAGTAGCGGCGCCTTTATCGTGGCTTGATAAGTTGGCACCGCGACCTTGGCCGATAGAGTGGACTTCGATCTGGGCTAAGGGTGGCGTGGTGGGGGTAAGGGGGAAGAGGGAGGGGCAGCGACATCGTGGAGGGGAGAAGGAAAGCAACGGCGGCGAGGTGGTTGGAGTGATGCGGCGGCAGCCCCATTGAGATGATGGTTAGAGAGAGAGAGAGATAAAGTTAAGGTTTCAAATTAAAACAAATAAAAAACACAAATTTGAAAAAAAAAAAAGGAACTTAGGGAAAAAGACTTAATTTCTATTAGAGAGATCCTAATTTAAAAATAAGATTAAAACCTTAATTTGGAGATAGAGAATTAAGTTTTGAAATTATAATTTGGTATTAGGTTTGAAAGCCTAATTTTGTAAATTAGGGTTTTTAATTTTTATACAGTATAAATGTAAATATGTGGTATAAGGATAGTATTGACATTTAGAAAATAGGCATGGATGACATCAGCCAAAAAATACACTTTTTGGACGGAACCCTAACGGATGGACACGACTGATACATTTTAAAAGTGTTTGGTCACGAAATGTTACATTTTGAAACTTTGTGTCCTTGACTGTAATTACCCCATAACCTCAGGGACATAGGTGTAATTAGCCCAATTTTATAATATGAAACATATCACTTAAATAAATTTTTTTATAATTTTCAGATTAAAATAACTTAATATGCTATGCCAAATAATTCGATAATTTTGGTTAACCGATACCCGAATTTAACATTCTTCGCAGATACCAAAAATTTTCAAAACATTCCACAGCTTACATCTTGTAAAAATATTGAGAGTTACTGTTTTGGACTTTGTCTAGTTTTGGCTCTAAATATTTATATAAACTCGTGAAAAAACTACTATATAGATTCACACACACACAATACACCCACACACCCACCCACCCACCCACACACACTCTAACACACCTAAATTACACACACCCATCTTCCACCTTCAGTCACACTCACAAAGCTAAAAAACTCATTCTAATGATCTAAACACACTCCACTACCCAAAAACATAATTTAACATCACTAATTTACAAAGTTCACACACTTACACACATAACCCACACCCAATTCTTCACCCGAAACACTCAATCACACACACACAACACCATGTCTACACAGCCAAGTTCATGGCACTTCCACTTGCTCCACAGTGCCCAAAAACGCACACCAAATCCGCAAACACACACTAGAACACATATACGAGAAAATTGAGGGATTACCTTTGACAAAGTGGCTCGAATTCCCTCCCTTTTTTTCTCCTATTTTTTCCCCTTCTGTAGCTTCCATGTTCTTCCCTGTTTAGTGTTCTTCATTACTGTTTTTGTTTCCTCCCTTATTTTCCTTTGTTTTCTTTTAATTCCCTTTTATCACATTTATCTTTTTTACATGTTAAATCTAGGTTAGTCATCAACAAAGTAGTAGAAGATGACATCTTTAAGGCCAATTTCTCAACAATTTGACACCTAATACATATTTTCAAAAATTGCAATCTAGCCCCCCAAAGTGTCATTTTTGCAAATAATCCCAAGCTTTATGTAATTACATCTAAGCCTCAATTTTATTCCAATCTCTATTCATTTAACGAGATGTCACTAAAAATATATTATCACTCATATTATTACTTTTTTCATCACAAAAGAAATATTAATTACATTTATGCCCCAAAAGTTTTTCAAAATTGGGAAATGGCCCTAAAATTCTGAAATTTGCATTTTTGCCTCAAAATTATTTTAAGCTTTGATACTCTACTAATACTCGAGCATTACAAAAATTTATCACCCGTTTATTTTTTGGAGCACCGATGGTCATTTTAACCCGTTCCCAAAGTTCGGGATATTACACATAATGTTGCCACCACATTCGTCCCCCCATCCCCTTCCCTCTCCTGCTCCCGCTCTTGCTCCCGACCATCATTGACTAATACTATCCATCAGACTGCCAACATACACATCCCCCTTCCTCCCCCCCACTATCACCATCTAACACCACCACCACCACACCGGCTTCACAACCATCGCCCTTTTTCCCTCCCAACCTTCACCATCTAACATCATCACCCATCACACTGCCCTTCCCTTCTAAACCATCATCGTCAAGACCATCAAATAAATTCACAAACTCTAGCACCACCAATCCGCCCCCTGCCAACACCATACACACAAATAAGAAAAGAATTATAAAGGAAATAATAATAAAAAGTAAGATAAAAAGAGGATGTAGACCATGGCGAAGTGGTGTGGTGATGGAGTGTAAAAGTCATGATTGGCTGTGCTTGTTGTTTGGTTTTGGCGACAGTGGTAATGGATTCAACAACTTCTCGATTTGGATATAGTGGTATAACTGCAATGACGATAGTGAGGGTTGAACAACAGAGGGTTTATTTCTAGTGATGGAGTGCTGGTGGCAACGGTGGCAAATGTTGATGATGGTCGAGTTGATGGTGTTGTTTAGAGCTGTGGTGGAGTGGTTACTAATAGTGGTGACAGTGTGGTGGTGGGCTTGGGGTGGTGGCTGCGAGGATATGGAGAAGAAATGGAAGAGAGAAAGGGGAAAGACACAATAGAGAGAAAGGGGAAAGACACAATAGAGAAAAATAAGAAAGAAAGGTGGATGGACTTAAGGCGGTTATAATTGACTAAAATACCCTCAATTTTAGAATAGAAATGCTAATAGAAGGAGTAAAATGGTAAATGGCCATATTACAAGGACAAGTTTCAAGGATTTAGATATACATGTATTGAAATAAAAAAAAGCAGGCAAAAGTATGAGGGAGAAAAATAAAATTGATCCTAAAAATATTTAGTGATACTCATCGTAGCTCCCAAGCTGTAATAGTGACATCATAATACTTATACAATTTGCGTGGGATTGATTCCAAGGCTGTAAAACTTGTTTTATTTTGGATTAAATCATTTTACTAGGTGGTTCGCAAACATTCAAATTTGATTGAATTATCTTTCAGAAGTAAAAAAAAAAAACCGATTAACTCATTATCCAAGAAAACAAGAGTTTCAAATTAATCACTTTTTAGTAATCAAGTCCAACCAATTAAATTACCATAAATTTTCTATTAATAACAAATGCCTTTAGCACTTTTTATTCAAACACTAATTTTTTTGGTCATTTTGCTACATTGAAATTATTTTTAGTACTTATACCCAGATACTATCTATAGATTAAAGCCTAATTTTGCTAAAACTAATTCTAATTTAAAGCTAATTTTTGAAAGAGAATTAAAATCTACTCTAAAATCTGCTTTCAAGAATGAACACCAAATAGACTCCAAGTCTTTTTATTATTAAGCATTGTCATCTCGAGCTCTTCAATTTATTGATAAGGGAAATGACAAATTAAATGGCCCCCCTCACATATTTCGAGTTTATGGGTCGACTCATTTGGGAACTAATTTTGACAATTGTCCCTCTTCATCTATCGATAACTACAACTTGAATAATTTTTGACGTGAAATTCTAAAAGTACTCCTAACTTTTACTAATCTGTCAAGTTTTCTTGTAAAAGAGAAAAAAAAACAAATCCCCAGACCAGCACCCTCTCCCCACTCCCCCACCCCAACGCCGCCAATCTAACCACTGACCCCCCTGCCTTCCCAACCGCTACCATTGCCAATCGAACCACTATCCCCTCTCTGCCCACCCCCATCGCTGCGCATCGTAGAGGAAATGAATAAGAGATAGGAGGGACAATCATATCTTTTTATAGGCCAATTTTGACTAGAATCGGCCAATTGTCCTCAATTGCACTAAATTGATAGATTAGGGTCAAAATAAATACTCAAAGGGGTCGACCTAAAAACCTAAAATATACGGCACCGGGGGGGGGGGGGGGTCGTTTGTCATTTTTCCTTTATATACTATCAATTGGCCATACATCTCAACTATTTATAAGTATTTGCCAGATTTTGTAGAATATTAATGTACAGTGAGCTTCATTACTGAAACTTATTGTAACTCCTAAGCTCTACTAACCTTTTCCATTTACATAGGTGATCATAACATAGACATGCTAATACTTACACACACTGCGTAGGAAACACATCCGAAAATTCTCTTATGTAGTGGAACTCTTTTTTCCCACCGATGAATTGTCGTTGAGAAATTTAAGAAAGAAATAGAACAAACACAATGTAAAATGTAAAATGTAAACTTTTTTCTATCCCTTTTAATGAAAAGTGCATGTTTCATCTGATCTTCTGTCAGTACTTCAGATTAGCAAAAATTCAATATTGGACACGCTGATGCAGCATCTGTACTCTGCAAGGGGGCGTTGGGCAAAGTGTAAGATTCTTTTAAGGCTACCTACTAAGAAGGACAAAATGATGCCTGTATTATCGGGGGAGGACCAAAGAAGAGTATTACATCTCTAATGTAATGAAAAAATATAGTTAAATGTGTTTTAGCAATGAAAGATTGGCACTATAAATTATAATAACAGAGATAACATACTTTTAATGATAATTTTTTATAGCTAAAATTGTTATGGCAGAAATACTTTATAGCGAGCGAGCATATAATCTTTTATCGTGACATGAAAAAGGCACAAAGTTATGCGTGTATTGTGGAGGGAGGGCTGAAGAACCCCTGAAATGGCATATGTACTTTTTCGAATGTTGAAAGCATGTAAAGTGGAACAAATTAATGTTCAACAATGTCTAGTTAGCATGCCAAAGCAACTAGGAGACATAGAAAATGATGATAACAAAGAACTGTGAACTTGAGATTTTTGGCTTTGGACTTTGTTTGTTGCCAAAAAGATTCGAATCTGTGTAAAATTTTAGCTTTTTCGAGAGTTACACTTTTTCCCATCAACCACTTTGGTTTGCCACGGACATTTCACTCAACAAAGGAGAAGAAAGTGGAACAAAAGGCTGGGTTAAGTGCTTAACTTTATCAGGGTCAAATGGACAGTCATAATTGAGCACAGAGTCAATCAAGGTAGAGTTGTCAATGGGCCGGGCTTGGGCCGGCCCAGCCCAGGCCCAGCGGGCCTCCAATGAAATCGGGCCAGGGCCAGGCCTCCCATTGACAACTCTACCTTGATTGACTCTGTGAGGCCCAGCGGGCCTCCAATGAAATCGGGCCAGGGCCGGGCTTCACAAATGAAAAACGGGCCGGGCCGGGCCTAAAACCTGGGATATATGGGCCCAGTCCAAGCCCAGGCCCTAGGCCCAATATTTAGGGCTAGGCTTGGGCCGGGCCCGGGCCCAATCCAAAATTTTTTTTTCCTTTCTTCCCAACTTTTTATTATAAAGACTTCTTCTTCAACAAAGGGCAAAATTTTTGTAAACGGACCACTGAGTATACAATCACCTTTTTCACGAATTAACCCCCTTTCGAAAAGGCAAATTGATGTTGATTGATCATTAACCACGGATTAAGTACAAAAACTAGTTGTTCTAGCCCATACATACTGATTTTAAGTGCAAAATTCAATCTCTTTCGTAATATGGTGTAAAACCTGTAAATGTCAAAGAAAAATAGAGTAGATCAAACAAAAACAATAACGAGATCGATTAAGATAAAATAACATCTTTTCTTGTTACATTCAAATTCTTTGGTCATTTAAAGAAACATGAGATTATTCTTCAAGGCTCTTTAACACGTCACCCACTTCATGAAATTAAATTTAGAATTCAATTCACCTCTTTTGGTTTGAAACAAAAAGAATACATAATTTTTATTTATGTTTAGAATACATGATAATTATTTTTATAATTATTCCCTTAGCTTGTGATGTAGAACACAAAGCAAATTCTGTAAAATACATTAATGAAAGCCCACTCAGAAATCATCAAAAACACTTCACAATCACCACACACCCATACTTCTCTGCGTATGTTAAAGAAAATACTGATCATATGAATTCAATAACACCTCAAAAACTATTAATTTAACTAAAAAGATCCAAAATATCAAAAAAATAATAATGTAATAAAATAGACTTAAAAAAATAGAAAAGAAAAAAAATTAGGGGGGGGGCCTAACGGGGTCGGGCCGGGCCGGGCCCGTTTCTCAAAGAATTTGGCCTGGCCCTGGCCCAAGCCCTAAGGGTTAGGGCCAGCCCGGGCCCAAAAACGGGCCGGGCCGGGCTAGCCCGCAGGCCACCCGGCCCATTTGACATCTCTAAATCAAGAAAAATGCTATGAAGATTTTTCATACAGAATTGACGTGGTGTAAGTGACGGATGAGATGAAAAGATATTAAAATCTTTACTCGAGTTGTCGAAAAATTCATCTATCTTATCATATCGTAACTGTTAATTATATCGCGTTATATTTATTATCGTTGCGATAAAATAATTTTGTATAATAGACGTAACATCCATCACAAAAAAGGTCATAGCAGGAGGAATATACAGTTGCTACCTACTAAATCAAGGTTGTCTGGACTACATACAGGAAGACCAGCAAGTGATAGTTGTCTCCATTTTTCTTACCAAAAGGAGAGCCCTTTGCAGCTGGCCACATAACACAATTTATATACTCCAATATGACAAGGCCACATGGTCTTTGAAACCCCCCTCCCTCCTCCTCTCCCCTTTTGATTATCTCCCTACCAGTCCAGAGTTCTATGATTCCTCTGTCATTCTTTATTTTGCAATGTTTCTAGTTTGTCTCTGCCAGATTCCATCTTTATCTAAACCCAATAAAGCTTAGGCATTTGATCTACTCCCCATATACAGTCCACAAACAGCCTTTTAATGTTGCCAATATGATACTATATTCAAGTTGATCCGCCAGAGCACCTATTATTTGCTGCCCAGGGCTTCATCAGCCCCCATCACCTTTTCGCACTAAATTTGCATTCGATTTAAAGGAGTGAGATGTTAAACACGATGACGTGATAGCCAACTCAGAATTTTAGACCATAGCGAATGTTGATAATGACATGTAAGAGAATCATGAACTCGAATTTCAATTGCTAGTTGGATGTCTGATAAGAGTTGTAACCTTGTTCAACAAATCGATACACATAACGAATAATTATTTAGAAAATTATGCTAGTCTGAATCGATAAAACATATTCAAGAGAGGTGCTCGCTCGTAGTGCGGCGCGAAACATATCAATACTAAATTTTGCTTGATGTTGATGAAGTTGACGTGATTAGCGTTTACAAGAAATGTCCATAATTATAACAACGCGGATTTTCCGGATAATTTTTTCAGCGGAGTTAAAAAGCTAGAGGCCCATGTGGTTTTCCTAGTAGTAGGGCAACATGCTTAGAAAAATATATATATAGTAGTAGGGCAACATAAGAGAGTGACCGCGGGGGGAGGGGGGGGCGGGGGGCAATAACTTGGAATTTAGTTCATGCTTTCAACGGGAGTACCCCAAAAGTAATCATCATGCCCTCCTCCTTCTTCCCTCTGACTCTCCACCACCACCATCATTACACCCTCACACCTATTAATCCTCCTTTCCTCATCATCCACCAACCCCCCATACCAACACCACCACTTAAAGAAGAAGAAGAAGAAGACGAAGATGATGATCTTGAGAAGAAGATGAAGATTATGAAGAAGTGTTTGCTGCTCACACAAGAACCCTACCTTTGAGTCCATCTCGTCATCTTCAAAAGACAACCCTTTTTTCCCTACCTCTCCAGTCTTTTGGTCTCTCTCGGGGAATCAAGCGTCTCGGTCCGATTGCTTTGCTTGGATCAAGCAAATCAAACAAGTTTTCAGGCATATTAATTTCCACATGGCTTTCTTCACATACATACTAAGTAAACTTTGAAGTATTTGTTATCTCGTTTTGCTTTGCTTAATTGTGTCTTCGGATGGTTTTGTGGGTATGTATCTTCATTTTTAGCTGATTGATATGGAAGAAAAACATGAGCATCGTTTTGTGGGTATCCAGATCTCTCTCCTCTTTCTCTCTTCTCCAGAAATACTTATGGTTTTCTCTGCTACTGATGGAATAGCAATCCCATACAGTGAAAGTTGCGGCTTGAAATAGTTTATAAGCACAAGAATTTAATAACCTTGTTACCCCATACTTCTAGATGCTGTTGTACTCTTTGTTGAATTAGGGTTTTGTTATACATTTCCATGACTCTACAGAACAACTGAATATTATCTGTGTCTTTAATAAACTTACTCTATATTTGCAAGTTTCATCTGAATATGTGTTGTGTGGTCGTAAACGACTGTAGATTTGTTATTTTCGAGCTCCTATGATGAAGAAAACTTATCACTCCCATACATGTGTACTCCATATGTGTCTGAGATTTGTATAGATGAGCGTATATACATTCATGAATCATGCCTACGAACACACTGCAGATCCTTTACATCAGTTTTGGATGTTGTGTGCACGAATATATACACGAGACTACTTTTTCCTGCTGATATATGGCTAGCTAGGAGTAGTATAAAACTTTTCTTTTCTGCTGAAATCCATGGAGTACTAGAGTATATCCTTGCTTTCATCAAGGTTGCACAGTCTTTGAAAAGAAGTCCTTCATTAATCAGTAAAAGCAGGATACATGTGCCTTATCTAGTTGGAAAATGATAACATGACTGAGATTCCACGCCCTCTCACATGAATAATCCGAAACTCATAACAGCTGCTGCTTGTCAAATCTATGCAGTTGTAGAGTACTTCACATGAATACTTCTTTTGAGTCTATATGTAGTGCCCGCACGCAACACTAGCACACACGAGGTGAAGATCGACTAATAAATATGTTCGAGTCTGTTAACATAAATCCTTTTGTTTTGCATCTTCTTTGCAACTTATTACTGCTATCGGTGTTAAGTATTGTTCCTTAACCTATGAAGATTTGTTTTCCACTTGATATCATCTCATTTTTGTCGATTCGAAGAAACCACTTTTTTCCTTTTGGTCTCACTTTTTATTTCTTTGCAAAGGAAAAAACACATGTACACTGGTCTAATGTCTCTCAATGGTGCCTTTGGAGCTGGGTCCTCGTTGTTTTCAGACAACCCAACCAAAAAGTCATCTTTACTAAGACATGCTCGGAAAGACCTGCGTAAAAGAAAAGGATAAATTTCACGCTTCTAACACTTCTGAACTTGTATATCTAGCCTTGCAGCAGCTTTGGTAGTTACTCCTGACCTTGTATCTTGCTTAGTAGAGCACTGACTCTGTAACTTCCAATTCATATAAACAACGCCACGATTAATGAACGAGGTATGCCTTCGCTTTGTTAGGCCTCCATTGTGTCCAAGAACTACGAGTGTAATACACACAGTTCTTCACTGTACTTCATTTTTTCCTTAAAGGGAGACAACTTTAAAGTTCACAACTCGTAATAAGGCCAAAAGTATGCCTTTCATGCTTGTTCTCAGGAAGTATGTCTCTCTTTAAGAACCTGCCAGGAATATTAGTCTAGAATTCTTGTTTCCCAACTTTAGTCTTACGTAGCAAAAGTGATCAGATCGAGTGGGCATGGAGAAAGGGACTTCTCTTTGGACTGATAAGATACACCTAAGACGTTTAGGGTGCTGGCTCGCCGGTTTGGAGTCTCTTGGAATATGGTTTTGCAAGGAGTGGGACTAAAACCCAAAGGTTTGATTGCATGTTAACGTGCGTAAAACTAAATTCAGAAGTTTGGTTCCTGAAATGCAAATTTCTTAGGAATCACAACTGCTAAGCATCATACATCATGAATAAATCAATCTCCTCGGCATACCAAATATCTCCAAGAAAACATATTGTATTTAAACGAATGCCATGTTTGAACGGACTGGTTAAATTGCTCTATGATACATGCGTGATGTATACACGATGGTATTAGAAAATGAAAAAAGAAAGAAGGTAAAAAACGTGGAGTATAGCTATATTCTAGATCTTTATATACAATTCGTGTGTATCGTTAACCAGCTGGTTATACGCAAAGAACATCCGTAATGTTGTATGTGCTGGTGCATAGGAACATATGATCAGGAAAAGAAAACAAACACAAAAACAGGTGAATCGATATGCTATTTCATATACATTTCCGAGCAAACCCCCCAAACATCAACCACTGAAATATGACCACATTGGAGCATCTCATAGTATACATCGAGAAAGATATACCAAATATGTGATCAGTTCTAACGATTTCACTTGACGAACTGGTGACTAAGAGTGAGACTGCGTCATCTAAACTACACTGGGCTAATCCATTTATGCACCAAAACCTGGATCCACCGTCGATAGGAGGCAGGCATCCACGCTTGACCTACATCTATTACAACCAACTGTTTTAACTGTCCTACGCTTCACAAATAGAGAAACCGTAGAATATTGAAACTTGAGAGTAAAAATTAAGACTGAATTTTCGGAAAAAGATATTTGAACCGAGTCAGATTTTTGGCGTATGCATGTAGTTTATCCCCGTTTTGAGTCTCACTTGTTATTTTATGTTCTTCTTTTTTTCTTTCTGCTAAGTAAGTTGGTGGTTGTATGGTGAACAAGAAGCAAAACAGCCCAATGTCACGCACTGTTTATTTTGGAAGCCAATTTTAGAAGCAACAGATGCTTAAAGGGCACTTACGAGACGGTGAATGAGCAATGTCTCCAGAATATTCTCTACTCTTCCTGTACATTCTAATTCTAGAGATTTTCTAGAATTATAGAGAGTCTTGTAAATATCTAGATATTTTGGGAGAAATTTTTAGAGACGGAATATGAACTGTAGGATGACATGTATCTCCACCGTCCATTAAAGAGGTGGACTAGTATAAATAACCGAAGCTTCACTTGGCCAAGGTACTCAAGCAATCTTGTACACAAAGCATTCTCCAAGCAAATACAAGTTTACATTCTCCTAAACTCTTGTGTGTCCTTCTTTGTGCTTTTGCTTTTAGCATCGCCTAGCCCAAGTGAAAGGCTGACTTAGCTTGAGCGAGGGGCTTGATAACTAAGTACCGCGCGGTCCAACTCAGGGAAGTCGTTTGCTCCGTGACACTAAGGTCAGCCAAGAGGGCACCCGAATTACTTGAGCCTCAACCAATATGGAATTTTCTGGCGTGGCCAGTCATACAATGACTAACTATTCATGACCAAAATAGAATATAATACAAGAACAAGAAGGCGAGGCAACATAATAGTTTCACCTAGATTCCACCCAAGACAAAGTACCACCATGCTGCAGCCTAGCACCATTTACAAACAACCAAAACCAAGTAATTAATCAACCCCATCCCAAACTTGGCAGGGATATGGCTATAACGAACCCAACACGATTGAGTTTCCCAGTACACCAATACATCATATTACACATCTTCAGAGGATGTTCGAGTACTCTTCAATGTCATCCACATATAACAGCCACAGGATAATGAATCTAGAACTTCATTACATGTCCAAATAATGCTGAATGCCAGAAGACTTTAATCTGAGTTTATACGTTACAATGTGATGCCAAGGAAAATGGGTCCGCAATCGACGTGGAGGTGCCACAAGGAATGCAGTCCGAGTCAGATGCCAAATGCGCTGATGTGGGACACAGCAAGGATGGAGCAAGGGCAGAGACCAAGGGCTTTCCAGACAGAGCCTGAGGGTGGTAGTGCTGCGAGAGTGATGGCGTGGGATGAATACACGACAACAGTCACAGTCCGATGCTTAGGTCCAGAGTCAGGGTCCTTTATGTTTCTCTCTAAGATTTTAGAGTGAGAAAGTAAAAATGTTCTGAGAATGTCCAAACATCAGAAAATGTCCAAGAGTCTCAAATGAATTCTCAAGACCTCTATTTATAGAGATTGAGATGATGATGTCATTCACCGACATGTGCCGCTCCCCAGGAGTGACACCCTGAGAGTGACACGCCACCAGGGCATCCACGGGTGCCGGTGCTCCACGAACTGTCAGATCGCATATTCACCCGCCCTGCCCTGCACAGCGTCGCTCTGTCTGTCTGGAAAGACTGGCTCCCACAACGTCAGTGTGGTCAGAGAAGCCCCTTGATCTAGCCACCAATCCAAGCCCTTGCAGAGTCCCACAGGCCTGGCAGCGGTGGGGAAGACCCGACACCCAGCTACCAGGTGGACTAGGCGCGATGCCCTCCGAAGACCTGCTCCCGTCTCGGAGTGACCCAGGGGTCATAGTTCCCCGGGATGCCGACGGGAGCCCTGAGTGCTGGAGCACGTAGGCCAGTCATGCAGGCACCCTAGTGAAGATAGTGTCCCAGAGGAGTCACCTATCCCTCGGGCAGAGGTAGAATCCCGGAGGAGCCGTCTACCTGGCGAAAATGGAGTCTTTATGCCGGAGCACTTAGAGCTCCCTGGCAGAGATAGTGTCCCGGAGGATTTGCCTATCCCCGCGGGTGAGTCCTTGTGCCGGAGCACTCAGACTGCATCAAGGTAGCATCCTGAAGAAGCCGTCTACTCGACTGGCCAAGGCAGCATCCCGGTGGAGCTGTCTACTTGGTAGAAGGGGAGTTGAAGAGCTCCCTGGCAGAGATAGTGTCCCGAAAAAGTTGCCTATCCCTGCGATGAGTCCTTGTGCCAGAGCACGCAGAGCGTGTCAAAATAGCATCCTGGAAGAGCCGTCTACCCGACTGGCCGAGGTAGCATCTTGGAGGAGCCGTCTACCTAGCAGAAGGGGAGTTGAAGAGCTCCCTGGCAGAGATAGTGTCCCAGAGGAGTCACCTATTCTCGCGGTGAGTCCTTGTGCCAGAGCACTCGGAGAGAGTCAAGGTAGCATTCCAGAGGAGCCGTCTACTCGACTGGCCGAGGTAGCATCCTAGAGGAGCAGTCTATCTGGCGAAAGGGGAGTTAAAAAGCTCCCTAGCAGAGATAGTGTCCCGGAGGAGTTGCTTATCCCCGTGGGATGCTGCACACTCCAAAGAGTGAGTCGAAGCATGTTCCACGTCCATGGCAGGGGTGCATGGTGTGGTGAATGAGAGTGGTGTCTGAGGGCATGTAACATGATTATGACGCATGGGCGCGGCGACGACCGTCCCGGAGCCATAGCTGGTGCCGGGGCACATGTCATAGAGATGGTGCAAGGGTGCGATGAAGTGTGTATGGTGCCTGGGGGCACGACATTGTGACAGAGAGCCTGGGGGCAAGGCTGTATCAGCAGTGCGGAGCATGGGCGCGGTGCATGGGCATTGCGAAGTGTGTATGGTGCCCGAGGCACATGCCATGGAGATGGCGCATGGGTGCGGTGAAGTATTTTCAGTGCCCGGGGGCGCGACATTGTGAAAGGGAGACTAGGGCGTACAATATCAGCAATGTGGCGCATGGGCGCAGTGTAGTGTTTATGATTCCGAGGGCACTGTAGTATGATAGAGAGCTCGGGGGCACAACTGTATCAGTGATGAGGCATACGGGCGCGACAGAGTGACGTCCGGGCAACAGGGGTCGCGGAGTGACATCCGGCCCCTTGAAGAGTAGTAAAGAAGCTAAGTATGGAAGTCAAAGGCTAACTCTTTGGGGGAAGCCAAGGCCGACTTCCTTCAGTAAGAACCAAGGTGCACCGACGGGCGACGGATGATGTGTGACGGTGGAAGCGTGATGAGCAGTCGCGCAAGGATGAGTTTCTTGGTGATGAAGTCACGTAGAAAAAGTGAGAAGTGAACGTGACTTGAGCGTGCACCTTTGACTAGTTGGAATGGTTGAATATTGCCCGTTGCTTATGGGGACGTGTCATGCAAAATGGGACCCCCATTAGGCCTTTGGGTGTGACCAGAATAGGTTAGAAACATAAGCACCCTGCGTATGGTGTGCGTGGAGGGGCAACCCGATCGGGCACCGCACGCATATTCGCAAGTTCACACTTAGAAGTATTTTTTATGTTTGTTGGTTCGAAAGTTGTTGACGTCGTCACTATCTGATCAGGATGAAGAGTATGTGGCTCGAGCCACCCCGCGCACCACCTACTGAAGCCTGAGTATGGTTAGGAGTTAACACAAGGGCACGATGATAGGGCGAAGGGGCGCAAGTGATGGGGGACGCGGAGACGGCGCCTTTGTATGGGCGACAAAGGTCACAGAGACGACTCCCGAGCGATGGGCGTCGCAATGCCCGTGCATGGCGACGAGCATTGAACAAATGAGTAGGGGTAAGTGGTTTGAGCTACCTCGCGCACCACCTACTGAGTACATTGATGTCGGGGGACATCGTCATGAGGGCATAACAAGGGCCCAATTTGGCATCGTGATGCTGGGGCAGTCCACGACGGGCGCTAGAGCACGGGCAACGGGGGCTGTGGAGATGACTCCCGGGCTACTGGTGACAGGAGGCGGTGCCCGGGTGCCGGCGACGGGCGACAGGGGTTACAAAGACCGAGCCCGGGTGATTGCGATAGGGGTCATAGAATTGCCGCACGGGCATTGCAATGCCGGGGGCATAGTGACGAGCATTGAACAATGAGTAGGAGTAAGTGGTTCGAGCTGCCTCGTGCACCACCTACCAAGGACGTTGATGTCGGAGGACGTCGTCACATGGGGCATGATCAAATTTGCAAAAAAAGTTCTAGGTGTAGAAAAGTATGAAATGGGTAGGGGCGCGATGTGCACGATCGGGCGTCGCGATGTTGGGGCAGTCCACGACGGGCAAAGGGGTGCGAGAAATGAAAGGCGGTCGACGTTGCAAATTTTTTTTTTGAAGTGCTTGGTCTTGGTTGTCTGTATTTGGTCATTGGGTGAATGTGGGCAGGCCAAAGTATGTATGGGTTGTTGACCTTGGTTGTCGATCGAGAGGTCAGACGTGGTGAGAAAGGTGAAAGAGGGGGGGAGGTTAAAGGTGTGTAGCGTTGACCTCTGGGTCGACGAAGAGGTCGGAGGTCGGCCTTGGTCAAGGTGGCATGGCCGTGGTATAGGGGTTGGCCTTGGCCTTGGAAGAAAGTGGAATGGTTGAAGGTTGAAGTTTGAAGGGGGGAGGGACCCGAGGCCGATGGTGGAAGGGGGGTTGGAGGTGAACGGTGGTGGAAGAAAGAAAGGAAAAATGAAGAGGGAAGAAAGTGGCTACGCGGGGGTGGCGCGGGGCTGCCGCGGAGGAAAGGGGGCGGGGGGAAAAGGAGAGTGAGGGAGGGGAGAGGGAGGGCCAAGGTCAGACGACCAAGGCCGAGGCCGAGGCCAACCAAGACCCCTTGGCTGAGGCCAAGGCCTACCAAGGAGCAGGGCGGGTTGATGGCGAGGGGGAAAGGGAAAGGGGAAGGGGAGAGGGGGAGGGGGATGGGAAGAAAGAGCGGGGGATGGGGGTGAAGGCCGAGGCGGAGGGGGGTAGGAGAGCCGATGAAGTGGGAAGAGAGAGGAAGGAGGTAGTCGCCGACGAGGGGGGCGTCATCGGCTAGAGAGCTATCGGCGGAGGCCGAAGCCCGGCGCCGCAAGGGGGCGGTGGCTCTGTAAGGAGGATTTAGGAGAAAGAGATGGAGGGTTTAGGGTTAGGGAAAAATAGGGTTAGAGGGGACGCGAGTCGGATGGGTCAGGTTCGGTTAACGGGTCGCTGGTTTGGCCAGGAGGCTGAGAGAGAAAAACGGGTCGCGCGGGTCAGTCCGGGTCAGGGTCACGCAGGCGGGCTGCCCTGCCTAATTTGAATTTGAATATGAAATTTGATTTTTTTTTGTGGGCAACCCTAAAGAGAGAGCCCCCAAGAAAATTTTCACAATGTACGTGAAAAGAAAGAGAGGAGTGGGATGGTGGGAGTGAAGATGAAAAAATTTTGTGAATTTTTTTTTCTAAGTAAAGAACGAGGGTGAGAGGGTGGTGACCCGACCACGAGGGCGAAGAGGGAGAGAAATTTTTTGAAAATTTTCTCAGTGTTGAGAAGTTTTCTCTAGTGTTGGAAGGAGCATAGGATAGCGGAGAGAGACCGCTGAGGGTGATCATCGATGACCATTTGCGAAAAAATTCTAAGTTTAAAAAAAATGAGGATGAGGGGTAATGATACGACTGTAGTAGCGCGACTCGAGCCACCTCGCTCACCACGTACCAAGTCGCTGTGATGTGGGGTGGAAGGGGTTGGGAAGGGGTGAAGCCCTCAAGGGAGTGGGTGATGGCATCAATAGTGGTGTCAGTAGGCCTGTGCAAGAGTCTTGTGGCTTGAAAATTTTCTAAGTCTGGAAAATGCAACTTCAGTGATAATAAAAGATAGGCATCATGCCTTGGTACATGGGAGTTGAGTACATGGAAGCTTGCAAAATGAAGGAAAAAATTACAAGTGTGGAAAACGCACTAGGCAGGCTAGGGCTTGGGCGGTTGGTTCAAATGTCCCGGGCTTAAAGTTTGATCGCCAGATGCAATTTTGTCAGGGAAGGCGAACTTGAGGCCCCTGCACCATTTGAGACCGTGACCGACTTTTTCGATGATAGGGGCAGTAGTTGGGATGGGCTAAGTCTTTCGGGGTAAGTTCAGTGTTGGCATTGGGCAATGTTATGGCATTGTCGTTGATCCATGTCTCGAGGAGAGTTCTGACAATCTTTAAGTCACATGGGTATTTCGGGGCAGGCTTCAGCTGCCTTCTCTTGTCAGGGCGCTCATACCTTCCTTGGGACTAACGCTTGCCGTTGTTGTCGTCGTTATTGGCTGCTTCCGTCGTCGCGGCAAAGGCAATATGAGGTTGGGGCGTTGGGGTCTTTGACGGACCGACCGAGTCATATGTGCGTTGTGCAGCTTCCTTAAGGTGTCCTCAGGACCGAAGCTGAAGGTTTTCAAGGTAGACCCTGTAGATGTCTTTCATGTTCTTGATGTAAATGGGCACAAGGGTTTCATATTTGCTAAAGTCAGTGCACTCCAAGCACTTATGATGAAATCGCGTAACATAGGTGTTGAGATCTTCCCCAGGGTTCTGACGGATTCCGGCAATGTCAACGATGGTCACACGCTCCGTCTCATAGTGGAACTTGTCAAGGAAGAGCTGGACCATGTCGAACCAGGAGTGGATAGTACCGTCAGGAATATGATGATATTAAGAGTAGGCGAGGCCAGTTAGGGACTTGTGAAAATCCTGATGCTTTAAAGTGTCGTCATCCCCATAGTGCTCTAGGGAGCCAGAAAAATGGGTGATGTGCTCGCAGGCATTGCCCTCTTTGCTGTTGAACAAGGTGAAGGATGGTTACTTGTACTTGACAAGGTAGGGCTTGGTAGCAAGGCTGCCAGAGTAGGGAGCATGGCCTGATAGCTTGGAGGGGGAGTGTGGTAAGGATGACTGCTTGAGATTGCGAAGGAGGGCATCAAGGTCATGCTTGGTGACGTACGAAGCATGTGAGGTTTGTGCCCTGTTGAGATGATCCGGGCACCAGAACCCCTAGACGGGGCAAGTTGAGGCATTGGGGGGATGACAACGGTAGAGAGGGGTTGGTGGTGGAGAACAACTTGTTGGGGGTATGGTTTGCATATGGGTAGTGTCAGCAGCTGAAGGCCGATCATCGGGCAGGGTCGACTGGAGTAAGTCGGGGGAATGACTTGTGTTTAGGTTTCGATTGTTTATGTTCTGGTTAGGCCCCATCTCAATTGAGTCGTGAGTCTCTGAAGTGCTTTGAGCAAGGCTAAGGTGTGGTGCCGCTAAGGCTTGGAGCCGTAGGTTGAGGGCCCGGAGGACCAAGGCAGCGGTGGTTGCGACACTGGGACCTGCGCAGTGTCCAAAACTAGCCCAAGCCCTGAAGGCCGAATCTGAGGGGGATGGGCCAAACCTAGAGCTTGGGATAGCATGGGGTGAGTAACGGACACAGGGTGGGGAGCTCTAAAGCCTTGAGAAGTCGGCGTTTGTGAAGTCAAGACTTGGATTGATTTTTGCATTTCTAAGATGACAGCCTTGAAAGTAGATTGAGAATCTTGGACGTCAGTGATGATAGGAGTAACGTGTTGGATTGTGACATCGACAATCGCGGCCACATCGGGTGCATCCATCGTAGAGGGAGCCTGGAGTTGGTTGTGATTGGTCTCCTCTTGGTCCTCGAGGTGATGCTTCCCTTGGACGGCTGAGTTAAGGCTTTGGCTGGTAGTCTTGGTAGTCATGCATTGCTGATGGATGGTTGCTTGGGTGTGTCAGGCACGGGATGAACTGCAGTGCGATGCTCACCTCCCCAGCGGAGTCGCCAAAATGATGCCAAGGAAAGAGGGTTTGCAGTCGATGTGAAGGTGCCACAAGGAATGCAATCCGAGTCAGATGTTAAGTGCGCTGATGTGGGACACAACAAGGGTGGAGTAAGGGCAGAGACCAAGGGCTTCCTAGACAGAGCCTGAGGGTGGCAGTGCTGTGAGGGTGATGGCGTGGGATGAATACACGACGACAGTCACAGTCTGATGCTTAGGTCTAGATTCAGGGTCCTGTATGTTTCTTTCTTTAGGATTCTAGAGTGAGAAAGTGAAAATGTTCTGAGAATGTCCAAACGTAAGAAAATGTCCAAGAGTCCCAAATGAATTCTCAAGACCTCTATTTATAGAGATTGAGATGATGATGTCATAAACCAACATGTGGCTCTCCCCGGGAGTGACACGCCACCAGGGGGTCCACGGGTGCTGGTGCTCCACGGACTGTTAGATCACATATTCACCCGGTTTGCCCTGCACAGCGTCGCTCTGGCTGTTTGGAAAGACTGGCTCCCACAACGTCGGTATGGCTAGAGAAACCCCTTAATCTAGCCACCAATCCAAGCCCTTGAAGAGTCCCACTAGCCTGGCAGCTGTGGGGAAGACCCGACGCCCAACTGCCAGGTGGACTAGGAGCGATGCCCCTCCGAAGACCTACTCCAGTCTCGGAGTGACCCGGGGGTCATAGTCCCTAGGGATGCCGACGTGAGCCCCGAGTGCTGAAGCACGTAGGCCAGTCACGCAGGCACCCTAGCAAAGTCAGTGTCTCGGAAGAATCGCCTATCCCGCGGGCCGAGGTAGTATCCCGGAGGAGCCGTCTACCTGGCCGGCCCAGGTAACATCCCGAATAAGCCATCTACGTGGCAGAAAGGGAGTCTTCGTGCGGGAGCACTTATAGCTCCCTAGCGAAGATAGTGTCCTGGAGGACTCGCCTATCCTCGCGGGTGAGTCCTTGTGCCGGACCACTCAAAGCGCGTTAAGGTAGCATCCTGGAGGAGCCGTCTACTCGACTGGCCGAGGTAGCATTTCAGAGGAGGCGTCTACCTGGCAGAAGGGGAGTTAAAGAGCTCCCTGGAGGAGTTGCCTATCCCCACGGTGAGTCCTTGTGCCGGAGCACTAGGAGCGCATCAAGGTAGCATCCTGGAGGAGCCGTCTACTCGACTGGCCAAGGTAGCATCGCAGAGGAGCCGTCTACCTGGCGGAAGGGGAGTTGAAGAGCTCCCTGGCGGAGATAGTGTCCCGGAGGAGTCGCCTATCCCCGAGGTGAGTCCTTGTGCCAGAGCACTCAAAACATGTCAAGGTAGCATCCCGGAGAGCCATCTACCCGATTGGCTGAGGTAGCATCCCGGAAGAGCCATCTACCTGGCGAAAGGGGAGTTGAAGATCTCTTTGGCAGAGATAGTGTCCCGGAGGAGTCGTCTATCCTCGCGGTGAGTCTTTTTGTGTCGGAGCACTTGGAGCGCGTCAAGGTAGCATCCTGGAGGAGCCGTCTACCTGACTGGCCGAGGTAGTATTCAGGAAGAGCCGTCTACCAGGCGAAAGGGGAGTTGAAGAGCTCCCTAGCAGAGATAGTGTCCTGGAGAAGTCACCTATCTCCGCGGTGAGTCCTTGTGTCGAAGCACTCGGAGCCCGTCAAGGTAGCATTTCGGAGGTGCCGTCTAACTGACTGGCCGAAGTAGCATCCCGGAGGAGCCGTCGACCTGGCAGAAGGGGAGTTGAAAAGCTCCCTGATAGAGATAGTGTCCCAAAGGAGTCGCCTATCCCCACAGGATGCTGCATGCTCCGAAGAGTGGGTCGAAGCATGTTCCACATCCATGGCAGGGGCACATGGTGTGGTGAATGAGAGTAGTGCCCGAGGGAATGTAACATGATTGTGGCGCATGGGCGCAGCAAAGACTGTCACGGGACAATAGCTGGTGCGGGGGCACATGTCATGGAGGTGGCGCACGGGCGTGATGAAGTGTGTATGGTGCCCGGGGGCATGACATTGTGATAGAGATCCTGGGGGCACGACTGTATCAGTGGCACGACGCATGGGCGTGGTGGAGTGTGTATGGTGCCCGGGCACATGTCATGGAGATGGCGCACGGGTGTGATGAAATGTTTACGGTGCCCGGGGCATGAAATTGTGAAAGAGAGCCTAGGGGCACGGATGTATCAGCAGCATGGTGCATGGGCGCGACAGAGTGTTTATGGTGCCGAGGGCACTATAGTGTGATAGAGAGTCTGGGGGCATGGCTGTATCAGCGACGCGACGCATGGGCGCGACGGAGTGAGGTTCGGGTAGCAGGGGTCGCAGAGTGACTTCTAGGCGACGGGGGTCGCGAAGTGACGTCCGGGCTATGGGGGTCGCAAGCGATATTTGGGTGACGGGGGTCGCGAAGTGACTTCTGAGCGAGGGGTGTCGCGGAGTGACGTCTGAGGTGACTTATGGGCGACGAGGGTCATGGAGTGACGTCCGGGCGACGGGGGTCACGGTGTGACTTTCGGGCGATGGGGGTCGTAGAGTGACGTTCAGGCGACGGGGGTTTCGGAGTGACGTCTGACCCCTTGAAGAGTAGTGAAGATGCTAAGTATGGAAGCCAAAGGCCAACCCTTTGGGGGAAGGCCAAGGCCAACCCTTGAGGGAGGCCAAGGCCGACCCCCACAGGAGGCCGAGGCCGACCCCAAGGGGAAAGCCAAGGCAAACTTCCTTCGGTAAGAGCCAAGGTGGGCCGACGGGCGACGGATGATGTGCGACGGTCGGAGCGTGATGAGCAGTCGTGCAAGGATGAGTTTCTTGGGGACGAAGTCACGTAGAAAAGTGAGAAGTGCACGTGACTTGAGTGTGCACCTTTGACCGGTTGGAATCATTGAATATTGCCTGTTGCTTGTGCGGACGTTTCATGCAAAATGGGACTCCCATTGGACTTTTTGGTGATATCAGAATAGGTTGGGAACACAATGAGGGCATCATTAATTGCCCCATAGTATTTCTTATTATTACTAATACGAATGTATAGGATATTCTTTTCCAACCTGTATGCAGGGTCTTAAAGGCCAATTAATTGTTTTGGATTGTAGGCATTGTTGGGAATTTTTCATAAATTGATTCATATCTTATTGAACCTTGTACTACAAGGTTAACTATAAAGAAAGAATCAATTGATTGATTGGTAAGAGAGATACAAACTCTCAAAGATTAGTATTTAATAAGGTTGAAAATGATCATGATGTGGGTTCTCACGTTGTTTGGAAATGGAAAGGTTAAGGCCATGTGACATACCATATTGTTCTAGAAACACATGGTATGGATGGCCATACACTCGCACACGTGCGGTGCACTGTATCGCATGCACACAGTGGTGACAGCGGCGGCATAAAGACACTATTGGTGCTTTTAGGCGCACTTTGCACTTCGTCGCTAGGAGCCCTCGCCCCGAGTCCATCCTTAACTTTTTGTGACAAATTTAGAATCTGAGCTGCATTTTTGGATTGAAACAGTGTGACTGTTGGCAAAATTAAACAGGTTTCTGACCTGTTTAAATTTGAAAGGCACCTGTTCATGTGTCTTTTAGTTCAAATGTTGCACCTATTTGCTATGTCTACAGGTTGTGACTGTTAAGTGACATTTGCATAGTGACTTAACTGTCACAACTATTTACACCTATACAAGGCACCTTTTGGGGTCTATAAATATGGTTGATGCTCTGACTCATTTCTCGCTTTGAATTTCTCTCTTGCTCTCTCTCTCTCTCTCAATCTCAAATTTATGTATATTGGTAGATTTGCTACTGTCCTAAGCAAATTATAAGGGAGCAAATATTGTCTTAAGGAAAGAGTACAACACATTCGACTCAAAACTGTCTTATTTTTTTTCCAACAGGCAGCACTATGTGCTGATGATCCTGGATCATAAAGCATTATTATCCTAGCGTACCATGATGATAAGATTCTAGTTGATATAACCAACTTCAGCATTCCTTGGATACCCAAAGCTTTGGGATCATCAACAAGAAATGAAGAACTGTACATGTAAAAGAGAACCGTACACCAAGGTCATAAGGTATCCAACTAGATTGCATCGACACACACCAACCCCAAAACTTATCCAACTAAACAAAATCTCGAACACCATATATAACATAGTGGTATTTGTTGCCTCACTCTTTTGAAAAGAATAGGCATCTAAAGATACTCAAATTTGCTTCATTTTTGGGAGATTAAAGTCATCAACTGTATGCTGAGAGACTACATGTATCACATTATCATAAACTTGAAAAAGGCCTACACTCAAACCAAAGACCAACAACATACCCAGTTGGGGGATCATGACACCGATCAAAGGTACAGCCCTCTGAATTAGGAGTGACCCAAACCGTTGGGGACATGATTTTTTTAAATTGAAAGGATAAAATCGTGTGATGCTTCTGTCTAGATTATAGACACCCATATCTTGACCACGACCGAGATGATCAGTAGCGCACAGATCATCCGTAAAGTAGATAGAATTTGGACTCAATTGTGGGAAGTCGTGGGCAGAGAGAATGAAGCCATCATTCAAACCAATGACCAAAGACCGATGATCCAGACACTTAAGGTACTCCGTGACATCGATTTCCCCAAAACTGAGCTTGTAAACCTGGAAGGCTAGTGTCCTGAGGGGAAGGGTGTCGGATTCACAATCCTTATAGAGCAAGCCATCCTCATCAACGTAAGCAAAAAGTCTCCTGATGTTGAAAAGCTGGCTAGACGACGGCTCCACTGCGAGGTATATGCGGGACATGGTACTTTCTTCCATCAGAAGCCTTTCGGCCTCGCTTTCGTAATGAAGAGGAGGAGAACTAGAATCAGCCATTAGATCAGAGATGGTGTGTCTCTTGGGTGCACAAGGGTCATTAAGATCCCAAGCCTCGAACTCTAGGCGGTAGCTGACCACATAAAACAACTTGTCTTTGCTTGAATACACGAGCTGCTTGTACTGCTTCAGAGCTCCATCGAGTGCCGTCCAAGCAGTGTCACCAAGCCTACAAAAAGCCAAGCCTCGGTCACCGAAAACCTGGATGATCATAATGTTGCAACTTTTGTTGTTTTCAGGAGATGATGACATGACCAGCCTTTCTATGGCATACTTGCTTACCTCTTGAGGGGACCTCTCCTCCTTGCTATGTCTTCTATCAAGCATACAAGGTAGGGTTCGGATTGGCGGTAGACGAAAGTTCCAAAGGCAAACCGGGCTGGAGAGAAAAACCGTGCAATCGTGGCAGTTTATAAAAGCCAGCCAGCCAGCCATGAGAAGATCCTACGCACAAAGCGTCGTCATTAGGGGCCCTTCTTGCTTGGTTCCCTTCTTGATTTCTATGATTTGCTTTTCTGCAAGGTTGTAAAAGACATAATAGGATTTATCGAAGCCATCAAAGCCAGAAGGTAGCAACAAATGGTGAATATCGTCTAGGTAAGCATGGCACTGGGATCATCACGCTGCTTGCTTTGCTTGTAACAGGGAGCAAATCTGCACCATGGCAGTGGCGGGAAGCGAAAAAGTTCCGCACGAAAGAAGAGAAGACGGAGCGCCACGAGGAAGCAATGGCTTGCTTCTAGGTATCTGCATAGGGGAACTCTTGCTTCTTTTTGCCCTGTATTGCTGTTGCTGTTGCTGCCGAGCTCGAAGCGCCTGTTGACGGGTGAATCATAGATGTCACTACAAAGCCATAGATGTTGACGGGTGAATAGCTGACGTCAATCTTTGTAATCTTGGCAGCTTCTACATGGTGTAATGGACATGTACGAACTAAAGAGATCCAGAGATTTTCATAGAGTTGGACTAGAAGTTATTATCCTTTTATCTCATTCGTCAATTATAATTTGTCGATTGCTAGCACAAGGTGTGTGTTTATTTGTCACAATGTCTGCTCTCATTCCCTTCTATTGCTTAATTACCAACCTGGGCTTTTCACTTAAGTGAGAGTAGAGAAACATCAAGTTAGTTTGTACATCAAAGTTTGAGTAGAGTCTACGCATATTCTACTTTTTATGTGGTGAACGCTCTTATTGATAGTCTACGGGTCTTTACGACTCACTCTCAGGATTCAAGTATTTTGGGGTCAACTACGTCCAACATTCCTAAGTTTATCTGTCAAAGTCCTATCATCACATAATTATACTAACTATTCATCACATAATTTATACTAGCTACCCTGCACCATCAAGTTTGCATAAGAATTGCATCTGACATGTTCTGACCTAATTTCGACCAAAAGCATATATGATGACATGGTAGATATTTACAAGGGTATAATGGGTATTATATTCTGCACAAAAGGAAAATAAAGGATAGTATCACTAAACTCTCCGAATTTAGAGGTAAATTACAGCCAATGACTATCTTTGACCATACTAGAACATATGTCCTTTGACCAAATGGAATGGTAATGGTGTTAATTCTTTTTATGAAAAGACATATTTGCTCTCCTCTCTTTTCACTACTTTTTCCTCATACTTAGATCATCACCTCCGTCCTACACCACTAACGACCACCATGGAACCACACCTCCAGCCACCAAACCACCAACCAACCAAACACCCATATCTCTCTCATCTCTCTCTCTTTCTCCTCTCTCTCTCTTTGTCTGAGCCACAATCACGTCAAAATCACAGCAAGCCCCACAATCGCCCATCATCGCACCATACACATACACACACTGCCCCTACATGATAATTGCACACACTGATATCTCTCTATCTCCCCCCCCCCCCACACACACACAGACATAGCTGCACATACTTACACAAACACACACACACAAATTGGCACACATGCACAACAAACTCTCTCGAACACATAAACACAGATCGGCGTATACACATACAAAAACACACATAGAGATTGCACACGCACCCAGGCACACCAAACCACCCTATTTATTTCTTGAAGATTCTCAGTGTAGTAATGGCAGTCGTGGGTGGAGTAATAGAGGTGCAATTGGCACTTGGGTGGTTTCAAGGGTGGTTGGTGATGCCATGGTGGTTGGTAGTGGAGAATGTGGTAGTGGTGCTATGGGTGATATTATGGGTGGTTGGTGGTGGTGTTGGGTGACGCTAGACCTGGCAAACGGGTAAACCCGTCGGGTACGGGTAAAATCCGACCGGGTACGGATAAATCGGTTCAGGTAAAAATTACCCGATTTTTTTCGGGTAGAGTTTTTTAAAACCCGTACCCTACCCTGACGGGGCGGGTATTACCCGCGAGTGAATTATTAATTTTTGAATTTTTTATTAAATGAAACAATATTCACTGGATTAATTTCTACAATTATCTGATCATCTCAAATTCAATTCTCAAAATCCAAACCCATCATCTCAACTCCAAGTCTCCAACCACAAATATACAATAGGCCAACTAACTTAACACAAATACCAGAAAATCACCTACAGATCTGCAAAAAATATTAACTCGTAATACAAAATAACAATACAAGCAGATCTGAAGAAAAAAAATCACCTACAAGGCTACAATACTTAAATACATACAAAAGATTAAATACAAAGAATACAAGCAGATCTGGCGGTGGCTAGACGACGGAGGCGGTGGTACGTACATAAGATTTAATTGAAAAAATACAAGCAGATCTGGTCGTGGCGAGGCGACGGAGGCAGTGGCGAGGAGCGATAAGCGGAGCCGATGTGGATCTGATCGAAGACAAACAAAGCTGTGGCGGACCTCGTGGCTGAGCGTGAGAGGGACGATGCTGGCCGTCGAGTTGATGTGGATAGCTGCCGTTGATGGATCTAACAGGTGGGCGAGAGGGCGGCGTCGTGCCGTAGAGCGATTCGAGATCGACAGAGAAAGAGAGAGAGAGAGAGAGAGAGAGAGAGCGGCGGCTAATGGAATGGATGAGAGAAGAATGACTTGGTGACTAAAATAGAAAACCCTAGCACTTTTATAGGGGGGAAAAACGGGCAGCCCGGGTAACCCGTATCCGACCCGAAATTACCCGAAAAATACGGGTCGGTTCGGGTACGGGTCTGTTTTCAACGGGTCTTCAAAACACCTACCCGTACCCGGATTTTTTGGCCGGGTACGGATCGACCTGCGGGTCCGGGCCATTTTTTGCCAGGTCTAGGTGACGCTGTGGTGATTGGTTGTGGAAGATGTGGTGTTGGTAGTGCCATGGTGGTTGGCTATAACGTGGGATGTGCTACACAGAGAGAGATAAGTATTTATAAGTACTTATAAGTTGAGGGGTAGTATTGACATTTTTAAAATACGAAATGGCCGTGTCTACAAAAATCATATTTCGTAGACATTGGCTAGGGTCACAGACCCTTAACGTTGGGAATCTGATACAAATTTTCATATTTTGCATGTGGTGTTCACTTTGGCGAAATTGTGTCTTTGACTGTAATTTTCCCTAAAATTGTGTCTTTGACGTTGGGAGTTTTGTGATATTATCTCCAAAAAAAAAAAATCCAACGACCAACTTTAATGTCTCCCACAAACGACAACCACTCTATTGTTGTTTAGCTATTCATATCAGTCTCCCACCGTGGACTACATCTGAACCATTACCATTAAAGGGGTCCTTACATGTTGCCACCTCTATCATCCTAAAGTGAAAAGGAAAGAATTTGTGCAATCAACCAATCTGATTCTCCAAATCCTCCATTTTAGTTTATTAGTTCGGTAATCTAATTCTCCAAATAATAAAACAGAAGAAAACTACTTGGTTTTTGCCATGTGAAATTAATTATTGTCCTCCAAGAGTATGTTAGGGTTTTAAGATTGAGATTGCACAAGGGCTTATGAGAGGCGTGTACGTGAAACATCGTTGGGTGGCATTGGAATAGATTAAGCCAGTTGGTAGTAGTTGTGAGATAGTGCGTCCTTATTGGTGTTGATAATGTTCTCTGCCTATAGACCCACCAAAAGCGCAAAGCTTACAGCTACCATGGATCCGACCTCCCCCATTGCCCACCTATGTAGGCAAACAACATCGCTCTACCTTAGCAGTCCATGATTCTAACCTTTTAAGAAGATAAATATTGAGTTTAAGATTTTTGGAATCTATATAAGATCAAGGGTGATTGGTTTCTTGATGGTAATGGTGATGGGCCTCAAGAAGGTGGCGGTGATGGCAAGACAACAAGAAACGGTAGTGGGAAGTTGGTGGGATGATGATTGAGAATTTTATTTTATGCAATTTTTTCTTTTACTTGATTTCCTACTTACACTTCTATTTTCTTACTTGCTTTTACTACTTACACTCCTATTTTCTTACTTGCTTTTACTATTATAGCCCTAAAAAGTTTGCTAGGCAAGTATTTTGGTAGTGCCAGCCATCACTTCCCTCCGTCAATGTCCCTAACTTATGTCGTGGCGTCGCCGTCCTCACCTACTGCTGCAGCACCGCCGTCTGCTTTCCCCGTGCCAACTCCGTCGCCATCTACTATCACCATCAGTAGTGACCACCAATCAAAGTTGTGAAATTCGGACTGCATTCAGCTACATACAGTATCACCGGAGGGCTCTTCTTGTTTAGCTGGCCTGTGTTCGGCATATAAGATGGACTTCTTCAAACTTTTTTCTCTACCAAGATGTTCCTGGCTTAGCTTATCAATTGTATGGCCACATACCCTTTGTTGATAAAGATAGGCACAGATAAGAGGTGGCGGTATTATATAAAATAAGCTTATTCAACCTCTAAAAAAACGTTGCTCTATGTAAGGAATCTAAATCAAACATTTCGGCATGGCAGATACACTCTTTCAACGCTACTTATGGTGTCCTGGTTGTTGTCGTTAGGATTTATGGTGGTAAATCTGTGGTTCTAAATCCTCAAATCTGGAACAGATTTGTGCATGATGGTGACGGCAGTGCCCATTGTGGTTGTGCAGTGACGATCGTGGTTATGGATTTGCATTATATGATTGAAAGAAATGAGTTTTCACTTTGGATGGATATTGGTTATTGGTTTTGTTGTGGGTGTGGTGCTAATTATGGCATGATGCGGTGATTGTGGGTATTGAGGTGGGTAAAGGCGTGGCAGCGATGACGAAGGTGGGTATGGGCAGTAGTGGCGATGATAGAAGGATACATGGGATGCAACTGCGACTATAGCCTGTGTATTGGTGGTGGTGGTGGTTTCAAATGAAGGAGAGAGATGAAAATTTTGTGATGTAAACGGTTCATTATTGGGAAAATTGGTGAAACCAAAAAATTTAAGCCATTCAAGAGACAACCCATTAACCCATTACTAAACGACTTAAAATGGGTTGATGATCCATTTGTACTCAACCCAATTAATTAACACCCAAACCCAATCCACTCACCCATTTTTCCACCCCTACAAAGTATTTAAGACTATCTTTACAAGACTCTGTCAATGATTTCATAAGTACCTAATTTGCTAGTTTTTCTAAAATAGACATTGTCCTGTGGTGGAGCCTAGATAAGGTCATTATAGAGTATAATTTTGATACTTACAGGACTAAAATGGCTAGAAAAATTTGAAGGACGATGTTGACCAATAGCTTGTATTTTGAAGATGTTAGTGGGAGTTGTCTCAAGAAATTAAATGACGTATAAGTGATAAAGTTAATATAATATTCCTGAAATAGTATAATCTCATCTACCAATTCCTTTTTTTTCTTTTTTTTGCCTTGCTATCAATTCATGTCCTAGGGTTTTCTCTCTCTTAGTTCTTACATTTCTTCGCTAACTCTGGCCGCCGCCACTTTCTGATACCTTCGAGGGTTTCATTGCTCCTCTATATATATCTTACTACAAATGCAATTCCAATATATGTTGATACTCTCACCGCCATCGGTGCCTCTTCTCCCTAACTTATCTCCTATGTAGTTTCTCTATTTGTATCTTGCTGCATGTACATTTCATGCATTGTTTGACTTTCTCTTTGCACTCCTTCTAGATCTCATTGTCCTTGCAACGAGTACCCTACTACTTTCTTAAAAGGAGTCCATTGTCAAATCTGAGATGGAACTCCTAAACCAAATAGTTAGTACTCTTAATTGATTATGAGATCAAACTCTATTCCGTGTTTCAAATCGTGCTTCTAATTTCTTTGCATCCCTGATAGGACGGTTACAACAAATAAAATCTTCTTCGGAGACGTTCTCACTCACTAAAGTTTCCATTATTTTGATTTACAAGGTAGGTTTCCACTCATCTTTGTAATTGAAATGCATGACTTTTAAGATGAGCATTTAATTAGTAATTATTTGCAGTACATTCTCTGTGCAGATGCATGATGCAACGTACGTCAGCTTATCGCATCCTATGTCATGGCCGATCGAAGTTATGATCATTAATATGGTTTAAAGGTACATTTAAACCGCCAATATACTTGGAATGTCCACTTCTAAAGATGAGCATATAGTTATAGAATATCAGTATAGTTTGGCTTGTCTATCTTTTATCTTGATCCTTCAACATGTATATAGAATATCATCCATTTAAAAGGAAAAAAATCCATAAGTAGATAGTTGAGATTTTAAAGAATTGTACATGTTGAGACTATATATATATATATATAGTCATTCGCCTTTATCGGTCAACTTAAGTAGAAAGTGAATCTTTGAAAGGAAAGAGTTCCATGAGTATACAAGTAGATAGTTAAAGCATCAAAGGTGTGTTTTAGAAGAATTTTATGCAACTTATATTAATACTTTCTAGCTTTGGGCTTATTAAACATGCAACCTCAAGCCTTCTTTTCATATTGTCGTATACCTTTATACATATGAAAAATGTGGAGCTACACAATAGAGTAGGTAACTTACCAACCAAAGAGCTCTGTTGATAATAACGCCCCTATTACATGTTGGTTAGTTACTTATACTAAGGGTGAAATGTTCATTCAGTTTCCCACCCACATCTCCTTTTGTTGTTTTTTTCATCAACATATGGACCACCCACCACCACCAATCACAATGATAACCGCCATTGAACTACCGAGAACCCAAAACCCATCTGGTCATCTTTACCATCTATTTCGAACATCGTCGTCATTCCACGATGTTGTCATCACCAATTGGTTTCGCCGACCAACCTCCCATTATTACACAAGGTCCTCGCCGCCATTAATGGTAGACATGGACTCCCCATTTCTTTCCTTTAAATGTGATTAGTAATTGGATCAATCATTGACCACATAACTAGGAATGTGGGTGAATGAGAGGGGGAAAGGGGGGTGACCCAAAGGGAAAAGGGAGAGGTGGCGATGACTGGAAGAGAGAAAGAGGAGTGCGGCACGGTGGGGAGATAGGGAGGACGAGAAAACATGTAAGTGCAAAACATGTCCTCTCTAGCTATGTGTAAAAGTTGGTAAAGCCATACCATATCTTGTTACCATTATTTGGAGCAAATCTAATTGTGGCAATGACAAATTAAGTTGTATGTGTTAAATAGCAATTAGACCCCGACCTGTACCTGCAAAAAAAAATTAAACACTAGTCATAATTTTTTGATGAATCAAGTCTCAGTTTAGTCGTTAACTAAAAGGCCCTAAATAGATATTTATCCAACAGCCGCTACCATGAATACCCGATTGTCGTCCCTAACACCTAACTACCGACACCAACACCCATAGCCGTCACAGCTACCTAACCACCATCAACACCCAATTGTCACCTCCACTACAACATTACTCAACAGTCATTGAAACCCAACCGCCATAAGCCGTCACCATCTAACCTTGCCACTGCCACTAGCTTTCTCAAATCCTGCATAACCATAAGTCGTTACGAGTTCTAAATTCTCATCATCATTGCTAACACTTTTTGTGCCGCCACTTTTTACACCTTTGCACTTCCTCCACCACCTTCTATCCACGTCCTAAATGTCCACCATTTCATCCATCTTCTCCACAACCCTTAATCCACCCAAGAATAAGAACATCTTCTCGCCATTGCCATCTCAAATGCATAGCAATCCTTCAAAGCCACCACTCCACAATCGGAGGGCATCAAAGATGACCAACCAAACCACCACCACTAACCTCGCCACATACTTCAGTCCTTGCTCAATGTGCACACCCATGGATTGTGACTGGCAGCAACATCAGCTTTGAAGGGCTGGTGGCAAATAAGGGACCGATGGATGGAGAGGGGACATAAGGTAGCAAAGTTATCTCTAACAGACAACGGAGTTTCAAGTTTGATGGATAGTGGTGTTATCAGTTTGATGGCTTGTGATAGTGGTGGCAAAGTAGGCTAGAGGTCGGGAAGGGAAGGGATGACTAGAGAGAATGAGAAATCAGGGTCTGTTCATTTATCATTTTTGTTTTGTCTTTTCATTTTCAATGGCTCTAATCTAGTTACTGAAAATGGTTGTGTACTTTTGTCATTTTGGCTAGCCTTTTTTTTAGCTACTTTTTGAGTGCTTTGTGTACTTATGTCATTTTTATTGATTTTAGAGCTAATTTCTTTGTGTTTTCCCTAAATGTCCTCGTTATTTATGTGTAAAGGTAGCACAAGATCCCTAAAATTCCTTCAATTGTCAGCCATCTAGCCCAATGCACCAGACACGTCTGGTGCAAGCCCCACCCTGTACCTTTTCCCAAAGAGGTTCCTTACCTATCGTTGCCCTAAACCCTAACATCCATCACCACCACCAACATCATCATCAACAGGCTTAACGGTGGTTAATGTTAGTGTGATGGTGTTCGATGGCTATTATGTCAGTATCCAGTGGTTGTTGATGTTCAACAACGGTTTTTATGGTAGGCCTAGGTTGCGAGGAATGGTGGGGATGGTGGCTTAAGGTCATGGGCCGCGATAGTGTACATATCATGCTTTGGTTGTGCGTGAGGCTGTGATGGTGGAGGATGGTGCTACGGTGGTTTGGTGGTGGTCATGGGTTGTGAATGATGGTGGCGAGAAGAAAAAATGGTTGTGAGTATGAAAATGGTTGTGGGTATGACTGCTTTGGTGAGGGTGGTGTTGCAGTGGTTCGGTGGTAGTAGTGGCAGTAGTGGGTATGACTGCTTTGGTGGTGAAGAGAAGATCGATGGTTATAGTGGTGGTTCTGTGGTGGCTATCTGGTCACGATATGGTTGGAGGATACGGAATCGGAGGTGGTTAGTGGTGGCCATGATGGCTGCGGTGGCGGAACATGGTTCTTTGTGGTGGCACATAGTTGGTTGATAATATGCCATGGTTGTGCCTGTACGAAGAAAGAGAGTGGGAGCACTGATGTGATGGTGTTAGAAGTTGTGCACATTAAACCCTAAACAAAAATTTTTGTTTTTGTTTTTCTAGAACGTTGGATTAAGTTAGGTTAGAAAAAGGTTAAAGCACCTTCCACATTTTTCCACTGTTTATTTTTCCACATTTTTCACTGTTTGAGTTAGATTTTTCCAAAACAAAAATAAGAAATGGTAATAGCACATCGAAAAGTAAATCTTTTTTCAGCATAATTTATAAAATGAGAAAAGAACATGCCCTCAATTAGGTTTTGGAATAAATAGCATAATTGTCGTTTATTAAATAAAAAGAAAGATAAAAGAAAGGATAATTTTGGAATCTTAGATATGAAACAAAACTCTGCCTGCTTTTAGGTCTTCTAATGTTCTTTGTAGATTAGTAACCAACAAGTAGCATCGTTAATAAATTAACTTATTGTATTTGCACTATTGTTTCAAATTGTTAGCTTTTTGAAACACTGTGAATGGTAGGCTCAAGTGGTTAATAATTAATATGCTGGACCTCAATTGGACAACAACTTATGAATAAGATATAAGTTAAAATTACAACCAAAAGTTATCATCTACTCCGTAATTGGTATTTAATCCGAGTTGTATACTTGCATCTTTATGGGAAAGTTAGAAAAGTTCACACCATAACTTTTGCTTTTCTTATGTACTAATGTAGTTACCTACAAATTAAATACATGTATGAGCTTGTGTCAATCTCTAGGGATCATCATGAAGTTCTCTTCGGCCATGAGCTTTAACAAAATCCTTGTCCATCTCTTACTAAAGAAACTGAAGACTAACTTTGGTTGAGAACGGAGTGTGTAGGATGTCCATCTTCCCATTGCCAATTCTTTTGAGTAGATGAACATTGGCAGTTTATCCATTAAAGTACGTATTTCTTCCTATGTACTTCCACATATACGTAGGAATGGTCATAACAATATTTTATTCATCTATTAAACTACACACTTTCATTCAGTGGCATTTGAAACAGACAATTTTGGAAATACAAAGATAAAAGTAATATATATAGTAGAGAATTTACCTCTATTTTCTTCTTTCAATTTTTTAAATAGGTTGTGAACTCCAATTTGGAATTTTGATTTTTGTTTTGAGATACATCATTCAAACTTCGTAAGAAACAACTTAACAAAACTTATTTATCCACCACTGCCCTGCCACCCCAGCGCCAAACTTACTGTCATAACCGTTGCCACCATCATATAATCCTCCATCGCCATCATTCACAACCACTGTGACCCACCTCCCCCACCATGTCGACAACCAACCTAATCCAAATCTCCCGCCACCCACCACAGCTGCCACCCGCAGTTTGTGCCAACACCATGAACTCGATGGCCATGGGAATTAATGACGAAGGCCATGTCATTGTAAAGGGGTTGGTGATGACGATCCCACGATGGATCAGAACCGAACCCATGGCTATCGAGTTGCCCTACCCATTACTACCACAACAATCAGATTTTGTGCGAATTGATGGCGGGGGCCATGTCATTGTGGGTTGTTGGCGAATACCTGACGATGGCTCTGTTCCTGGTGGTAGCGAGATAGGAAATTGATAGTGGCGGTGTTCTGAGTTTGATGGTGGTGGTCGTGTTGGTAGTGGTCATGAGGTGTTATATTGGAGAAGAAAATAAATATGGAACGGTTATAGAAAAAATCTAATAACATAAAATAATAAGAGAAACTCAAAAAAAATAAAAATGAATTCAATGAAGTTTTGGAATATTAATACTATCACTTTTAAACCATTAACAAAGACATACATAACTTAAAAAAGAAAAAGAAATTCTACTAGTAATATAGCTCGCAAAAAAGCATGAAAGGAAATAGCTTTCTCTTTCATCTTAATCTCACATACACTTTTTGTAAGTTTTGAAAGGAAAAAAAGGAAAATAATAAAGGAGAAATGAAAATCAAGAGAAATAAACCCATGGCCATTTCTTCTCTTCTCCCATATATGTTTCTTTTTGTGTCTCGCTTAAAATCACAAACTGCATCGGATTTACTTACTATGATTTAAATTTTTTTGATGTTTCTTTAAATTCAGATTTTTTTAATGTTTTGTGCTTGCTCATCACGTTCATTGACTTTTTCTCTATAATAAAAGTTTATTTTATAAAAAGATGTAAAATAAGAATGCACAAGTTAAACATTAACTTAAACTATATGTGGTTGTACTTGGTACTCTCAAAATGGTTAATGTCACTTCTTGTACTGCTATTTGTGTACTTAATTTTTATGGTGTACAATTGTGCAAAGCTCTATAAACAAAATACAATTACTAACTATGAAAATAATGTTCTTATTCTCAATTTAAACTAGCTTACTTCTAATTTTCTTTTAGTGATAGAACTCAGTAAACTACTTTAAACTTGAAAAAATAGAGTAAGTTCGCTGAAAACTAAAAATATCAATTCCCAACTACTATCTTTTAAAGATGTATACTTTAATAATTTCCATTGAAAGATCTTTGTGATCTCTTATCTGTGAGGGTTTAGAAAAGGAAAAATGAACCAAATGAGTTACTCTGATCTCACTCAAGATCACATCTTCTCAGCACTCCAAAGAGGGACAAATTTTGAGTTTTTTTCCTTAATTAATACATATTTAATACTTAATTACCAATATATTCCATTTTGAAACTTATTTACCCGCATGCCACACTTTTGGAAATCGCTGTTTGAAACCATGATTTCAAAGTAGAAATTGTTGTTTCAAACATCAATTTCTACTTGATTTTTACGTTAAAGTAGAAATCGTTGTTTGAAATCACGATTTCAAGGGATAAATTGTTGTTTTCTCCCTTGAAATCGTAGTTTCAAATAGCGATTTTCAAAAGTGTGGTATGCGGGTAAATAAGTTTCAAAATGGAGTATATTGGTAATTAAGTATTAAATATGTATTAATTAGATAAAAAAACTCGACAAATTTTATAACTGCCCTTTCTTCATACGGGATTGAGATTCTCTGCTGTAACCCATGGTTACAGCAGGGTGCTGTACCCATTTGTGTGTGTGTGGGGGGGGGGGGGGGAGAGAGGGGGGGGGCTATAACCATGGTTACTCTCTCTCTTTCCTCGCTCTCTTCGCCCTCTCTCACAAAAATGGGTACAGCACCCCTGCTGTAAGCATTGGTTATAGCAGGGGATCTGGATCCCTTCGTACGCACACATGTAGCGGAACAATTTTATTTAATTTAAAAAATTATTTGAAATTCAACTGAATATGCAAAGCCACGTAGAGGCAATGCAGCAAATGCCAGATAGGCAATGGCTCTGCATGCCCTCCATTTTCATAAAGCCCCAAATTGACTACCCACCATTTTTCCCTAATTTATACACCATCAGCATTTTTGGCAGTCTTCTGTACTTGCTTTCTTTTGGTGTGGTCTTGCTAAGTCTTTGGAGGGTTTGTGGGTGCGTTTGTGTGTGTGAAATTTGAGAAGAAATGGGTGTTTCTTCTTCTCCTTTCTGTTCTGAGGAGGAGCTTGAAAAAGAGCTCAAAGATGTTAGAAAAAAGCTTCTTCTGCCTTTACCTTCTACTCCTGAACTGCTGACACTTCTGGATGTAAGAGTCTCTTCCACACTGGTGTGTGTATGTGGGTGGTTGGGTGTCCTGCGTGCGCGTGTGTTGAATCAGTGTTAAAACTTTTGTGGGTTGATGATTTTTACTTAATTGATTTATTGTTTTGTACGAATATGATTGTTAGAGTTGCTTATATGTGCTATTTGGTACTTTAGAGGGGCAATTTTTTGGCTAAATCTGTGGTATAGTGCTTCTGCGTTAAAGATTGTTAAGTGATGCATTGAAATTTTATCTCCATTTACTTAGACTTGGTTTTTGAAATGTGCTGATGATTAATTGCTGAATCTAAGTCAGGGGTGATAGATTAATGTTACTTGGCTTGCTTTATCAGTGTGCTTGTCACTGATCCCTGGTTTTCTAAGTGATTTTGAGTTGCTTCTTAGATCAATGATCAGATCAGTGTAACATGATAGGTTAAATGTCATATGATCTTCCTTTTCTAATTGCTCAAGAAGTAAAATTCTCCATTTCCAATGGCTAAATATGTTTGCTTGACATTTTCCTCCTAATACTAGTTGGTTTGTGGGTTTCCCAATTCAGGATGCCTGTCTTTTGAAGCCCCCTTTGAATACCATTTCTGCCTTATATCCCACATAATGAACATAATAGATCTTTATTTCAGAGTTTGGTAAGACATTTTATGCCTTCCAGTTTATGGAGTGTAATTCAGGACATATTCGGAAAATATACCATACAAACGTAATGAATTAGACTACTTTGCTAATCATGAATCACTTATCCACATTCAAGTTTAGTTAATAGACATCAAGTTTATTGGAATTTTTCATTATTATGTTCACACATATAGTCAAAGTTCGCACTACTTGAATCAGTAAATATATTATTCTGGTGCTTTGGAGAAAAAAAAAAGCATAATGAATAACTCTGTTGCTACTTTTAAAATTGATGATCAGAACTAGCCTTTCATTTTGTGGTGTGCATGAAGCAAGTTTCTCTGTTAAGCTGCCTTATTATGACCTAATGACATGAGATCATGGGATAGGCATTTGGGTTTATCAGTAAGGAGTTCTGTTTGTGTTAGTTCGTCAACCCCATAATGTATATCATGCCTAACACTCTCATGAGCAAGCCCCAGTTGCACAAAAAGAGTCAAATTAATGTCGAACTAAGCAAGGTGCATCACTACCACCAAGTAGACAAACAGATGGTGTGCAAATTGAACTGAACATACAGAGGGGCCAAGTGCAAGAAGTGCAAATTAAAATTTAGCACAAAGGGGAGGCGGAACAAATGGAAAGCTGGGAGGCTTGAATCCAAGGCATACCAAACCAGAGTTGCTTTACCAAAAGCTTAAAAAAGCTCAAGCTATTAAAAATATCATGCTTACAAAGTATATCATGCTTAACGGTGTATTCCCTCTCATTCAGGAAATGCTCATTCTTCTTATCAGATAGAACTGTTGCCTTTTTCACGATCATAACTATGTTTGTCCTTTAGTTTCTTATTGATTATTGAGACTTAATTACAATGCCTGCTGCAACATACTTCAACTCTCTGGTTCATTTTTTGTTCCAGAATGTAGAGAGCGCTTTTTCCAAGGTGGAACAAGGGCCTTCCATAGCAATTCAAGATGCTATAAAACCTTCAATTGAGGCACTAGCTGCCAACGAGCTACTGAGGCATCCAGATATTGATGTAAAGGTTTCAGTTGCATCTTGCATTAGCGAGATTTTGAGAATAACAGCGCCAGATCAACCTTATACTGATGAACAAATGAAGGTCAAATAAATTTTTTCCAATTTCTATCAGTTAGATTGAATCAATTTTCAGTATCAATTCTATTTACCTTACTGAAATGCTTATGCATATATCACGTAACCATTAATTTTAACATTTCTGCTACCATTTGAATGATGTGCAGGAATTTTTTCAGCTGAGTGTGATGGCTTTTGAGAAGTTGTCTTCTATATCTGGTCGCTGTTATTCTAAAGCTCTTTTAGTTCTTGAAACTTTTGTAAAACTCCGGCTTTTTACGTTGATGTTGGACCAAGCATTGGATGCATTAGTTGAAATGTTCCGTCAGTTCCTAAATACCATTCAGTAAGAGCTCTTACTGTTTCTTTTGCTTTCTCTTACTTTATTTCATGATCTGCTCAACCTTGGTCATTGTTTTATCATCTGAAATATGATATACTCTTTTTTATTAACCTCAATCTTGAAGTAAAAGTTTGACCAGAAATTTTTCAATCATCTTCTCAGCTTACATGTTAAGTGATTTTTCTTTGCTCAGAGTTTGTTGGCTCACTGACTAGGGAGTATCTTTACACTGATTAATCGTCTACTGGCGAATTTTTCATTTGGTTTGCTTTGAGGTTGTTGGTTCTGTCTACAGATGGCCAACAGAAAAAGCAAAAGTTGTTGGCTGACTTGCTAATTCTTGTCCCATATGTGTTCAAGGGTATTTGAGGAAGAGCATCAATAGTTAGATTTTGGGTGTGGCTGACCTCAAAAACTCTATGCATTGCACAATAAGATATAAAACAATCTTTAACACTTGCGAACCTGCTTTTTGAAAACAACGTCCTCTATTGGTCCTTGCCTTAGTTGCAGGAAACTCCTAATATGGTGACGTTTCTCTCTCGGAAACTTGCTTTTGCGATCCCAAGTTAGGAGCTCCATGGGATCTCGTCCCAAGCTAAGATGGAAACTCGATCCCGCTAGTTGGATAGAGATGCATGGAACAAGTGATAGAATACATGAAAATCAAGCTCTTTTCAACTCAATTCCTTGTTTCTCTCTTCCTTCAAGTCCTTAAAGTCTCCTTGTCTGTTGTTGCTATCTATGTAAACTATGCTAAACAAATGATAATACTCTTTACGCATTTATTTATTCAAGCCGCTCCCAACCTCAGATTCTTCTTGGTGCTTACGCTTCCCTGCCCCCGCTCCCGCACCCGCCCCCGCCCCCGCTTTGTGCAACTAAGGTCCTTGCAGGCTTTGCACGAATGTGTTGCATGTGTGCCTTTTGTGTGTGTACATAGCTTTGGAGTTTGTATGTGTTTGCTTCTACATGCAGAGCGACATTAAGGACTTCTTGACATTTTTAGGCAATATTTTTCATTTGGATCTATCAACAGTTGATTTTGTTCTCTTCTTGGTTTTAAAGATCCAACCATGACCAAGCTGTTTTGTTAAACATGGAGAATATCATGACATCGGTCATAAAGGAAAGTCAACATGAAGAACTTCCATTTGAGCTTATAAGTATCCTCCTAGCTAGCGTGGAAAAGGAGAATCGGGTACTCATTCTCTGAACTCTTTTTCATGTTCGCATTCGTTATTCATTTACTCTAAATATATCACTCACCCCCGCTCCCCACCCTTCCCTGCTAGAATGTTTCTTGGGAACTTGGTGAAAAGGTGTTCAAAAACTGTGCTGCTGAAATCAAACCTTATCTCCTGGAAAGAGTGAGAACGGGAATTTCTTTTGATAATTATTCTGAGGTTGTTGCTTCAATATGCCAGGAGGCATCCAGAGGGGAAACTTTGGTATGCTCCAGTATTATCACTTATTTTGTAGTTTTCTGTCAAAAAGAAAGCACTTCTCACTTGATACAATTTGAAGTTTTGCTTATCGTACTTGCACACCTGTGTGATGTTAAGTAGCATAATCTACTAAATATAGATATTTTTGCACCACTGCTTGCTCACCGTTTTATTTTCTTTTCTAGCCAATGGTAATGCTAGGCTTATTTTCTCAGCTGTTCCTTTGATGGGTGCTTTTGTATTGAGTTGTGTACAGGAGAAACGTGTTTCATTGCAATCATTGAACTCTACTTTCAGCTAAATGTCAGATAAAGTACCTACTTATAAATTAGAAATGAAAGAGTGGCTAATGAGATGGTCACCATAGACAGCCAAACTAGACGAGAGACATGACACTATCCTACAAAGGAACTGCTTACCAACTTAAGGAAGGCAAGTCTAAACCTTACTCTTCAGCAAAATTTCACCTATCCCATGCCTATAGTTGCAGTGGTAGTCGCCAACCACAACCTTGTAAAAAGTGAAGACAAACTTAGGGCTTGTTCGGTTCCCTGGTTAAGGATATATATTCTGGAATTTTTCCACCCTGTTTACGTGAATGACGCAAGCTAGACCAGCCCCTGCAATCACGTTTCAGAATCACCAATACCAATGGAACTCCATCACCCCCACCTATAAGAACCTTACCTCCTTTCCTTTTTGTAGGACATCTTGTACCTTCAACGGTTTTTTGCATAGCCTTTCCAGTCATCGGCATGCTTTCCATACATGTTCAAAGCTAACGCAAACATCGACTCACAAAGCACATTATGTGGATAATCCCCACCAAATATGATAAGTCACAATGTCATATTTTCCTGTTCACGGATAACCTCATTGGCTACCGGATGATTACTACCATGTCTTTATGCATCACACTATAGTGAGCATTCTAAACGGCACTGATTCTTTCTGGGCTGAGGCTTAAGACTAGATACCTCAAGTAGTTATAATTTGGCTGAACGAGTGGAAAATGTTTGAATCACAATATGGTCTTTCATATGAAAAATTGACCGAGCAAGTGCTGAATGTGCTAGCACAACTTATTGTCCCCTCAGTTGCTTTGTTGTCAACTATATAGGCTGCCGACTTATCTGTCTAACCTCTGGAGTCCTTAATACAATGTGTGTCCATTTATAACGTATTTAGCATCTACTGCTGTTGTATGTGTGTACTCTGTCCAGCTCGACAAGTTACGAAAGGTTCAAGAATGGAAGCAGAACAGATAGGTGTTTTTAAAGTTGCACCACTTAAATTTAACTGTCTTGCAATTGATAGTCACACTGCCCTTATTACTTCACTTTTGAAAAGATAGAATAACATAGCGCATATACACTAGATGGTCTGGCTGTTACTGCATATAGTTGAATCTTGAGATATCACAGCTGAGTGTGAATTGTACTTTGGTCTCAAGATTTACTTTTTTAATATACATGGATGGACCCAAGACCGCTTTTAGGTAAAGTTGGGTTCGTCCTGTATATATGGGCTTCATGGTGGACATTTGGTTCCCTGTTGTCTACCCACAAGATATTCAGATGAGCCATCTTGGGAAGCCAGATTTTTGTGGATTAATTTGTTCCAAAGTAGTAGCTGCAATTGCCAACGCTAATCGAAAAGCAAATTCAAAAGCAAAAGATACAGTGAACTTTAATCTTCTTTTGCTTTCCAAGTATTTCCTCTTGTATCTCTACAGAAGATTTATCCAAAATCATATATCCTTTTTCAGGAGAAGAAAGAGCTTGCAGTAGATGCTGATTGTCTTGTAGAAGTTAGTCCTGCGGATGGGGTGCCAAACTTAGTGACGAACAATGACAGTAACATGATGAGTGACAGGCCTTTAGAGGCTGTAAACTCTCTGAGGAAATTAGATCCTTTTCAGATTATGAGTGATGGGACTTTGGAGGATGCGAACACTCTAAAGACATTTGGACATTCTCAGATGACGAGTGCTGCGACTTTGGAGGATATAAACTCTCTGAAGTCGTTAGAACCATCTCAGATGATGAATGATCAGACCTTGAAGGATGTAAACTTTCTGAAGACGTTAAAGCCATCCCTTCAGTTTAAGCTGCAGAAAATTGGTGCTGCAGGAACCAATTTGCAACCTAAATATATGGAGACCCCAGAAACAGGGAAACAAGAATTAGATCCTGAAACAATTCCAAGGAAAAGGGGAAGAAGACCTAATTCTTTGTTAATGCCGGAGGAAGGGTATGATCCTTCCTGGGTCGGTGGTGGAAGTAAATCTTGTGTAATACCTCGTCGAGGGAAAAATCCCACTAAGAAAATTAATAATCCACGTAACCATTCAGCTTCAAAGGAGTCACCTTTGCCATCCGACCTTGAAAAGGAGACTAATCTTCAAGTTTTCGCAGCAAGAATGTCAAATAATGGGAGCATCAGTGCTTCCCCGTCTAAAAGATTTAGTTTTCATGATAAAACCTATTCCAGAAGGCGTAGGCAAAAGAAGAAAGAGAGCATGACGAATCATGGTGGTGGTGTGGATCTGTGGGCGGTCCCAGTGGGAGAGTTTTTGAGAGCTCATGTTGAGGAGCAAACTGCAGCGGTTGCAGTTGCTACCTTGAGAAAGGATTCCGATGGCAGGGGCCATTCTAAAGCAAAGTACAGGAGGGATCATGGAAAAAATGGAGATCCTAGTAACACTGTTGCGGCATGCAGCGATGTAGAAGGAAGGCAAGCCTCATCTGCCCCACAAATGGATGCCAAGAAACGGAGTAGAAGCAAAACTACTTCTGCTAAGCCTGTCACGAAAGAATCTGTCAGCAAGGTAAATTCAATTAACTTTGTAGTTGAACTTAATTTGGCTTCTCGTACCATTTAAGGTGTTTGTTATGTTAGTAAGGTTCACTTCTTTCCTTTATGAATTTGTTTACCTCTGTCCAAATTGGTTTCCCCTTCCACCACTAAATCTCAAATAGATGTAGAAGTCGTACAACTAAAGATGTGGCTTATACCATGGAAGGAAAAAGTTCATACTCTGTCATTAGGAATTTGATGATATCACTAGTAGGATGTGTGCTATATTTCAGAAAATGTCTGTCATTCGTTTGATGAAGTGCTATCCTATACCAATTGTATTGTGGAATTAAGTGTTAAAATCCAGTCAGAGTTTATTGTCGTCATCACAAACTGTTTGCGAAGTTATGATTATGGATTAGGTGCTTTAGTGTTTATACTAAGTTCGTTTTCCTCCTTATATTTTTCATGGCCCTGTGAAGAAAGCGGTGTGCTTGATGAGTAAAGAAACAATCACTTATTTTTTGTATCTTCAATTATATTAATACAAGGGACAGTCTTTTTTTGGCTCTCAGTTTTTAATTTTAGGAAACTAAGAATTTTGTTTCGCTTGTGCTTCCGAGAATTAATTGTAATCTGATAACATAGAAAAATATCATGAAATTCCTAGAAAGGGAAGTAGGAAGCTGAATTCGGAGAAGTTGCTTAGATACTGAATTATACGTACATTCATTATTCATGACAATGGAACATGTGTTGCAGTTTCTGTTTGGAATTTTCTCCTTCTACAAAAGTAACAAATCAGAAGGTCCTGTTTAGTTACCACTTGCTCTAAAAGCTTAAGCTGATAGAGAATGGGACCAACAATGTATATCATACTAGGAAGCTCCCCCTCACGTGCAAGCCCACAATTGCACGTGGAGAGGCAAATGAAGGTATAGCACCATCAAGTGCACAAATAAACAGAGTTCAAATTGCACTACAATACAGGCTAATCAAATATGCAAGTAGGAAGAATCGAATCCAAGACCTTTCCCAACCGAGCTGGGAGAAGGTAAGTGAACAAGTCCTAGTTCATTCAGAGGGTGTTTGGGATTGGTTGTGGAGTGGTCAAACCTGTTAGGAACATTTTAAAATAGGTATTTGTAGTGTTTGGCAAAAAAGACGAAGTGTTTAACACCCTCCAAAGGAACTGAAATAGTTTCTAAGACCATAAACCACACTGTTAGGAACAGTTTAAAATAGGTATTTGTAGTGTTTGGCAAAAAAGACGAAGTGTTTAAAACTCTCCAAAGGAACTGAAATAGTTTCTAAAACCATAAACCACACTTTTGTGGTTTATGGTCTTAAAACACCTTTGGAGAAACAGGTTTAACCAAGAAAAGTACTATATTACCCTCATATTTTCTACAATATGACATTGAATGTTGTTCTTTTTAGACTGTTTGTTTTAAGGCTTCACTATTCTTATTCTTACTGCATGTAACCAAATAGAAAGAAAGGGTGAGCAAATAGTTAGAAATATTTATAGAAAGAAAGGGTGAACAAGAAGTCAGAAATTCAATAGGGGATCTGTTAATATACAATGGGTGAAAAAATAGCCATAATATATAATTTACATATTTTCGGATTTTTGTAAACTTTGAGAACATGTTCTTTGATGTCCTTTTGGTATTTTTGTCACATTAAAACTGTTTTAAACACTTCTACCCAAACGCGTTACACAACTTTCAAAGAATGTTTTCGCAACTTTTGCCAAACAGAAAATATTCTGCTAAAAACTGATCAAAACTACTTTTGAAAACTTTTTCTGTTTTAATCTAAAACCTGTTTTCCGGAATCAATCACAAACGAACTCTAATAATTCTAATCTATTATGCGCATAAGTATTGGTGCAACATATAGGGGTGAGCTGACAATAATGGTGTATCTAACATAAGCAAACTGAACTCAAATAGTCCTTCGCCCAAAACTAGTGGGGAGTGTTTCGGTATGTACAAAAACGTCCTTTTAGATTTTTTTGTTGGTGGTCTACGACTGCGAGTTCATGGGCTATATTAAGCATCTCTATAAATGGAAATAAACTGTTAGTCAATGTGGTTTGCAACTCTTTTTGAGATGTTGAAGTGCTTTCTTCAATTGTCTGTTTTGGATTGTCCTCCTATACGCTGGCCGAATATGTTGACATGCAGATGATATTTTGATACAAATGTGGAAGCTCTTAAGTTCTAGTATATGGTATTTTACCTGCCGAAAACTTAGTTTTCCTTGTTATTGTGAATATTAAATCGATCATAATTTTTTTGTATCCTTCAGTATTTTTTTCCCACATAACCATTCTGTACTGTTCTGTCTCTGTATGTGTGTGTGTGTTTGTGTGACGTTGGGTGTGAGCTAATTCAGGTATCCTTATGGATAACCTTGTGCATATCTTAACTGTGGATAACTTTTTCTATTCAGGCTTCCAAAACCACTTCTGTTTTCAATAATCATCATCAGAAATTGGTTGGTTGCAAGATAAAAGTATGGTGGCCAAAAGACAAGATGTGAGTACTTTAATAACTTCGATATATTGCTGCCAACACCTATAATATCCCTTTTTGTAGCTCATTACGTATCGTGGTAGGCTTTGGAAAAGCATTATTATGAGTGTCTACTCAAGGCTACTTATTTGTTCTATAATGAGATTAAATGTGTTTTACGTTCTTAATAGTGTATCCAATGCATAGAATAGAGCAGTATGAGTAAAGGGGAAGAACATACTAAAGAAAACATATCGGGATTTAGTAATGGGAGACTGAAAGTTTGAGTGACTCCATCCAGGAAAAAACTCTGTAGTTCAAATAGAAAAAGGGCATCATTTGCAGGATAATTGACCTACAATTTTTCCACTCATGCGTATCTTACTTTTGGGTTCATTTTGCGATGACACCTCCTGGAAACAATATTCTGAGATTGACCTGGCCGAGTGGACGAGTAACTCCATTCTTTGATGCTACCTGACCTTTGTGTTGTTTGGTTATTGCCATCTGCATTTCTCATAATGGCTTCATTTAGTTTATTACTTTTAGCTTTGGTTTGGGCTGGCGGTGTGTTTCAATTTCATGACTCCTTGCAAGTGATTCTCAGTTTCAAAGTCTTATGATCTTATTCTGCAGGTTCTACAACGGAGTTGTTTTGTCATTTGATCCTGCACAAAGGAAACACCAGGTGTGATGACTCTTTGGTGAATCATCATCTATTTTGCTTGGATGGCTTTTTATTTGCTGGTCAACAGCATGTACAATCCTATCAACTGGTTTCTGCTTCTAGTATCCTGTTGCCACTTGGTTGATTAGTTTATATGCTCACGTAGTTTGTTTGAGCTATCAATCTTAGATAATCTTATAGTGTTTCCCTGAAAGCATCAGTGGTGGTGTGATTGCCTAACCAAAACATGTCATCTGACTGACCACTCTTACCATAATTAACTTGCAAGTCTTGATTTTTAGGTACTTTATGAAGATGGTGATGAAGAATTATTAGACCTGCGAGAGGAACAATGGGAACTCCTTGGAGATGTGTGTTTTCTTGTTTTGGTTTCTTTCTCTTGTTTGACTGATAAGTTGCATGTTTTCCTTTTATGTGTGTATCTCTGACGGTCAGCAATGTGGGATGATTGGTTGCAGGAGCAAGGGACCATTCCAGGTGCTAATGCTTCAGCTGATAAGTAAGCACTTCCTATATTGACACTGGGCTATGCCTCTGACCAAAATACTTCAGTAGAACTACATGTCTTAAGTTGATATATATGGACATTGTTGAATCATTTGTCGAGTATATTATATTCTTCGTTTGCCCCTTATGCCTGCTTTAAGTATGATACGCTTCTTGCCAGAGGGACTGTTGATTTTACATGACTTGCATTATAGAAGTGTTTGGTCATAGCTATTGGGTGATGTGCAGGTTTTCCAATGATGCAACTGGCTCTTCTGGTCCTGCAAAAAAGAAGCACAAGGTAAGATGGCTTTCATGAAACCTGTATTTGTGAGTTAATGACTATTCTTGTTCCTGGTGATTTCTTTTATAGTTATGTTGATTCTGAGACCAGTGAGATTTATTCAACTCTTGGTCCTGATACATTTTCCGCATCTAGTTTCAAACTGTGAGTCTCGGTTTACAAGTACTGAATAGTTATGGATGGTTGAATTCAAGAGCAGATGGTGATGTTTAGTTTCATGCATTAAATGGGTTTTACATGAAATAAAGATAATCTACCTGTCTACGAGAAGGGTTTTCGACATAGAATGGGAAGGTTGTGGTCTCTCTTGGCATCTATTTATCTCCTATATAACTCCTGTAGTATGCGTGATACTATTCCTGGTGGACTGATGGATAAGCTGCTTTATGGAGGTAGAATATGTTACCTTTTAACATGAAATGTGGAGTTTCAGAACATGGAACAAAAGTTAAGCAGGAGGAATGACGGAAGAAATTTTACCCGAGTTTATTTTTTCTTTTTCCTTTTTGTTCTTTGTTGTCTACTAAGCGCTGTTGTATGGCATTTTTCTGTGTTTGTAGATCTCGAATGATGCTGCCGATGAACCAAAGTTGACTACCTGTAGGGAACGCAGGAAACCTGTTAGAAGCAAATCCAAGCAACCTGGGGTGAGCTTGCTTCCGTTCCATAGTGTGGCACTCTATTATTTATGAGGCAATTAATGTTTTTGTAAAATCTGCTAACAGGGGCAACTGGTTGATCCTTTAATTCTTGATGCATCTTCCAGAATGTAAGTGCTTTTCATCTGTTTAATGGATGGGCTTATTTCTGTTGTGTAATTGGACTAAAGAAGCACCTATTATCTAGGCATGTGAAGCGACCTGCGGTTATCAGCCCAAGTGCCTCATGCAACAGAGTCAACTGCCGGTCCCGAAAAGATAAAACGGGTAATAAACTAGCCATGGCGACATCCATAAGGGCGAAACGTCCCTTTTCAAGTCAATCGGCCATTGCCTGCTCTGAGAAGGTGGAAGTCAATGGTTATAAAGTGAATGCAAGCAGTGCAGCAATGCTAGCTGCTATTTTTGAAAAGCACGGTGATATTGCTGCTAATTGTTTGCACAAGTCTCCGTCTGTGAAAGCCTTTTTTCTTGAGGTTGTCTGTGATGTCGTTCAGCGACTGCATTGCCCCCTGCAATGCGAGGGCAATGCAGTTGATATTCCTACGCTGCAGGAGATAGAGAATGGCGTATCTGATGCAGAGGCTGCCAATCTCGAAGTATCCTGGCTGCGGGAGCACTTGCGAGCGATCCATGAGTTGGCAAAGGCGGGCCAGAGGTCTTCCTTGCTGAAGGAGGTGAAGGCGAAGACCCTCCTTGCCTCTAAAGCAGCCACGCGAGACTTAAGGCAGAGACAGGTGGAGCTGGAGGCTGCACAAGAACGCCTTGAGAAGGCGCGCAGGTGTGTGGAAGCACTGGAGCTCGTAACGCGGAAGATCAATGACGACATTTTGGAGTCCAAGGCAAAAGAGAACTCGCTCACGAGGCTGCACAGGCTTCTATAGCGTGTGGCCTCCTGTACATTGCAAGGCCTACAGTGCACATAGCTTCTGTCTTGTAACCTCATTATGCCGGGGTGTCGTCCATCTCTGCGCTCATGTTGGGGAAGAAATGGACAAAATGGCGGGGGAAGATGGAGATCTTACGAACTCCCATGCCCATGCTTTCAACCATGACTTGAACCCCAATGATGTTTCCCTTCAATGGCGGAATGTTGCTGCTAAAGCTTATAGCTGATGGTGAATGTTTTCTTGACATGAGCCAAAGCATGTAAATTCGTAGGAGATCATCATCTTGTTACTTATGGGTGCCATATGCTCAAATATGATATCTATGCAATAGAAGATTTCAGTTATACCCTTATAACTTTTGTGGTTAGTTTGCAAGTGTGTGAGTAGTCTTATCATTTGGTTTTCAACAAAAGCTAGAATTCATTTTCATCTCGCCATCTTCTCATGTCTGGTCTCGCTGCCGCCACCTTCTTGATCAGATCAGGTTGTCGTCTACAAACCATTTGGCAGGATTTAACGAACAACAGGGATCCACTGAACCAGAGGGCTTCAAGGACAATAGGAGTCACAAACGATGGAGCGGGAATATGACTGAAAGATGGTATAGATCCACAACGGAATGACTAAACCCAACAAGCTTTGTTAGGGGAACTTCCCTTGTAGCCTTTCCCCGTGGGTTCCACCGTTGGTTGGAAAAGTTGGTGTGCTTTGTTGTTCGAGAATGTGAACCAGGACCCTCTTGCTATTGTTGTGGCCTGTCACAGATTCAGCGACATTCTCGTGTAGATACAGCCGACTAGATCTAAATGATGACGCCGACATGCTCTTTTTCTAATAGATTGTTCATATTGTACTAAGATGTAATATTACACGTCAAATATGTTGTGAGATCTAAAGATTATATTACTATGCACACTCCTAGCGCCCAAGCAATGAATACATGAGGCGACCACACCCAATCCCTTGCGCCCTTGCAAATGGGACCATTTTGCACTGGCACCTAGTATGCTACGACGGCTGTGTCTTCTTCACCCGCCCCCAGCCCTCGCCATCAAAGAGGTTTGAAACACACTGGCTATTGCCCCTCGTGGTCTACTATTCTAATACAATACTGTGTGTCATGTCATGCCACTTATCATGGACCCACAAACATTTTCATGTCGATACAGCCGACTGTACTAAAAGGTGGCATTTTTCTCAATAGATCCTCAGAGCACTATCAGGGCCGGTGCAAAAGCCCAGTGCATTACGTTGTGACATTACACGTCTAACCCGTTGTGTGGTCCAATGTCTATATTTATGTGCATAGTTTTGCACTGGGCACCTACACAATGAGTCCATGACACCTCTCTGATGTTGAGTCATGGAGAGGAGGAAGAGAGGAAAAGAAGTTTGGGGGAAAGAAAGTCCTAACGTGAAATTTTTGCCCTTGGATTTTGTAAACAGCCCTCTTGTATAGGAAAACTTGTCCGTGGAACTGCGTTTCTAAAGCTTTTGCTAGTCGGAACATAGCTTTTGCACAACAACCGTTGTAGTATAAACTTGAACCTTTTTGGTGGGTAAAGATAAAAATACTTCCATATGTTAGCAATAAATCTCAAATTACCAAATGCACGCCATTAATCCTGAAAATCTCAACTTTTAACGTTGTTGCCCTATCATTTAGGCTCAATCGAAAAACCTCCCTTAAACAAAGGTACTAATGAAATACCTACTCGAAACTACAACAAAATTCATTGCAGAATAGGCGTACTGCTGCAAAAAGTAAAACTTGGGATCGCCTACCAAACTAAAGATACGAAAATGAAGGATATAGAATTTTAATCGAAGTAGTGTACCCACCACCACCATCACTACTAGGGATGAGCAAGGTTCTGTTTGATTCGGTTTGGGAGTCAAAATGCAAATTGAACCGTTACCCCTCGGTTTGAAAATTTGTGAACCGAAACAAACCGAACACTATCGGTATGTACTGTTCGGTTTGATTGGTTTAGATGGTTCGGTTTGGTCGGTTTAAACGATTTGTGCTCACTTAAAGACGTTATTCTTTTGGACCCTACTATTGGATCTAATAATAATTAAAAATTAAACTTATATTTTTTTCTAAATTGCATATAATTTTGTTATAATTGAAATATAAGTGCTTGTTGATGTATGAGAAAGATTGAATAAATATAGAATACACGTTTGTCATGAAAATTTTGTATTATAAGTGTTCTTATTTTTTTCTTTTCTTTTAATTTTCAAGATTTGTTTATTTGAATTTTCTTAGTACCGTATATGTGAAATTATCAATGAAACTTACTAAATATAGATTAATATATCATATGTCGGTTCGATTCGGCTTGGAATCGGTTTAAAAAATGTGAACCGTGAACCGAACCGAACCAAGGTCGGTTTGAAAAATGTGAAACCAAACCGTTAAGACCTTTGGACGGTTTAGATTGGATTGGTTCAGTTTGAGCAATTCGGGTCAGTTTAAATAGTTTGGTACTTACTCCTAACCACCACCACTTTACTAGTTACCTGTTTGGGCGAGAATGCGAATAAGAACGCGATAACTGGTAAAGTAAAACACAAATTTTAAAATAAAAGCGTGAAAGTGCAAAGTGCTTGAAAGATATGAACGAAAGCAAAAGCACTCATTTTCAAATGATTTGATGATCGAGGGCATATCACATAACCACCATCCTCTCCACCAAGGCACCATCATATTGGACTTTGGGCACGTTAAATTTTTTTCGGGGGTATAAAATGTAACTTGCCTCCAAAATAATATGCCTGAAAAGGGACAGGATTAGCAGTTATATGCAACACCGGGAGTTCTATATGGCAACAAACATTGACCCTTAAAATAAATAATTTTTTTTTCTTTGAGTTATTTCAACCATGTAGGCTCTTGTAACTTGATTCGCATATTAATATCATCATTCTCCTATTTAACAAAAAAACCATGTAGACTTAAAGATTATTAAAAAAACATCTTATTAACGGTGGCTACAGGCATCAAAAGTCATAGTATTAGATTTGTTGTGGGCGCAAGGGTATATTCAGAGGATTATCATATTGGTAATGCAATTTGGAGACCACTTGTCACCATTAATCAAGTAGTTTTAAACTGTGGTCAGTACTAACTTATTTGGAGGTTTAAGCACTAACAGGAGACCTACTTTTGATGCTCATTATTGCCTTCGTTTTGTTTTTACATGCATCAGACCTCGTAAGTTTAAGCTCGTGTCATATGATTGACATATTAATTACTTTGAACGGTCTAACAACTTAAAAAAAAAATTAACAATGGGACTGGGCTCTGTTTGATAACATTTTTTTTTAATTTTCACAAAAAAAAATTAAAGAGCAGTTTAATTTTCTTTTTTTACAAAAACAAGTAAGTGTTTGATAACCAAAATTTTATTTTGAGTTTTTTTTTGTGGTAGTTTGCGGTGGCGGTGGTGGGGGCGTGACGATGGCCGACGTTGGTGGTGGCCGGTGGTGGTCTCCGGAGGTAGCCGCTGACGGTCGCCAGCGGTGGCTGCCAACGGTAGGAGGGTGGTGGTGGTAGTCTCAAAAAAAAAATCAAAACTGAAAACTGAAACTCATTTTCTGAGTTTTCAAAAACAGTCTTGATTTAAAAACTAATTTTTTAAACTGAAGAAAAAAAAAGAAAAATGGTTACCAAACGTAACTATTTTTTTCAGTTTCTAAAACTGAAAAAAAAAAAAGTCTTGTCAAACGGGACCTTACTGTCGTTCATCTTGTTTTAGTTTATTATAACGATTCAGTTCAGAGCCTCACGACGTGACAATGTATAAGGACCAGCTATCTGATATGTGATATCACATTGTTAGGGTATTTTTTTTTTTTTGTTGCTTTTCTCCATGTTTATAGTATGGTGTCAGGCGGAGGTCAGCATTTAGTGTTGTTTTAGCAGTGGTTTATAGTTTTATTATTTTCTTCTAGATCCTTCAATTGGATTGGACTAGGGGCAGATAGCAAAGCTTTGCAGTGTTATCTCGTATCTTTAATCCCGGATCCGATTAAAGTTATTCTTTTATTGTCACTGTAGCCGATATTTGGATTTGAAATTGGATCGTATTAAGGGCTAAGAGTTGAGAGAATGGAGCTACGTGATTGTTCCTTGCTGTCTTTACTCTCGGATCCCATTGAAGTTATTTTTACTTTGTATTATCCACTTTAACTAATATTTTTTTTAATGCTTTACCACATAAAATCTTGGAAAAAAGAAATGGGAGAATGGCAGCCAAAGTGCATTACTACAGCCCTAAAAGGTACGATTTTAATTTGGCATTAAGCTAAATGTCCTTGCATAATTTATTGCTAATGTTGGACTATTTCCTTAGACATTTATACAAAAAGAATAAAATGAAGTGCGCAAATTCAGTAAAAAGGTGTGTGTATTTAACCCGCTGCAGAGTTAAAAAAAAAAAAAGGTCAATGTAAACTGGATTCTATCAGATGTTATGTATAACAACAGGATGAACGCTAGAAAAAAAATCTTTTGATAAATAAATTTGGAGTTAATCTTCATCCTTATGTCCTTGTGGAATTTTTTTTTCTGCTAGTGGGTTGTTGAAAGATATTTGCAATCCCTTGCATAGTGTTAGATTTTATATATTAATATAGCAATTACATTACATTTCTCCTATTGTTCTTGTCTAGAATATTTTAAAAGTTCTCCTAACTTATATAGAATTCTCTTTTCTGTTTCTGGTAGGATAGTTTCTCTTGCCTATATAAAGGCCTCATTGTACTCAATTTTATAATACTCTCCAATATAATTACCTTTCCCTTTACCTTTTGGTCTTTCTTTCTTGCCACTTCTATACATTGATCTTCGCTTATGACGAAACTCCAGCCACCGCCCACTCTTGTCGTTCATTAACTCTAGCTTATCTCTTTTGCTCATATAAAATAAAAAAAATCTCTTAGTTTGCTGACCTCGCTCTGGGACTCTTGTCTTGTTCTTAATTGTCGGACCTCACCACGAGATCTTGGTGGTTGTCGGACCTCCCCCCGGGACTCTTTTTTTGTTCTTAGTCTGCAGACCTCCCCCCGGGACTCCTGCCTTGTTCTTAGTCGTCGACCTCACCCTGGGACTTATGCCTTGTTCTTAGTCGCTAGACCTCATCCCGAGGCCTTTATGGTCGTCGGATCTCACCTCGGGACTCCTACTCTGTTCTTAGTATGTGGATCTCATTCTGGGACTCTTGTCTTGTTCTTAATTACCGGACCTCACCGCGAGACCTTTATGGTTGTCGGACCTCGTCTCGGGACTCCTCAACCCAAGACCTTGATAGTTGTTGGACTTCGTCTCCGGACTTTTGCTCTGTCCTTGCATTGCCAGACTCTACACATGAAATTCATCTCAACTTGGATCTAGGACTTAACCTCCAAACTCAAGCTTGAACCATCTTGAGTTTGAGGGGGGATGTTAGAGTATATATATTAATATGGCAATTACCTTTTTCCTATTGTTCTATGTCTAGAATATTCTAGAAGTTCTCCTAACTTATATATAATTCTCTTTTCTGGTTCTGGTAGGATAGTTTCTCTTGCCTAAAGGTTTCATTGTACTCATTTTCATAATATTTTTCAATATAATTATCTTTTCCTTCACATTTTCTATCACGTAACATAGCGGCCGTCAATGGTTGTCGAATACAATTAAGTAGTATTTTTACTAACATTTTTAGCGTCATTTCTAGCAGGACTTTATTAGCGTCATTTATTATAAGTCACAAAAGACATTTAACGATCATTAATTGTCACTATATAAGAATTATTAGACATCTTCTTTTTTGACGATCCGAGTAACAGCCCATTTTTTTTTTTTTTGCAAAATATATTTTTTAAATAAGTGAAACTGGGAACATACATCAAATGTTGTCGGCCAGATACTCGAGGTATGGAAACCTGGGTGGTAACGAAAAGTGAAGACTTTAGTTAGTGAGAAAGGGAACTTTCAAAGAGCAGATGTTTAAGGTGGAAAATAAAACTCGCAAAATCAAATATATTGGACATTCACGAGAGAGGGGAAAAAGATCTGTAGCAATACCTTAAAATTACATGGGTAGGGAGATATTTGTTTGCATTTTGCAAGGCTATAGAATACTTTAATATTTGTGTTTATGAAGTAAATATTGTATCGTTTAGGACTATCGGTCCCGATCACTTAGAGTAACGTTTTATTAAGTAAATATTGTATGGTTCTGAACTATTGATCCGAATTTAGAAATTTGTAATAAAACGAATGACTAAGAGAAATATAGGTCCCGATGCTAGAATTTATGTCACTGAGAAGCTGGCATCGCATGGAAGCCAGAAATATTACTCGTACGATACAATAACTCTAGCTAGGCCCTTTACTATCTATAAACTAACAAGTACGGCCACGAGAGACCAAAGCTAGTAGCTCTTGGCTCGAAGATAATTGTAAATGTAATATCTAATAAATATGCTTGTTTTGAAGGGAAAAAAAAATAATACAAAGCTCCTGGAAAGCTCACGTAGATTCATATCTCTAGAAATAAGCCAATAAGCAAGAGAGAGAGAGAGAGAATAGTATACCCTGAAAAGGTACGTAAAAATGTAATTCATATGTCTAAAATCATTATTCTAAAGATTAAAAAAATCATACAAAAAATAGAATCATATGCCCTCGAAAAAGTAGGTATAAAAGTGGGAACTTACTCTGATGTCATACCTAAAGATTTATATGAGAAATGTTATGGAGTCATATGAGTACACAAGTTACTCTTGAAAAGCCCCAAGCTTAAATATTACTTATAATGATATCAAATATTTAGTAAGTTATAACACTAGGTATAACACTACAACAACTGTAAAAGAAAAAAGACAAAACACCCGGAATTTTTATAATATAATATAATTTAAGATAAGATAAGATTATTTGAGCCAAAAAAAGGGAGTCTCTAAATAAATGAGGTGCAAAAATTGATTGTTGATAGCCCATAAACACCCGAATTTATATAATCTGATTTCAGATTGTTTTGAATCTGAGCCAAAAAAAAGGAGTCTCCAAATAAATTGGTATGAGGTGCATATATTGATGGTTGATAGCCCATAAAAAAGTGTGAAGGAGGCATTGAGTGAATGCAGTCTGGCCTTAGAGGCTCTTAACCTCTGGTTTACTTTTTCAAATCAACCGGTCCAAGATGATAATTTTACCTAAGAAGTGATTTCATTTACTCTTTCTTTCGTATCTCGCGTAAATAGCACCAGAGTAATAATATAAGATGATAATTTTATCTAAGAAGTGATTTAATTTACTCTTTTGCATCTGACATCAATAGGACCAATTTATAGTGTACGCGATCATCATTTATCTTATATTATGACAAAATTAATATTCGCACTTTTTTTTTTTTTTTGTATGGAGTACTAAATAGTGGCCGCTCTTTTCTTTTGCCTATATCTCTTTCGAAACATTCGAAACCGGCAAGTCTAAATAATTTTCAACGATGCAACGTACTTCACAGCACCCATGCGATACATCACCTTTCCCTATACATATACATGATGATGACATATTTTGCAGCAACGAGACTCACGTTGAATTTCAGACAATGCCAAATTTACGACTCATTCCGTGCATTTTCAATCTCTAAAGTGCAAATTAGCTAAAATCAGGCCTCAATTATTACCTACTCCATTTTCGTTTAGCTCCAGATTATCAACTTTTTTTTTTCTGCCTTTAGGAAAGAGATTCCAATTGGCCGAGAACTGCTGCCTTGAAAAAGGATCCTTCTTCTGGTAACCTCCAATTGGATTATGTAAATCGAGGCCTAAGCACGCAGCCGAAGTTGTTTGTTCACACTGCGCCATCGAATTCCCACTTCTTATCTTCTAATACAGAGCCCCAGTCCCCAGATCCTTCCAGCAAAATCCCACACTTTCACCGGCAGCGGAACACTTCACTCGCTGGATAACCCCTGCCAAAATCCCCCCGCGATTGTCGGAGGATCATCATGAATCAGTAGATTCAGTATATATAGGGCATCGGAGGAAATGGGTGGCAACGGCAAGCACCGGTGGAAAATCTCCATTTACAGGTCTAAATCACCTAAGAAGAAAGACCCACCAAGGGAATTCCTCTGCCCCGTCTCCGGCTTCTTGATGTCCGATCCCGTCGTCGTCCCGTCCGGCCAGACCTTCGAACGGGCCTCCGTCCAGGCCTGCCAGGAGCTTGGGTTCAGCCCCGCCCTCCCCGACGGCTCGGCCCCCGATTTCTCTGCTTTAATCCCGAACTTGGCGCTCAAATCGACGATCCTCAACTGGTGCGCCACCACCGGTGCCGAGCACCCCGCCCCACCGGATTACGCCTCCGTGAAGTCCGCCGTTGTTCAGTTGGTGGCGAAGGGCGACGGGCAAAGTAGGGTTTCGGAGAGAGAATTGCTAGAAGGAGTGGCGGAGAAGCCTAAGATGTTGATTCCTCACGCGTCGACTGAGTTGAATCACCGAGCGAGTCACTTCTACTCGTCTAGCTCGGAGGAGTCGGTTATCGCGAACGTCCCGGCCACTCCCTTGCTCTCGTTCGCCACCCGGCCGGCTTGCTACTCGTCGGCGAGTTCGTCGGAGATCCTGCCGGAGGAAGCGGGAAACCCTGATTCCACCGCCGAAGAGCAAGAGATTGTGGCCAAGCTGAAGAGTGCCGACGTGTATGAGCAGGAGCAGGGTGTGATGGCCCTGAGGAAGGTCAGTAGGACAAACGAGGCAGCCAGGGTTTCGCTCTGCACGGTGCGGCTGATGGCGGCGCTCCGGCTGCTGCTGACGTCACGATACGCGGCCGTGCAGGCCAACGCCGCGGCCAGCCTGGTCAACCTGTCACTCGAGAAGGCCAACAAGGTCAGGATCGTGCGGTCGGGAGCGGTGCCGCCGCTGATTGACGTCCTCAAGGGCGGATGCGCCGAGTCGCAGGAGCACGCCGCCGGCGCGTTGTTCAGCTTGGCCCTGGAGGACGACAACAAGACGGCGATCGGGGTGCTGGGTGCGCTGCAGCCGCTGCTGCACGCGCTGAGATCAGAGAGCGAGCGGACTCGGCATGACTCGTCCTTGGCTCTGTATCACCTGTCATTAGTTCAGAGCAACCGAGTCAAGCTCGTGAAACTTGGCGCGGTGTCGATTCTGCTGACTATGTTGAAAAGTGCTGACCTGGCGGGGAGGGTATTATTGGTATTGTGCAATTTGGCGGCGTGTACGGAGGGAAAATCTTCTCTGTTGGATTCCAATGCGGTGGAGTGTCTGGTGGGGATGCTGAGGAGGGGGAGCGAGTTGGCCTCGGAGTCGACTCGGGAGAACTGCGTGGCGGCGCTGTACGCGCTGAGTCACGGGAGCATGAGGTTCAAGGGGCTGGCGAAGGAGGCGAGGGCGGCAGAGGTGTTGAGGGAGGTGGTGGAGAGGGGGAGCGAGCGCGCCAGAGAGAAGGCAAGGCGGATTCTGTTGGCCCTCGGGGGAAGGGATGAGGAGGTGGATTGGGAGGGGGTGTTGGAAGGCGGTTCGAGTCGGACCCGGCACCGAGTTGGGATGAATACGTATGGTGCCAACTCGACCGAGTTTTGATTTTTGATTTCTTTTTTTAGAGGTATCATGTAATTATTGGTGAAAGCATGGTAAATATTCTTGCTTTGCTTTTTTGTTGGTTTAGATTTCGGTCATTAGATGCCTCTCGGTTATTGTGGTGATTGATGTCTCTGTTTTGATGTGATTATTATTATTAGTGTTAAAACTGTGCATAACAGTTTTTGGAGAAGTGACCGAAAGTTTTGCCTTGCCTTTTTTTCCTTGTACATGATTAGTGCAATTCACGAATCGGATCGGTTTTAATAATTTAAAAGCTTTTTAAAATCTGGTTGTCGTGGTCACTCTTTGATCTTAAGAATGCCGGTTGTGAAAGGAGAGGAGAGTGTACGTGACCCTGGATGCAGAAGCTACAGTAGGTCCATGATGCTCGGATGCTGAAGGCGTCCTTCGCGTGATCGTATCTAAGGTTCCATTTTTGGCTTTTTTTAAATAAACAATCATTTAAGAATAATGTCACGTTTATGAATGCTTGCCCTTTTGCATTGACTCTGAAGTCCCTAAGTAGCTTTCAACCGGCCAAATTGCAATTGGGACCGTGAAAATGCAAATGGCTGATGTTCACTTTACAGGCTCGACAAGTCAACGAGCTTATTTGGGCTGATCTACGGGTCAATGAATAATGTTAGATGAAATGTCAATTTATGGCAAATATCCTTACTCGTATTAATTGTGTTTAGGGGTAAGTACGGTTCAGTTTGATTCGGTTTAGAGGTCAAATTATAAATCGAACCATTATCCCTCAGTTTAAAAAATTATAAACCGAACCAAATCAAACACCATGGTTTGGACCGTTCTGTTCGGTCAGTTTAAAAGGTTTGTATTCACTTTAAAATGTTGTTCTTTTGCACATTATTATTGGATCTAATAATAATTAAAATTGAAGTTATATATATTTTTTAAATTGTATATAATCTTGTTACAAGTGAAGTATAAGTGTTCTTTTTATGAGAAAGAATGGCTACATATAGAATATATATTGGTCACGAATTTTTCGTGTTATAAGTACTCTCATTATTTTCTTTCCTTTTAATTTTCAAGATTTGTGTATTTGAATTTTCTTAATACCACATCTGTGAAACAATCAATGAATGTTACTAAAAATAGATTAACATATCATAAGTCGGGTCGATTCGGTTTGAAAGCGGTTTTAAAAACGTGAACCGTGAACTGAACCGAACCAAAGTCAGTTTGAAAAAAGTGAAACCGAATCATTAATAACTTTGGACATTTCGGATTGAATTGGTTCTGTTTGATCGGTTCGAATCGGTTTAAACGGTTTGGTACTCCCTTATACTTGTGTCCGTGACATCTAATAGCAAGAAAAATTCAATAAAATACAAAACTCAGAAAACTTTGCATCTTCTAAAATAACGCAATAAAATTGATGATTAAGAGGCTAACAAAATCATGACACGTGACTAGCGTAAAAACATTAATTATTACCCCGTATAAGTTAGCAACCGAGTAATTGATTACAACAATAAATTTCACAAATTCACGGTTCACCCAAGGAGTTTTAAAATCTACGTCTCTTTTATTATCATTTTTATAAGAAAATTTAAAATAACAAAATAAGTAATAGTTAAAAAAAATTATACATATATCCTTATGGTCGGTACACATGATTACTTGCTTTTAAATATCAGAGACCTTTAAAAAATTTAAGAATGTATTTAAGAAAAAAATAAAAGATAAACATAGATTACGACCATAAATAACAACAAGTCTTTCTGTTTCGTTATTATTTTATGCTCTGTTCTTACTAAAAGAGAAAATTTAATTTTATTATTACTAAAAATTGTAGTAATAAGGTTCAACGCTAACGCTAAGCCCCGGAGGACATCCCGTAAGACCATTTTCTGTTATTTTCACCAACAAAATAAAAACACTTTGTTTTTTTAGGTGATTACCAGCTATAAACCAAATGCGGCAAAGCCGGAAAAGAAAGCCGGCTGAGCTCCACAACCACCCGGCCGCGCCGATCAAATCTCCGACCAAGTCCTCCACCACCACCACCACAGCCGGCGACCCGTACCCACTTTATCACCGACCCACACCCGAAGAATGCCGTACTGTGCGAGACGCACTATTGGCCTTCCACGGCTTCCCCCAACAATTCGCCAAGTACCGCGAACAAAGACTCAACCCTCCTCCGGCGAAACCTGAGCCGTCGGATGGGGAAGATGTCTCTGAGCCCTTTGATCAGACGGAGAGCGTGCTGGACGGTCTAGTGAGCACCATACTGTCGCAGAACACCACTGACGTCAACTCCAGAAAAGCCTTTGCTTCTCTCAAATCTAGTTTCCCTACTTGGGAAGATGTATGGTTTCTTGCTGCTTTTTGCTGATTGTATTTGTGTATGACTTACCCTTTACTTTTGGCTTAGTGGCTATGTGTTATAGAATAAGCTTGGCATGATCTCGAACTTATGCGTCCTGCATTTTCATTTTTGTAGTTATAATGTTTGCCCCATTTGGCTTCTTGTGAATTTCCAAGATAGAATTAGAACATCTGAACATTGAGTTCAACTTGAACAGAAATCACGCATTAAGTATTGTTTGACAGGTCAAAATAGGACAAGGACAATGCATGAAGCAGATGCTCACGTGTTCACATTTAGTGGTAGTTGTGCTTTGGTCTAGATTATTATAACAAAGATAGTTCCTCCTATTTCAGATATCTTGTCCGTTTTGAATTTTTGCAAGTTCGTAGAATATAATTTGAACGTGTTGACTTTATTCGTTCTTTTGCCCGAACTTGACTTGTCAAACATTGCTTATTTCATCAGTGATTACAGCAGTTTGTGATCAGTCTGATGTGTACATGCTACAGTTCTATCCTAGAAATTTGGACAAAGTCAAAGGGGACAAAAATTATGAAACGGAGGGAGTAACAATGTGGCTACAAGTTGTTCTATTATGCTTCTCAGTCCTAACTCACTTTCAAGTTATCGATGACAGTACTTGCGTATATAGATATTTAATAAGGCTCAAATAGGTAATCGGGTATTCTATAAAGAAAGTCCGATGTCAAGGAGTGGACTGTATGGTTAAAGAGAAAAAATGTGGTCAATTTTTTGGTGATCAAGCTCAATGGTGGGAATTCGCAGAAATTCAACAAAGGAGTATGATTTTGCTTTGGCGCAGTTGATTGGCTAACTAGAAAGATTAGAATGATTTGAGACCTTGCTTTAATGGGTTTTACTTGTCCTGGTGATGTGCTGTACTGCTGGCTTGAGTGCCTTCATTCCTACATTTTCATGACTTTCCTACTATTTTTCTGCAAAATTCGTATAATTTCTAGGCAGTGATGTGCCTTTGTTTTGTTTTATAAATACTTTAAGAGACTGATAAGGTTAGTTATTTGTTTCCCATTTCCTGGCCTAGATGTGATCAAGCCTCTTCTGAATTATTACGCTTAACTAGATCAGTTTTTCTGCTTACTTCTATTTGTCTTGTTTACCCATTGTTTTCATGCTGCTTCTTTTTAATGCTTAAGGTTCTTGCTGCTGAGTCGAAGGGCATTGAAAATGCCATAAGATGTGGTGGTTTAGCACCGACAAAGGCCTCGTGTATCAAGAACATGTTAAGTTGCTTGCTAGATAAAAGAGGCAACTTGTGTTTGGAGTACTTGCGGGACTTGTCAGTTGATGAAATTAAGGCTGAACTCTCCCATTTCAAAGGGATTGGGCCCAAAACGGTAATTCCTTGTTCGCCATTAGTACTATTTTGCTGCCTTCTCATATATTGATACCCTGGTAGTTACTACTTGGCTAGTGGAACGTGTTGAAACTTATCTTAGGTCACAGATGGAGGCTATTTGTGATGGTGATAATTCGATAGAAAAGCATGAAGTGCGAGTCCAAAAAGTAACTTTTAGTTATAAACAGGAGGTACCAATAGACAATAATAAATTAGCAAAAATGCTGGAATAATTGCCTAAAACATTGACCTTCCCCTCAAGAATTGGAAATGAAAAGAAGCAAGTATCCAAAGTTCTTTATCTAATTGCATGACTTAGCTGTGTTACTGGTGAACAACCAAACTTGGTAAAGAGAGATAGAAGAGAAGGTAAAGCTGACCCTGCCACTGAAAAGTTGCCTCTTTTTGGCTGAAATACCAATACTTTAGGATAGTGAGCGACATTGGCAGCACTAATATGTCAACAGATTTTTTACAAGAAAGCAAAGCATGTTCTGGATCGAGTTCAGATGTATTGTTTGAGGCTAAGACGAATTTATTAGCGTAAGTGGACCAGCCATTAGTAAAGAGATGGGGATCATTGGTCTAATTGCTTATCTGTTGGATTTCACCTTTCTCAGTAGGATTGATAAAGCATGGGCAACAGAGAGTGCGAGGTTTCAAGGCAGGAAGCATCACTAGTATGGGTCGAGGCTGGAGCAGGTGTGAGGTTCTGGGGCCAGCACGTCAAATAGGTAGTAGCTTTCTGCATCTGTCGTCTTCTGACAATCAGATTTCTTCTTCTTAAAAAAATGAATGAAGGCAGAACTTTTAATCAATGAAAGTCAAGCCATAATTGACTTGGTCAGGTTGAAGTGTCAGTATCTGCTCACGTTAAACCCAACTTAAGTTTGTGATGTCTCAGCTGTTTGAGACGAGAACAAGAATCTGGAATTTGACTTTAAAGGATGCATATGTCTTCTGCAAGGTGGCATATGCTGAATTATGAACTACATAGTTTTCAATTTTTACAATGAAGAGCGGTGGCATGCCTAGTTAGGTTTGGCAAGGCGGGGATGGATGACTAAAGGTGCCTTATCGGACTGATTTTCAGCAAAAGGTTGGGTTCTTTTCAAGAGTCTATTTGTTCTGTTGTAGGAAATGGAACAGGGTGCTGCTTTGAAATGTTTGGTACAGTGAAGAGGGTAGTCTTAAAGCTTTTCCAACTCTGTTGATCATAGTGAGTGTTACAGATTGTGGCAAATTGGTATCAAATTGTTTTCCTGTTGTACAAAGATAAGATCAGGATTGGTAAGCACATTATGTTTCAGGTTTTCCTGGGGAGTTCCCTCTGTTCCAATATTTAGGCCCAGTTGTCTTTTCAGTGACTTCTGAAGGAGAGAGAGAGGAATGCAAGCCTTGTTACTCATTCTTTTCGGACGACACTCATTCCTTTTTATAGAAGCTATTTGGAGGACCAACTACAGGTGGGATCTTTCACTTGGGAGATATCATTGAGTTTTGTTTAAACAGGGCCCAAGGGAATGGGATAGAGGTTGTGTGCAATTTTGGGCATGTGGCTAATTAGATAGTGTGTGGATCTCCTTCTTTTACATTTCCAGGTGACAAGTGGAATATTAAGACCTATGTTTCTAGTCTCTTTGGTACTTCTGGGCTTCATAGCATGATTAGTGATTGACGTGCTGTAGAGTCGGTCGCTTTACGAATGAATGAGGAGAAACCTTGAAAATACCTCCTTTGACCGCTTTTTGGTGCCTTAGGAGTGATAGGAATGGTGCGTAGCTAAGAAAAACGAGTAATTGTTGTTAGTCATAGGTCAAGTTTAAGGCCTTGTGAATTTTGTCATCCCTTTCTTGGCATGAAGAATCCATTTTTTGCCTTTTCTTATGCATAGTTTGGGGGACCTAAACAAATGGATGATTATGTTCTGAATGTAAGCTGTGCTCAATTTGATTGATTCTTTTGCAAAAGAACTCGTTTTTTGCGAGATAATCTAAGGGTTTTTTTTATTTATTGAATTCCTTGTTTGTCATTACTTTGGCAACTGCTATTTTGACCAGTAATTTTTTTTTATAAACAACAAGAGCCGAAACTGGGAGCAGCCTGTCTACACCAAGAATATAGAATTCCCCAACCTACATACGGTCCAAAGCTATCTCGACGATCCAAAATAGGCATTATGTCTCCAAAAGACTCCTCAACCTATCAAAAAGAATTTGAAAAAACTGTAACTTGAAAAAACTATCTAAAATGCTTCTCCTTCAAAGCTTCTCTGTTTCTTTCTCACTCAATACTTCAATAGAGTAACTATGGCGAAAAGATTGAGGTGTACGCTTAATAGCTTAGTAACCATAGCCATTTAGTTTAAAATTAGGCTTTTTGAGGTTGTTATTCTTCCAATTGCTGTGGATTTTGACTCAAAAGGGATCACTCACAGGTGGCATGTGTCTTGATGTTTAATCTTCAGCTAGACGATTTCCCAGTGGACACACATGTGAGTATGAAGTTGTCGAAAGAAATTTTCAGGACAGGAGTTTTGATACTGACGCATCTATACAGGTTTTTCAGATAGCAAAGTCCATTGGCTGGGTACCGGCAGTAGCGGACACGAAAAAGACATACCTTCATCTTAATCAGCGGATCCCTAATGAACTAAAATTTGACCTGAACTGCCTTATATTTACCCATGGCAAGGCCTGTCAAAAATGCACCAAGAAAGAAAGCAAGCAGCCAAAAAAGGAATCCGTTGATAATTCCTGCCCTTTACTAGATTTCTGTAAGAACTCCAATTTGAAATGAACTGGCGAGATGGACCAATCGATTTTATCTCAACTGCCTCATCAAAATCCATTGTGATTTTGTCTTGAACATTCTTGTCGTCTTCTTTTAAGAAACATGTTGGCTTCCTGGATTTTGATAATGTGGTACCGTGGACCAATAACCAAATTGCCTTGCATCGAAGATACTTGGTGATGGCTTAGTTTAGCTGTAATGTACAATGTTGAGGCTTTAGTTAAGATTTTAGTTGTCTAATAGGTACATGCCCAGGCCTCACCAAGGATCTCATTTGTTGATATTACAATATCATTACCCACCTTTAACTCTGCTAATGTCATTTTGGTACCGTTTTCAGCTTCCTTGTAGCTGCTTAGCTTTTTTTTGGGCCCTGGATGTCAAGTACAGTTCTTTACATATATTTGGAGGTTGTATCGCAAAGCTTTCCGGTGATGAAGCTGAATATCTCAATTTAGAAAACCACGCAAGGAAATGTCATTTCCTTTACCAGCACTCGGGGTTTCTGAACTTCTTTGGAAGCAGGTCCAGAAGAGTGAATGGTCAAATGATCAATTTCCAAACCTATGCCACGTTGTGCACTAAGGTGACTTGCCGGAGTATCTTAACTAGTGCACTTTTACAGTTAGCCGGAGGGAAGTTCTGACTGCAATAATCCGGCCAAAAGGGGATTAATTCCTGGCAGGATCAGTGGAAAACGGGGATGGAATAGCGGTTGAATGGTTAGGCCATCCTACTAGATTTTAGGACACTCGTGCTATCTTGGCCGTCACCTGTTCTTTATAATAGTTGTGCTATTCTGTATTCACCATCGTCAGATCTTTGAAGCACTTTATCCTTGACTGAGAAGGCACGAATGCAGGTATAGAGAGAAATGAAATTGATATTTCCCACTCTAATATTGATCCGTGCACTCTATCATGTTGCACGGTGTATAGTGGTTCAATTCATTTTGAGAGTGAGATCATCACTTTCTAAAACGAAAGGAATACCATATTCAATCGTCACAAAGAAATATCGTCTTACTAATCAAGCCAGTGAAACTCATCTCGTGATTAGCAAGACATTTCGACGAAATTAGGAAATGTAGAGCGTCTCTTTCTCTCTCCTCTGATCATGTGAATGATCAAGCCCAGAAAACAATCTATGTCTTGATTGCATTGAACGCGTCACACCTGTGCCTTACCTCTCCATCCCGGCCGGTCTTGACTCCATACACGCTCAGCTTCTCCATGGCCTTAGCAAAATCCTTGAAAAACACTGCCTGGTCCCTCGCGTACTTCTTGACCAAAGGCTTTGTCCTCGGGTCCGTAACAAGTGCTTGGTCCGAAGCCAAAACCACTAACCCCCTCAGCAAGTTTTTGAAGAACATGTTATCGAAAATGTTGGACGTGATGGGATCGAGGAAGGCGGCCATGGCGGGGTTAGTGGTGAAGTTGGCGCACAGCAACCGCAGGCGCTCTGCGAACTTGGGGTTGAGAGCGGGGTCCACCTCGGAAGTCTTGCTGTAGCCAAAGATGCGGTTGCTGAACTCCTTGCAGTGAGCGAAGCCAATGGTGTGACCGCCGCCTGTTAACGCAACCATATCTGCGATGGTGAAGCCCTTGGATTCGAACATTGGGATGATCTGGTCCATGGTGAAATTCACCCTGGCTAGGTTGCCTTCAACTTTTGCAGCCTGCAAACAAGGAGGATGCAAGCCAAGATTAATGGATAGAGGCAAGAAATTTTAGTACTATATGTCTCACATTAAGATATTTATTCTGGGAAATGAATATAAACCAACAATGAAAATTGTTTTCAACCCAGAAACAAGAACAATTTGCATTCAAAAAGATATCAAGAAATGAGAATCATATCATCAAGATCATGATAAAACGTAGCAGGGAAGGGAAGGTAATCTGCATTATCATTCTGCTATAAAACATTGTCATACCTGCGAGACAAGGCCGTCTTTTCGACCCAACGGAACGTTATAGAACGGGCCACCAATCTGCTTAATAAGGTTGCGGGTGGCAAAGGCCATGATATCAGAGCAAGACACAATGCCAGGGCAAGCGAGCTCGAGGGCGGTCTTGGCACGAACAACCAGGTCGAATGCATCACCAGGGAGCGAGAGATTGATGTCACTGTCCCTCTCGGCCTTGTTGAATTGGTTGGAGCTGATGAGGACCGAGGCGTCACATCCGCTGACCATGCAGTCATGGAAGAACAGGCGGAGGGTGGCGGCCGCGGTTGTTGGGGTGGCCATCTGCTTTGGGGTGATGGTATCTTGCATGATCTGCTCGAATTTGGGGCACGTTTTGGTGTAGTAGTCGAGCGTGAGCGTGGATTTGGAGGACGCGAGCGATGCTGAGAGGAGGATGAGGAAGAGCACTGGGAAGGCCATGGTTGGAGCGAGAGAAAGAGAGGGAAGAGATCTGGGAAGAGACCCGCTTCCTCTCAGGAATGCAAGAAGCTGGGCTGGGGGGTGACTTTGACATATTTGGAGAAGCAAAAATGAGGAGGAAAGAGTTGGGTGGTGAAGAGATGTTTTAGGGGGAAGGTTGGCTACATTTGAGAGAGAGACTGGGGGAGTGAATGAATCGATAGTGTAGGAAAATTTATGGCCAGAGACCTAAAACATCTTATTTGAAAGTTCAATGGTTAGAATCTTAGAGATGTAAAGTGTGGTCGTTAGGAGAAGTTTTTATGTTGATAACACGATCATGTTTCATTATGATATGCCTGAAAGCATACCATCGATCAGAGTAGTATACGGTAACACTGGTGGTCGCGGCGGCGGCATATGGGTGACTTGAGGGAGAGAGGCCATCGAAAGGACTTTTGAATATTTGCAACCATGTCATGGCCAAATCTTAAGTCCTGGGTTGCCATGCGTCAATCATCTTGCTGTGTTGTTGGTGTAAAATTGGGTTGAGGGTGTCTTTGAGATGAACCATTTTCATGTAGGGGTTTAATAAATTTCAGTCACAGATTAGTTGTAAACAAAAATGGTTCATCTGATTGAAAGAGAATAATCAAACATCGGTTCTCGTATCAAGGAAAAAACGATTGACAATGAAGTATAAACTTTGTCGCATGAAACCTTTTTTTTGACAAAAAAGGAAGAAAAAAAAAAGAAAGAAAGATAATATCCAATATTAAAGTGTATTGGTCGACAAACAAGTCCAATATTTTTGTTGGAAGCTTCTACTCTAGCCAAACTCAAATATTTGGACATTTTAAGTGGGCCCATGCATTCAAAAGTACATTAATATTGCAATTGGTTGTACATTTTGGATAAATTGAAAGACTTCTGAAAATATTTTGTAAAAATTAAAGGAATAAATATTTCAAGTAGGCCCATGCATTCATAAGCTCAAAATTAGTCACATATATGTGGTAATTATTCATGAAGTGGTGCACAAGTCTCAGAGACTTGAATTTCGTTACAAAAGGAAATCCGTGGCAACCACTGGATTTGGAAGGAGAAAATTCGGCCAAAAAGGAGTGAGGAAAAAAAGGCATCCCAGCAGAAAGAAGAGGAGAGAAAAAGAGAAACCGAAAAAATGGGGAAGAGAGCGAGAGAAAAAGGAGAGAAGAAGAAGAACAAAAAAAAAACTTGTAACAAATTCGGTACATTTTAAGTTTTATTATACAAACCGCACCATACAATGATATAAAATATTCATGCACTCTTTGTTATTTTTTTTTGCTTAATCCTAAAACTGTACTTTCAACTTTATTTTAAGTACAACTTTAGTACCCAAATTTGAAGGTGTGCCAAAGAAGTATCTAACTTTGAAAAAGCGTATCAAATCAGTATCTCGGCTGATGGACTACAGACGCCGTTAAAAAGTCAGAGGGTAGGGCTGTCATTATTTATGAAAAAAAAGTCTTACATTTACCTATCTCTCTCTCTCTCTCTCTCTCTCTCTCTCTCTCTCTCTCTCTCTTCTTCTCTCTCTCTCTCTCTGTCTCTCTCTTCTCTCTCCCCGTCAATCTCTCTCTCTCTTATCGGACCAGACGATAGCCCATCATCGGCTGCGCTTGGCCCATCACCGGCAACCATAAGCCCCCGCCATCACAAACCACCACGTCATACACAAATCCATCGATGCAGGAGACTGTCTACCACTCGCAACGTTGCCAAAACCACAATTGTCCCAAAAATCACCATATGCGGGCACCCACTACAAAAATTCTAGGTAACACCGCCCATCGCTGGCCATTAGCCTCCACACATCAGATCTCCGTCGATGATACCCTCCATTTCCTTCGCCAATACCACACACGACCGTCGAGGCCACCCCTTTTCTTCCCTTAATCCGGCATAATTATTTTGAAACAAGAATTCCAATATGAAGATCCTCAATTTGAGAAATGTGATGATTAAAATCTAAAGATTCTCAATTCTACAAATCCAATTATAATTAATGAACTGATTTTTATATTTCTGAAATTCAGAAGATGGGTTGGTTTATGATTTTGTTGGTAGTGGGTGTGGTTTGTGATGATGCACTGGTGGTTTCTGAGAGTGTCGGCAGTGCGAGTTTGTGTGTGGCAGTGGTTTGTGATGATGAAGGTGCTATGTCACTAGTAACAAGGGAGGTTGGCCGGCGATTGGGGGTAGGTGATGGTGGCAATTCTGTGATTCTCTCGGGAGGAGAGAGGGCTGATGGTGGTTGGTTTCTGAATGATGGCGGTAGTTTGTGTGGTGAGGCTAGTGGGTCACCTGTGTGGTGGATAGCCGTTAGCGGTGGCCAGAAATGGGTTCATTGCGTGGTGTGGACAAATATGTGAATGATGAATAAGTCAACAAGGGTTGACGTCAGGTGTGATTTCAAGGTTACGGATGTGAGCTTCTTGATTGGCAGGGGATCATCTTCGAAATTGCACGTGCCGCCGGCGATGACAATATATCGGCCGTCCGTTTGCGCCAGTGTGTTGGGCGGGTTGTGTGTGCGTAACTGTGTGTGTGGGCGTGTAATGTGTGTGAATTAAAGAAAAGAAGAGAGAGAGAAAAAAAAAAGAGTAATTATGTCAAAAGGACGGCCCACATGGCCACATGGAAGGGGTTTTCTATTCTTTTTTTTTTCTTCGTAATGACGGTCATACTCTTCTGACTTTTAATGGTATTCGTTGTCTGTCAGCTGAGATATCGATTTGGTACGCTTTTTTAAAGTTTGATACTTCTTTAGCGCACCTTCAAACTTGAGTACTAAAGTTGTACTTGAGGTGAAGTTGAGGGTACAGTTTTGAGATTAAGCTTTTTTTTTTTTTTCAGTGTTTGTGTTGTGTGTTTTTTTTAATCGGAAATTATTATGGGCATTATTAAAGATTGAATTTTAGCCAAGTGAAAATATAAATTCACGTTACAAAAAAATAAAAGTCGTCATATTTGCAATGAAATTTAATGGCACAAATTTTGGGTTAATCTATAGAACAAGAAAATGTGTCATCAGTAATCAAAGTAATTTAAATTTTAAATCTACGTTCTAATCGTTCCTACTTTCTAACCACTCATCCAATGCATATGCTTTCTTTAAATGATAAAATATAATGTATTTGTTCGACTTTACCATGTTTTGGTCCTTTTTAGCCCCATGCAAGGGACTCCAACAAAAATAAAAAATAAAAAAAAATCTAACGTTCATGATCATTTCATGTTTGTTGTAAGGTTTCGGTCAACCTGGAGAAAGACATACAAGGAGGAAGTGGACGGATCTTGTAGAGACTTATGTTGGGTCCGAGAAGAGTTGCATATCGTGTGTTTTTTAGCTTACATATCATACTTTATTTTGTTGAACTGTTATATTTTTTATTTTTTTATAAATGCCAAATTTACATGTTTTCTACAAATTGATCTCCCCTTTTATTTACAAAAAATATATGTTGTCATCAAAAGAAGTGTTAGGCTTTTAGTACCGATAGGTAATCTACTAATTAGAATGTCCAAGTAATATGGTCGACCACGACCCCTTGTAACTTATATGTCCAACTGGCTAGGTAGATGAAGAGAAGACGTGCACTCCTATTATATGCCTTCTTTTTTTCTTTCTATTCAATATCTCAGAATGGTCTCGAAAGTGATATATGAAATTGCTCAAACAATTAATCCATGATTCATATTAATTTGTTGGACCGATCAAAAGACGTACGCTCTTTTTACAGAAAAATCTCAAAATTGTACTCTTAATTTTACTTTATGTACAACTTTAGTATCCAACTTTGAAGATACATCAAAGAAGCACCTAATTTAAAAAACGTATCAAATCAATACCTCGGTTGATGGATCACGAATGATGTTAAAAAGTTAAAGGAGTGGGACTGTCATTATGAAAAAAAATGATAAAGTTTGTCCACGTGGATCGTCCTTTTTACAGTCTTACTCTTTTATGTTCTCTCTCTTCTCTCTCGTGTCTTCTCTCTCTCTCAAGTTACTAAACATAAGGGTTCGCAATTATTCAACAACGCCAACAAAAAACCTAAACAATTAAAATTGTTGTAAACACACACACACACACATATGGGAGCTGATCTGTTGATAGCGCTAGCAAAATAGGAGAAGTTGCCAGCGCGATCTGGCCGTCCACGCGCGATCTGTGGATGGTTCAGATCTTTTTTTTTCGTTTTTTAAGTCCGTCCGCTATATTATGTAGTGGACGATTTTTTGACAAAAATATCCTATAACTTGAAAACAGTCAATCTGTTACATTATGTAGCGGACTAGTTTTCTGATATTTTTTTTTCTCTCTCTCTCTCATCTCTCTCATTATTGCTCTGACTTTCTCTCTCTCTCTCTCTCTTTTCTTTTCTCTCATCCGCTACATTATGCAGCGGACTAGTTTTCTGACATTTTTTACTCTCTCTCTCTCTCTCACGTCTTTCTTTCAAACAATTCAAGTTGTTGAAGCTTTGAGCAATTCCCAATTTCTGGTGAATTCTACTTTGTAAAGAGTTTGAGTTTAATGATAGTAGCCGCAATTCAGATAATTTGCCGACTGCAAGTGGTATTTTGCCTGTTAGAGCATTATAATTGAGGTCCAGAGTAGTCAGCAATGACAAGTTTCCAATCGAAGGTTGGGTTTCTCCTGTGAGATTTCTGTTGGATAGGATATGAGTGGTAAGGAAGTTGAAGGAGATAAACTGAGTGGGGAAGGTGGTTGCAAGATTTATGGAGCTGATTGTTATATTTGAAACAAACCCATTACTATTACATTTGCATGGATTTTAGTGGGTTTCATTCCATGAAGCAAACATCCGCTGCAGAAGAAGAGGAGTTGATGGTTGAAAGCCATGAAAGTAGAGAGATGCCTTCTTGGTTCAAAGCTGAGATGGCTGGAAACAGGGATATGTTGAGAGAAAAGAGAGAGAAAGAGACCCTAGTATTGATGAGATAAACGCGAGAGAGAGAGAACCATGTCAGAAAATTAATGAGAAAAAGGAAAGAGAAAGAGGAAAAAAGTAGTGCCTATTGTCCGCTACATAATGTTGCGGATGGAGCTGGAGGGTATTTTTGTTAAAAATTAGTCTGCTACATAATGTAGCGGAAGGACTTTAAAAAAAAGTTCTGGACCGTCCACAGATCGCGCAGGGACGGTCAGATCGCGCTGGTAACTTTTCCTATTTTGCTAGCGCTATTAACGGATCAGCTCCATATATATATATATATATATATATATATATATATATATATATATATATATATATATATATATATATATATATATATATATATATATATATATATATATATATATATACACGCAACTTGCATGAGGCTAGCAGCAAAAACTATGTAGTTTCATTAACAGAAATGATAAGAAATAGTCTCTCTCTCTCTTCCCCCAGTTTTCCTCTCATCTCCTCCCCATCTTCTCTATTGTAGGCCCCAACCTTCCTGCCACAACAGTAACACACTCACAGTCATCAATGCCCCAACCTTCCACCGTAAGCCACCGTAGACCACTAACCGTAGCCACCATTAAAGTCACCGCAACCACCATTTCCAACGTAGAAACTCGTCGTCCACCTTCCACCGTTAAGCCACTGTAGACCACCAACCGCAGCCACCATCAAAGGCACCGTAACCACCAGTTTCGACGTAGAAACTGATGTCCACCTTCCACCGTCACAAGCCACCGCAGCCACCATCGCTGGAACAGTCTTCTTTTTCCCACGACCCCAATGCCCACCATCACAAGCCTCTCACCAAATAATTGAAACCCAGCATTATCGCCAGCCACTTTACAGATCCAAGCACCACCACTCCACCATTACAGGAACCCAAAACTGTCGGTTCGTTCTTGATTTTGACACAACCAGACCAAGCACCACCACCTTACCCAATTCTCAGCTTTGGTTACCCTTATAACTGTTGTCGCAGGCCACCCACCATTACCACCATATCAAAACATCAGCACATGCTGAAATTAGCCACTACCTATGCTATCTTCCCCCATCAAATCTCAGTGTAATTACATGACTCATAGTGGAAGGACACTAAGGGCTTCACATAGTTTTCAGTCGATTGAGGAAATTGATATGACCAAAAGTTCGATCGATTATGATATTCCCGATACTCATGTACGCAAATGGGTAGATGATGTTTATGATCTTTTGCAATGTGATAATGAGGTTAGAACGCCTAAAGAAAATGAGGATTATGAAAATTTTTACAATTTTGATAGTCAATAGATAGATGGAAAAACATTTAGTACACTGGAAGTGACATATGAGTTCTACAATCAGTATGCTCTTTTAAATAGTTTTGGTACTCATAAACACAATACACATAAGATTAGGGCTACAGATGTAATTTTTAGGAGGCAATTTGTATGCAATAAGGAGGGCTTTAAGAAGCTGGATGACAAGAGACAGAATGTGAAAGAAAAAGTTGTAGGGACTTGAGAACAGGTTGTGAAGCGATGATGCAAGTTACTTTGTCAAAGAAGCTTGGAGTGTGGGTTGTTGACAAGTTTTAAGATGTTGCATAAACTTATAGTATTTGCATGGTCTGTTTGTATCAATTATGTCTATGTTATAGGATTCACATTTTGGCACATAATAAGAGCCTTCACCTCTTCCTTTTTTTTTTAATCTTTTTATGACTATTGTTGCATTTTATTTGGTAAAATCAATAATCCTGCTCATTACACTATCGAGCAGAACTCATTGGTTCAAACAAAAAGCTATGATTGCAATGGCAAAACAAACTTTTATATACAACAGATCGGACATAATTACAATTAAGTCTAACAAGATTCTTCAGCTAAAAAATTTATGGCTAACACCCTCTAATTAATATTAGGAACTAATACACTGCATAAACTTATTTTATTTACTGTTACATCTTCACTGATTTCTTAATTGACTTGATAGATGACCTCATAAAGTTGTTGCCGCTGCACGATCATCATCACCAATTACCAAGGGCTTCGCCCCAATGCACGACCGCAACACCCTTTCACTCTTACGTCCTGTTACGTACGAATTCATCAGCACTAGGCACAATTACGCGCTGCATGAAGGACAAGAATTCACTCAACAAAATTAAAGAAACAGCCAATGTATTTGAAAAAAAAGTAACTCTTTCAATAACCATACAGAAAGCCTATCATTTAATTATGACTCGGGCTTTCCGCCGTCCCGGTTTTGAAGTTTCCTAAGAATCAGCAATGTCCATAGTAGATGATAAGTTCTCTTCTTACTTCACAACTACCAACTATCAAATAATCGTGTGAATTAGACCGGGCATAGAACACATCTTGAGAAAAAAGTTCATTTTCAAAAGCCATACCTATATCTATCTCCTTACAGTGGGAATACAACTAATTACACGAAATATTTTGGTTACCGAAAATAGACCCAAAGCTATTAACAGGTGAAATCCATCAAGCCGGTGAACTTAGTAGTTACTGGAAATGCTATAAATCTAAAACAAGCAACATTTATCATGAAAACTTTCAAAAGTTGCGTTGATGGTGCAAAGTTCAACTCCGGCTTAAACCTCTCACACTAAGAAGGCAGGCCTAATAAACAACTTTAGTTGCATAAAAAAAGTGCTAAAAGTATAACCGGAGCAGGTACAAGAGATTCATCCTGGATACTTAGCATCTGTCCTAGTTTCAGAGTTGCACCGCACATTCTACATAATGCAAGAGCCAAACATTCTGCATTTTTATCAAACAGGAACGGGAAAATAGCAGACTGCTTGTCTTCGAAGATAGGTGAGCCAAAGACGAGACTCTTGGCAGATTCCTGAATTGTTCCCCATGCAAGACCAGTGCCTAAGCCAGCAAACCTTGAATGATTAAAAAAAAATACCGATTAAACCAAAAGTCTCGGCCCTAAGTTTTCTGGTAAATACCAATCGTAAAAGAACAACAATTGCACTTGTGCAATTATCAGTCAACAATCATATAAAGTTACTCTTATAAGTTCTCGATAAGAGCAAATTTATATGATTTCTCTAAGGAGGAAACTTTATATGATTTCTCTTATAAGTCCTCTATCAAGCAGTAGCTTTCAATTCCATTAGAGTATACGATATGTCTTGTTTATTTTTTTTATTTAAAAATTGACTAGCGTTGTATACACCTAGTGTTGTATACAACACCAAACATCAAACATCCAGTAATGTATCAAAGGAATTCAGAAACAATGACATTTACAACGTGGAATGGCAATCAAGTGGCTGTTCTATCAAACTATGATATGTTTCTTCCATCCCTATTTACCATGTCATTTACATATTAACGGAGAAAGGTCACAAACAAATTTTCCTCCATTGAAAACATGGCTGGTTTGCACAGTTTTGGAACATGAAAACAGAGCAACAAGGCATACATATTAGGAAAGAAACGTCATAGATAAAGTTTTCCTTAAAACTTGCAAAGGCGGCACAAGTAGCTAAATTTTTCCATATGCCATGGACAAAGTTTCAAGGATTATACATTGGTGCAGACCACGGTTTTTTAATCAAACATTTAATATGCTAGGATTTTCATCGAACAGTTGGTGATCAAATTGAAGAGTATAAGGAGTGTGAGAAACTGTATCAATGATTAAAAATTGGTGCAGACCATGATTTATGTAGTGATTTCTTTGTAGTGCAGATAGTGGCTAAATACTGTATCAATATTAAACATTGGTGCATACCATGATTTTTGTATCAAAGATTACATATGCTAGGACTTTCATCGAACAGTTGGTGATCAAATTGGAAGTATAAGAAGTGTGAGAAACTCTGAAGAAATCATTCACAAAACCAATACAAAAAAGAGAGGCAGGGTAGATTAAAACTTGCCTGATTTCAGTATGTGGCAAGAGGCTTGTGACGATGGAAGGTGGACGTCGGTTTCTACGTCGGTGATGGTGGTTGTGGTGGCTTTGATGGTGGCTGTGGTTGGTGGTCTACGGTGGCTTGACGGTGGAAGGTGGACGACGGGTTTCTACGTTAGAGATGGTGGTTGCGGGCGGTGGCTTTGATGGTGGCTGCGGTTGGTGGTCTACGGTGGGTTGTGGTGGTCCACGGTGGAAGGTTGGGGCATTGATGACGGTGAGCGTGCTACTATTGCGGCAGCAAGGTTGGGGTGTTGATGGGTGACGATGGCCGGCACAGGAAGTTTGGCTAGGGCCTGCGACAGAGAAGACGGGGAGGAGATGAGGGGAAAACAGGGGGAAGGGGGAGAGAGACAGAGAGAGAGAGACTATATCTGATCATCTATGTTAATGAAAACTACCTAGTTTTTGCCGCTAGCCTCGCGCAAGTTGCATGAAGGCAACTTGCGTGAGGCTACATATGTGTGTGTGTGTGTGTGTGTGTGTGTGTGTATAGGTCGGATCAATAAACTGAACTTAATCAGCCCGAAAGAATTGATGTATAAAGAGCCATTCGAGTTCACTGCTACTGGAAGAAGAGACAAAGAGGTGAAGGCAACACATTTACAGACACATGGAAGGATTATGACATACCTCTATGCTTGCTCCACCTGCAAATTAAGAGAGAGAACTGAGTTAAAGATTGGTGAGATTTGGTAACACTGAATCAACACCTTGCACATCCTCATTCAGGAAAGTAATCACTATTTTCAGTCCTAATGCAAATGAGGGTTCAGATTAAAACTCACTGATTCAATCATAATGGAAATGAGGGTTCAGATCAGTGGTTTTTGACGGTTGCAGTTTATCGGTGCGACGCAGGAGGAAGAGGAAGTCCTGGTGGGAGACCCCGCCTGCTGCGGTGGAGACCCGGCCTGATTTTGAGTGGCATCCACAATCACTGTCGGCAAGTTGGGCTGCCTCCTGCTGCGGCGGACGGAGATCCCTGAGTTTGATTTTTTTACGCCGCCCATTTGTAGAGAATGGGGGCCCAGTGAAGCAGTTGTGGATGGCGATGATGATTTGTTTGCCGTCATTGCCATTATTGCCTCATTTTTCTTCGGGAGTTGCCATGGAGGAGATACAGGGAAAATATTCAAGAAAAATTTGGGTGATGGGTGATCGGTTTCGGTGATGGTGTATGTGTGTTGTTTGTGCATGTGTGTGTGTGTGTGTGTGTGATATTTTCGTTGTGTACTGATTAAATTAAGAATGAGATAAAAAATGAACGTGGTAATTATGTCACGTGTCTTTAAGCTTTGTTTTTTCTGAGAGTTTTATCCCTCTGACTTTCTAACAGTATCAGTGGTCTGTCAGTCGAAGTATTGATTTTATAAGTTTTTAAAAATTATACTTCTTTAGCGCACTTTCAAAGTTGAGTGCTAAAATTGTACATAATATAAAGTTAAGGGTACAGTTATGAAAGTTTGTCCCTTTTTGTTTGCCCACTTTTTTTTTTCTATTCGAGTTTCTCAAAAGTGGTCTTGAAAGTGATTTATGAAACTGCTTGAGAAATTAATCCATTATGTATATTAATTTGTTTTCTTTTCTCAAATAACTAAGGACTTGTGCACCTAGGTCAAAGACGATATATTCATGTATCTAATAAGCCGATTCTTCATTAACGGAGTGAATCAATTGAGATAGAAAATATACAACTACATGTGTATATTCACACAAATTGCATGTGTCTTGGGAGGTTGAAGTCCCTTAGTAAACTTGGGCAATTTGATTTTACTTATGTAAGAAGATGCCTTTTTCCCATCAATCGTTGCTAGAAGCTATAATCACTGCAAACCCTCGATTACTTACACCATCCAAAAATCTCTAATTACAAAATGATTTATTTTCATTTTAGATATGTAGGAAGGGATCCATGATAGTAGAAATTTAAGTTACCACCAATCATCAAACTTAGTAATTGTTTTAAGCAACAAAAAACTCGATAAAAATGTTGTTAAAGAGTATTAAGTTCTTGGATTTTGTTTTGAGAAATTGGACAACTAAACATGCTTTGGAGCCACACATCAATCCAAACAACATAATTTAACACACAATCAACCATAACTATGGATTCCTTCTTTCCCTTCAATTAAAAAGAAAATTCACTTTTGTTCTTCCACATATAACAACGCCATACTGATTGTATTTAAGGATAGTCGATACGTGCAATGGCAGAACACACGTGAAAGCCAAATGCAAAGACCAAAGACACTCAGGGTCTGTTTGACACAGTTTTTTTTTTCAGTGGTCAGTTTTTAAAGAGCAGCTTAATTTTTTTTTTTTTACAAAAAGAAGTGGGTGTTTGATAACTCTTTTTTTTTTGGGTGTTTGGTAACCTTTTTTATTTTGACTTTTTTTTGTAGTGGTTTGCGGTGGCAGTGGTGGGGCGTAGCGGTGGTCGACGGTGGTGGTGGCCAGCGGCAGTCGCTGCCGGCGGTGGTGGCCGGAGGTGGTTGCCGACGGCGGTGGTGGCCGGAGGTGGCCGCCCGGTGGTGGTTGCCGGCGGCCGGAGGTGGCTGTCGGTGGTTGCTGTCTGGCTGCGATTGTCGGTGGCTGCCGGAGGTTGCTGCCGGCAGTGGTGGCCGGAGTGGCCTCTGGCCAACGGTGGTGGCCACCGCCCACTGCTGCCCGGTGGTGGCTGCCGGCGGTCAAAGGTGGTTGTGGTGGTGGCTGCCGAAGGTGGCCGCCCGGTGGTGGTTGCCGCCGGCCGGAGGTGGCTGTCGGTGGTTGCTGTCTGGCGGCGGTGGTGGCTGCCGACGGTTGGAGGTGGTTGGAGGTGGCTGCCGGGCAGCGGTGGGTGGTGGCTGCCGGCGGTGGGTGCGTTGTGGTGGAGGTCTCAAAAAAAAAAATTTAAGTGAAAAAAAAAGAGCTTTCTCCTCTTTTTTTTTTACTCTACAATTTAAAAAGTGGGTTTTTAAATTGGAAAAAAAAGAGTTACCAAACACCCCATTTTTTCCCAATTTTTAAAACTGAAAAAAAAGAGCAAAAAAAAACTCCGTCAAACGGCCCCTCAATCATCAATCAATCAAACAAATAAGTTTTACACTAGTAAAGAGTTAAGCTTTGGCCACCATGGCCGTGACAGAGAGATTTTGGGTGTGTATTATGACATAAATAAGCCCTTAAAATCTTCAATAATTTTTAGATAAGTGTGTTTCATAACCCCTAATTTTTAGTACTTAAAAATTAATTATTTCCAATAAATAGACCAAAATTTTGAGTCAAGAATGGATTTACTTAATCCTTATTATTTAATTTTAAGTGAGGTTGTCAAAAGCTATTAAATAATAGTTTACCTAAAAAGAATAGAGTTAAGTACGTCATTGACCACTGAAGTATAATGCAAGTTTCACTTTAGTCGATGGACTTGGACTTGTGTCAAAATGACTAGTGATTTCTTAAATTGAGCCTGATCGAGTCATTCTATTCATTCCATTTGACGGTTTGGAGTCCAATTTTTTTGGAAACCCGTCAATATTCTTGGGGTAAAATTGTCACTTTAACACTTTTTCCTCATCACCCATCTCTTTCACTGTGTATTCTCTCTTTTTCTGGTTATTTACGCATCCAAGAGCACCACCACCACCACCACCCTACCCACTTCGTCGCGGCCACCATTGACCACAACCAAGCACAAAACTATCCCTACCGCCCCACCACTGACAACAACCACCGCCATACCCACAGTAACCATCACCCCCAAACTCCACACTGGAACCCTAAAGATCCCGTCATTAAGTACTTTACCAAATTAGAGAGAGAGAGAGAGAGAGGTTTGATACTAGCGCGGTGGTGTCGCAAAATATACAGTTGTGGTGGTGGGATAGTATACACAACAGTTGCTTCCATTAACTACTTAACCCGCATACTAATGGATTGCTTTACCGCTTTTACCTCTATTATGGGATCTTAGTTTCGGCCAAAAGCCTATTCCTATGGCGATTGTAAGACATGGTGGTGGTGCTTGCTCTACGTGTCAAATCGTAGTCCGCCCCACTAACCACCCACTCTCAGCGCCGCAACATAATGAGTCCACTGCAACACCATCGAGTTCGCCACAAGACTATCATGCCAAATCGGACCCAAATCCCTTTTCTCTCTCCACCCTCACTTATTATGGAGTTGAAGCTACACAATTGGCAGAATCGCTTTAATGGCAGTGTTGGTCGCGGCTGCAAAAGTGACTTTAACGGTGGAGTTGGTGTTGGAAAGATGGAAGGGGGTTTGATTTTTAGGGTGTTGGTGGTGACAACAGAAGTGGGTTAATGGCAGTATTGATTTGATGGATCGATCGGCAATAACGCTTCGATGGTGGCAATTTTGGGGGGTTGATGGTTGTATGAATGGTGGTGGCCGCAGCCGTGGATTAGGGGAATGGTGGTGTTGGGTGGTGGTCAATTGAACAGGAAGATGTAACGGATATAATTGATTTTCATGTGTCAATCCTTTATTGGTTAATAACGATGATGTGATTGCAAATGTGGGAAAAAGACTTTAAATTTCCATTTTACCTTGAAAAATTGACGGACGTCTAAGAAATTAGATTCCAAACTGTCAATTGGTAAATTGAGTACGAATTAATCATCAATAAGGGGAATTATGCCAAATTGAAACGTTAAGATGAAATGCGCATCCACTTCCATAGTATAGGGTTCTATGTGTAATTAGTCCTAACCGAATCAAGTGACTGTCATTCGAATTTCCAAACCTGGTAAGTTCTCGTACCAAAGACAAGAGATGGAGTTTGAGCCGTCTAAGTAAGTACACCATAATTCGAACTGGGTTTCTGGAATTTGTAATCTTCCGATTCTAATTCCAGAGATCCAAACTCCCCTTGTATATCAAAACCCTCCTCTCTCTCTCTCTCTCTCTTTCATCTGTCTTATGAAAAATGTTGCCAAACAACATTGGTACATGGGTTGTTATTCTTCTCGTGATCTTTCATACCACCTTAACCTCATCCGTGTCCGAACGCGATCCTCACTGGGCAGCTAAGAAGAGGCGTATGAGTGACAAAGTTCGAAAGATGTAAGTTGTTCATTCACGTTTCCCCCCACTTCACTATCCTTGCTGAATTTAACCAATTTCTTACCTTAGATACTCTCTGTAAGTATATGCCATCTAGCTATTGGGTTCTTTTTTGGCTTAATCCATTAATGGTATAAAGGGCTTTCCTATAGATACGAATAATCACGGCCCACCATATTTGTCAAGTTCAATTTGCAGAATTGTGGTAGATGGAAGTTAAAGGTTAAAAATTTTAACACCATGGAGTTTACCTGGATTAGTGTGCTTCCATACATGGCCTCATTGCTTCTACAGATTGGAAAAAAAAGAGAGGCTGTTTTTATCAGTAGTTATTGCAGGCCAATGATGAGTCTATGATGTAATTGAAATTCTGGCATTACAAATGTGAAAGCTAAATTGGGGATTATCGGGTTCACTCTAAGAGACTGAAAAAAGATACGAATTTTCCTTAGGTTCGTTAGCGCGAAGAAGTTACCAGGTATGTTCTTACAGAAGGGAAAAAGTAATAAGCAGCTTATGCTTACAAGCAACAACTCAATCGGACAAGTGTGCACTGCAAATAGACTAGTAGTTGATTTTACTGTGCCTCACATATTTACATAGCAAGGAACATCACTCCAAAGAACAAAGTAGGAGGAGCAAATAAACAAAAGCAAGAGCTGCTCCTCTGAGTCTCGTTTATATGGGCAACTGGGAGTGGCTGGCTGAAGATGGTGGAAATCTTTTATAGCGAAACGGATATCCTCCATCAGACCAGCGTTTGTGGCATTCCTGTTCCTGCTAGGCTGCTGTAACTCAGAAATTAGTAACTTTTAGTCAAACTTGAGATGTAAATGAGTAACATTGAGACGAGAGAGCCATTTCAATTATATGAGCAGACCCTTTCGGTTCGCCTCAGAACAATTATTTGAAGGAAAGATTCCTTCAAAATTATTAGTAAGAGTATTCAAATAATCGAATAAAAAGAGCTGTAAACTGCAATCAAAGGAAGCATTCCTGAGAGTGCACTTCATATAAGCGGAGAAGGCGGAGATTCCAAGACTGCAAGAACATAAAAAATCAAAGACTACACTCGGTTCATTTTTGGCATATCTGTGGCATGCTGTAGCTTTTTGCCGATGCGTCTTAATGTTCCATTTGGTTGTTGGGGGAATGAGGCCATCAATTGTGAGGTTACGGATTCAGATACGATGCTATAGCCTATAGTAGTATAGTTGCCTTTGCAAACAATGCCAGCTGAGATCTACCTAATCCATCACTCCAATATTTAAAGTAGCCTACTGGTCGTTTCGGTGACGAGATCAAATTCCTATTTAATCACCTCAACAATTCTGTTTATGCTTTTGGCTCACAGATGAAAACTTTGGGTGACAAAATTGTTTGTCATCAAGACTGAGATCTGTTGCTAAAATTTAAGATATGAAAAACTGATCCTATCCACTATCGTTATGCTAGATTTTGTTTGTGTCTTCCTTTAATCTTGTTTGTTGTTTTTAGTGGCAAATATAAAGCATTGATGAAACAGTCACCTAGTCTTTTCCGGTATGACTTAATCTTTTTCTGAGAACCAAAGAAATAGTGATTTGAGGTAAATAGTACTTTTTTCCTTTTCAGTCTTAACAACATAGGTGAGTTTACGGAACATCTGCAGTTGTCAGTATTATTGATGCAGCTGTATTGTGTGTTGTAATTGCTGTGCAAAAGTGGAAAGAGAGTAACAAGTTTGTGTGTTTATGTAAATAGCATTTGTTACATGTTACGTCAACTGATGAATATTGCATGCTGTTGAAAGTAAAGCTGTTTCCTTTTTCAGGTTTTATCATGCATACGACAATTACATGACGTATGCTTTCCCGGTCAGTCCAAAGCTCCCTGCCATATTTCCATTCACATATGATTTCAAATACATAGGACTTTTAGATTTGTTACAATAGTAACACAGTGCAATTTGCAGCATGACGAGCTCAAACCTCTGACCAAAACTTTTACCGATTCTCTCAGCGAGCTTGGTAATCTGAAGGTACCTATTCTTTCTTGAGAATTTTTCTGGTCATCAAAAACAGGTGAGTGACTTAACTGTATATCAACTTTTTTAGCTCGAACACCTGCCACAAAAGTATAATGGATCAGCCCTCACACTTGTTGAATCATTATCCAGGTACGCTATCTTTCAATTGGGGCAAGTGTTGAACAATAGGGCTGTAGTTCGACTTTTGAACTTTTCCAGTACGAAGTATATTTTTTCTGTTCTTAGTTTATTCAAGTATATTTTCTCTCTCCCAGCCTCGTAATTCTAGGCAACAACACTGAATTTGAGCGTGCCGTCGTGTGGCTTTCTGAAAATCTGACATTTGATGTTGACGCAAGGATAAATCTCTTTGAGGTATGCAACTCTATACTAATTCTGCACATTACACGATCGCCTTGTTTGATGTAAGGCTACATTAATTTAGATTCACAAGAATTGTACTAACGTTAGTTTTCTCCTAATATTTGGGCGTAATCGTGGAGTGTTACATATTATGAGCCCAGTTGAATTTGAATTTGCTTTAATGGTGCATTTATTCCCTTGATTTTCATATTGTACTGCAACATAAGAGTTCTCGGGGACTGGTTTCTGCTCATTTTCTTGCAACATGACACGATCGACTTGTTTGATATAAGGCTACATTAATTTAGATTCACAAGAGTAGTACTAACGTCAGTTTCTCCTAATATTTGGGCATAATCGTGGAGTGTTACATATTATGAGCCCAGTTGAATTTGAATTTGCTTTAATGGTGCATTTGTTCCCTTGATTTCCATATTGTAGTGCAACATAAGAATTCTCGGGGGACTGGTTTCTGCTCATCTTCTTGCAACTGATTCTACAAACAGGTTGGTTCAAGGAGCCTATAAGAATGAGCTTCTTGTACTGGCTGAAAATCTAGGGCGACGCTTTTTACCTGCCTTTGATACCCCAACTGGATTGCCATATGCTTGGATTAACTTAAAGGTATTCCCTAAATTGTGACTTCATGGATAATCTTCAACCTATATCGGTTTTTTTTTTTTTGGCCTGTAGTTAGACTTCGACAAACTAGAGCTGCTATTAGACGAACCAGGACTGCTATGTATACCTTTAAGTTTTGATTGACTCCAATCATTAGGATCATAAAGCACAATGCTGTTTGCTAAGCGGACTAGTTTGGTTCTGGATGTTTCAGCTCAGATCTCCTCATGAAGTTACTATAGGTTTCATGATACTGGAAGTCTTATTGGTTGCGAAGATGATCTTACAATTTCATTGAACTAGAGGGGATTGGAGTACGATAATCATCATCATTTAGCTTAGCTTATAGGGCCCCCTTGGACAAAATTGGTGTTTGGACTGGGGTGCTTGATTACGTGAGTCAACTTTCTGACCACTATACATGCGAAGAATGTAATTTTTTTATTGTGAACAGTCATCACAAGCAGCAGACACTTAGGGTGACTAATCAACTGGCTCATCAAAGTCCAAGACCCGTAAACCAGAGCTGAGGTTTTAGATTCTATTGGCATAGCATTTCCAGCTTAACAGCCAAAGATGTGACTTGATCTATAATTATTCTGACTTGTAGTAGACTGGATTTCTAAAGGCTACAAGAAATTGCAAGGGATTTGCCTAAATTAGAAGGTTCCTCTCTTCATTTAGCCTGGTTATGGTAGCCCTTTTCTCCTATCACTTTGTCCTTTCTGTGAAGAGGAAGGTTTACTTTGATTATTCCGAAGCAGCAAAATTTATTTCTTTTTGTAACTGATGGTTCTTGATAAATCCCAAGTGTGTTGTGGTTCCTTAATCCTCCCCAAAGCTTTACTACGCATACATGCTTTGTTCAGGTGTATCTGTTGAATCAGAATGCATAAGTAATACTAAATGTTTGAAAACATGAGCCAGTGTAGATCATCTATTTTTGACGGACAGCATCTTTAAGTGGGGCACAAGGTGAATGGGTTGCACATATTTAAGGATAAGTACTATATTAGGGAAGCGTGCATAATCAATCTACTCCTTATAGAAGCGTCGTTACACTAAATATAAGGAATCTACTCCCCGCTAATTAGAGCTTTACTGCTTTTTGTTATTATTCCATGATTTACCTTTCTAGCACCAGTGGAGCTCTATTTGATCGGATTTTAATAATCCTGTATGAGGAGCTTAGATAAAGCAACTGAATCTGACTTCTATGTACACTAAAGAACTATACATAGTAAAGTAGAATGGAATTTATCAATATGGCATGGTAACAACTTGCAGCTTAAGGGAAAGGATCAAGGGACCTCCCCAGCAAACTGCCTTCTTTTTATTCTAAAGAAAGGGACTCCTCTTGATAAGCTAACGAGGAAACTAGAGAATGGGACTCTACTTGATACTAGCGATGTAACTAGAGAAAGGGGCTGTACTAGACCGGCGCTTTCTGTGTATATTTAATTGCCTTATACGATTTTATGCCTTTCAACGACCACGGCCGCTGATCGTTTTGTGGAGGAAAACTGTTAAAATGATTCTGACTGATGAGCCTCCTAGCAAGATTTTTGTGATGCATATTAAGTGATATACACTATGCGGGTTTCCAAAGATAACAGAAAGCACAAGAAAAGCTAAAACTCAGCTGATAGAGAAGCTGACTCCAGATCCTTTAGGACGAAAAATAGCTAGTACTCCCGCCATCCCAAAAAATTTGTTCCATTTTGACTTTGCAGGCATATTAAGGATATAAGTCATATATTGTGTCTTTCCCATTCTAACCCGCAAGTGGGAGGGAGAGAGGGAGAGGGAGAGGGAGAGGGAGGGAAAACATGGAAAAACGCCTACAGGATGTTTCATAATTTGGAAAGTGATCAGTTTTTTGGGGACAGCCAGAAAAGGAAATATGATCAAATTTTGTAGTTTATCTCTGACCAAAAAGATGCATCCAAATCTTGGAGCATGTTTATGCTATTAATTCTCTATTTCAATTTTATGCAAATTATATGCTGGGCCTTACATATTCATTTCAGAATATAATTTTTTGGACAGTATGGTGTTTTGGAGAATGAGACGACTGAAACAAGCACTTCTGGGTGTGGTGAGGAGTACTTTCTTGGCAAATAAAATGTGTTCATATAAGAATTTCATGTCCAGATATTTGCTGATTTTCTATTTGCTAATTCAGGTTCCCTTATTCTTGAAATGGGAGCATTATCGAGACTTACAGGTGACACCCGATTCGAGTCTGCTGCTTTGCGTGCTCTTCGTAAGCTATGGAGCATGCGGAGTTCTTTGAATCTTCTCGGAACTACACTGGATGTCACAACTGGAGAATGGATTGAACACTCGTCTGGGATCGGAGCTGGTATGTACTACCTCGTCTTAATTCTCGTTGGGTGCTTGATTTTGTTTAGCTAAGTTACCCTTTTACTCATATATATTATGTATATCCTACCAGTGGTTCATGAGACTGCACCTGGGATTTTCCCATTGTCACACCCTAAACAACTTCAGTCGTTCTAAATTTCCATTTTATTTCCTCTTGAGTACGCTTATGTAGAAGAGAATGTAGGGGGTGACATGAGGTTTTGAATGCCAGTTGGAACCTAGCAATTTGGAATATCTTGTTCTTCATAGTGCACACTTCATAGGAATATTTTCCCTTCTCTTATTTACAAATATCACTGCTTTCTGATTCTGGGTTCTTTTGTGCTTTCTAGGGGTTGATTCGTTTTACGAATATCTGATCAAAGCCCACATTCTTTTTGGAAGGGATGAGTTCTGGAGGATGTTTCAGTCTGCTTATGTTGCTGTGCAGAAATATTTCAGACATGGCCCATGGTAATGACCCTCTTTTACCAAGTTCTCATTGCTTCAGTACTTGACGCTTGATTTACTCTCCCCCTGTTCTTCCACCTCTATCAACCGAGTCTGCTTCCCCACCCACTCACAACAAGGGAACCCCCCCCCCCCCCCCCCCCAGTGTAGAGCAGTCCTAGTGCATTTGACTGCAGATCAAAGGGTCGCCAGTTTGAACTCAGTTGTATTTTCTTATGACTTTTTTGTCAAAAAAAGAACTATATAGTTTTCCTGATAGCCTGTCAGAAATGAGAACGACACTCTGAGATATGTAATAATATCCCTCCCTGTCATGCATGTGTATCAATCAATTCAGTTCTGTATTCAGTAGATAGTAAAGGCCTATGAAAGCTGAAAGTTCCATCATTACCACCAGCCCACCACTTTCTTGGTTTTCCTTAACCAACACTGCATCTACCAACTAGTTGCAGTTAATGCCAAGTATTATGCGACGTGGAATCTAGGAAAACATTGAGAAGACCACAAAGAAAGAAGGATGACATAACCAGTTAAAATCCTAGGGTTTGCCACTTGATTAAGTAAAGCCCATTCGTGTAATTTGTAATGAATTTCACGCGTTCAGTGCAATTGTGAATTTTTAACATGTACTAGGACTAATGTTTATCTCAGGGGTCTAGAAATTTTTAACATGTAGGGTCGATTCGGTCACTACATAAAGTAAGGATGTAAGTGAAATCTGGGGACAACTCCTTTTTAATGATCCAGGGCATAATTCCTGATATGAAGGATAAAATAAGAAAGAGAGGCTTTCGTTTTTCGTTGCTTGAACTCAGTTTTTTAGGATTTGATTTAAGGTTGATATAAAAAGGAAGGCAACTCAAAGTGACCTCAGACACTGGGAGTTGTGAATGAGACGGTTCTTACCGCAGCAACGTAACATCAGGGTGGGATCCTGGACGGATATGGTAGGTGGGTGGTGGTTAATGTTTATCGTTATTATTGATTCATAGGTGGGTAAAAAAGTTAAAGCGGGGATAAGGAGGAGGTAGAAACAGATGAGCGAGGAAAAAAGATAGTTTGAGGGTAGAATCAGCAACAAAAGACCTTGATTAGGATAAAGGTTGTGACTACATTTAGTGTAAGAAAAACAAATAAGCAGTCACACCCAGAGAGTAGTATGTCTGATGTGGTTTCTAGTGATCAACCTCTATATGATAAGCTTATCTTGGTTTTTTTTGAAATATATAATATAGGTACCATGAAGCTGATATGAGGACAGGAAAAGCAACCTATTGGCAACTTACAAGCCTTCAAGCGTTTTGGCCTGGTGTACAGGCAAGTGATGGAGGACTGACATATTCCTGATGCTAATTTGAATCTAAAAACTTTCTGATAATTGTTATGGCACTTAGGTTCTTGTTGGGGATATTCCGGCTGCCAATTCATCACACCGAGAATTTTTTCATATATGGGAGAAGTTTGGAGTATTACCAGAAAGGTATCACGCATCTGTCTACTTCTCCAACAATTACTTTAGTTATTATAGAAGCAATGATTACGTTCTGTACCTTGGAACTGATTTTTTCTCTAAGTAAATATTACAAACCTGATGTGTACTACTATAATTCTTCAGGTATCTGCTGGATCATCTGATTTTGCATCCGACAGAGAAATATTATCCTTTGCGCCCTGAATTGGCAGAGTCCACATTTTACCTATATCAAGCTACCAGAGGTCTTGCCTACATCTATCCATTTTTAGTAGCCATTGCTTGGTGCATTTTGAAAGCATGAAATGTTGGCTATAACCTAAGGACAGCCCCTGATGTTCCAAGCTAATGGTTGAAAGAAGCATGAATGCAATAAGCACATCATAAATTTGATAATCAATTGTTGAATATCTTATGTCGGAATAACAGACTTTGTCTTTGTTTCTCAGTATTTTCTTATTTATAACAAAGTGTAGTACTTAGGCAGAATAATATTGCATATTTTCCCTTGAGAAACTGAAGACCCTCCAAAAAGGGGGAAAAAATTATAAGAACAGGGTTTCAAAATTAAAAAAAAAAAAAAACCAGTGTTATCTGCACTATGGATACTTTTCTTTCCCTCTTCCAAGAAAATGGAAGATATAGAAAACCCCAAATTTTCCTTGTAAGTCTGGTACCTAGTTGAAATGTATTGTTTTTTGTTCTCAAAAAAATACTAAAAGGCTAATCCTTAAAGAATGTTTGTTAGTAGAAATATGATTTTACTGCTGAACCTTAACTGTACTAGTAGGTAGAATTCATGAGGTCTTCTGCTGTCGTAGGTTTGTAGGTGCAGTGTACCTTCTAAATCTTGTTTCCTTACAATTAAGGTTTGATTGCCCTGTTGACATCCAATTATTACAACTCAAAGGCGTGATATTTAAGGAGTTTTGTGACATAGGTTCTGTCAGCTAGGGATATAAAAATGATCCTTGTTATTTCAGTACTTTTTATAGAATATATTCTTCAGATGTGTCTGAATATCTGGGTAGAAAAAGACTAGAAGATACATCAGTTGGTAGGAGACTGAAGGTGTAGAGTTGAGCAAAAAGGGACGAAAGACTTCATTATTCATTATGGTTATAATAATACTACTTTAAGAAGGAACCCTCAAAATAACCTTAAAAGGATTGGGTAGGCAGTAACAAAGTGATAAAACCATTTTCTGTTGTATCCATCTATTGATATGCGTTTCTAAGGCTTGTGTGCTTCACTGGCATGCAGGCAACTCTTGCAATTTGATTACATTGGGGCCTGCATTTGATAATATGTAAATGTATGTTGTTCATAGCATTTAACTTGAATTCATGGCCTGTACTTCCTGGTTTGAGACTTTTATTGTGTTATTTATATTTATTTTAGATCCATGGTACATAGAAGTGGGGGCATCAATTGTGGATTCTCTTAATTTATACACCAAAGTGGAAGGTGGGTTTGCAAGCGTTAGGGATGTGACAACTATGCAGTTAGAAGATCACCAGCATAGTTTCTTCCTGGCTGAAACGTGAGAACATCAAAATGTTTTAATTAACTGTATTTTGATATTGCACCTTAATTAGGTTTGAAATTCTGCAGTTTTCTAATTTTGTACAACTATGTAAAGAACATATTTCAATTGTGTGGATTTGTTTTTGCTGCATCTGACATTGTATCTGAAATTATGCCTTCCCTTTTCTATAGGTGCAAGTATCTATATCTTCTCTTTGATGATTCATTTTTGGTTGGTCGGAATTATATATTCACCACTGAAGGTCACCCTCTTCCAATTTTAAGTGCCTGGCATGAGAGGTTCCCAGAGACGTACATCCCGAGTAACTGGACTACTGTTAAGGTGTTATTTCTACCTTCTCTTTACATTTGATGACTTTTGCTTAGAGAGCCAGCACTACTGATGAAATCAAGAACTGTAATGCATTCGAAACCCTTGGCATGCTTAATTAGTGTTCATTTGAATGCTTTTATGTTCAAGGCCATTCACACCAGCTTCCGTGGCTGCTATGGCAATAATGACATGTGCGCTTGCTTGTTTGTATAATCTTTTTAATACATCTTTTAGACTTTTAGGTAATTGTCACTTTGTGGTATCTATTCGTTGAACATGTCTTATAGACATCTCAAACATTTCTTGACCAGCATGAGATTTTTCTCTTAGTAAGGGAACAGTTCTTTCAAAAGTTTTGCTCATGTTATCCGTGAATTAGCTTTCTGCTTATTTTGTTTGCAACTTCATTTGCATGTATATTTACAATAAGGGCTAATCCCAAAACTGTACCCTCAATTTTACCCCAGTACAGCTTTAGTACTGAACTTTGAAGCTACCCCAAAGAAGTACCTAAGTTCGAAAAAATGACCCAGATCAGTACCTCGGCTAACAGACCATGGATGCCGTTAAATTTTATCAAGGGCAAATGTGTTAATAACAAAAAAGCAAATTGTAAAGACATGTGGCACAATCACCACCGTTCAATTTTCTCTCTTTCTTAGTTTAATCGGTGAATTCTCTCTCTCTCTCTCTCTCTCTCTCACACACACACACACACACACACATACACACACATGCACCCACCATCACTCGATCTCTCTCTCTTCTCCCTCCTCTTCGTCCTCTCTCTCTCCAGAAAACTTTCATCCAAAACCCTCATTACACAACAATGATTCTGATTATTGCGGAACCCATATCAGAACTTCAATTAGCAATCCCCTGTTATCAAAAAATCCATCAAACTCCTAGATCCGTTGCTAAACTTCAAATGCAGCTATAAAGCAATCCCTAATTCCCAAATGTTAAACTTAATCCAACTCAAATACCTATAATTCATATGCATTTCTCTGAAAAGTCCAAAATCTTTAAATTAATTAAGGGGAAACATGGTTTACAATAATCAAAATCATCTCCTACCAATATGATCGAAAATTTAGAAATGAATCATCAATAATTAGGAAAATAAGTTAGAAAAAGGTCATTATAAACAAATTGAACCCCATATTACCAAATTGCTAATACCCACTCGAGCTGAAAAAAGCCAAGCTATTATCCTATATGGCTTTACTGAGGAGGAAGTAGCAGAGGAACTCAAAATTTGAGAAGACTCTGTGATTGACCATTCATGGGAGCTAGAACCCTTTTCCAAGTGATGAAAAAGTTCCATGAATCATAAAAGTTTCTTGAATTATGATCCTGTTCAAATCTTAAGCCGTGGTATCCAGATGCAAGCTTGGAGCGTTTGAAGGTGTGGGCAGGGTCCCTATCTTTGTTCATGTCCCAGGACTGTCGGTCGCACGCCGAGGCCCGCCAACAGCCACCAATTGACCACCGATCTCTGGCCTCATAGATCGGCCTACCCACGGCCGCCGTCAGAGCAGTCCTGCCACCAGGCATCCATGCACGCCTCCACACAACCACCACTGCCTGTCGCACGCCGTGAAATAAAGAAGAACAGATTGAGAGAGAAGAGAGAGAAAGTAAAGAGACACAAGGAGAAAAAAGAAAGGGCCCACGTGGACCAGACTTTATGTTCCTTTTTTCATAGTAACAGTCCTACCCTTTGGACTTTTTAACGGCATTGGTGGTCCGTTAGCCGAGGTACTTAATTGGGTCATGTTTTCAAACTTAGGTACTTCTTTGTTTCCCCTTCAAAGTGGGGTACTAAAACTGTACCGGGGTAAAGTTGAGGGTATAGTTTTGGATTAGCCTTTACAATAATGTAGTTCACCCTTGTAATGCCCTTAGACACTGGCTTTAGATGGATAATTAAATTTGATGTTGTGCAGAGTAAAACACAAGGGAAACGAGCTAGTGCAATGTCTTCGCGGGTTTGTCCAGCCACTACACTGAACTCTGGACACCACATTCAACAGGTTGAGAGTGCTTGCCACATCCCCGATGCTCGTGAAGACTACAGATGTTTAACCGATGAGGATTGTGGTGTTGATTCAACAACCTGTAGGCGAAGATCATGCAGTATGGCCGGCTACTGTGGCCTGTGGTTGTTTGTATAAAATCAACTTACAGTGGAAGTTCTTTTTGCAACATAAGATATAGAGACAAATACTGTCCTTCAAGAGACATGCAGACATGACTTTCTACAGGTACGTATTTGAATACCAAATTGATAGCTTAGCGAAAAGGGAGAGAATAGATGGGTTGCAAAGATCCCGCAATATTACTTGGGGTGAGGGGCAGGGTACAGTTTTCATACAACTATCTTGTAATTTATTACTTGTTGGGTGTATAGCAAATGGAGGATAGAGTTTTTGCAAAATCATGATACAGCTTATGTAACTTGACTAGAATTGTATGCTCACGAGCACCAATCAAAAGTTAAAAGCTAATCAAATTATTTCTGATGTTGTTTGTTAATCTTGCTTTGTGCGTTTGTACAAGCCGTTAGTGTCCATCAATGCCGCTGCCTGGTAAGCTTTATGGATACATCCATGGATTGTTTTGGTTACAACATCCACTAACTTTACACATGCCATAATTTGCGTATGTTTCTGTCGTGGCTATTAAATGCAGCTGAATTGGAATGCGTATAGCGTATGAAGTTTAAGATTTTCTATAATTTTCTGAATCAGCTTCCATTGCATACGTCCTAGACATGCGGTATTCATATAAATTCATTTCATATCTTCAATACTATGATTGACTGGATCAACTGTTCCATGGCCTCGTTCTTCTCTTCATTGTATGTCCTAGGTTTTTTTTTTTGCAGAACTATTTTTAATGTGTTTCTGTATCCGAGAAATGGGAAAGAAGGAGGACAGGAGGTTTGTGTGCCAGGGCGCGCGCGCGGCCGGGGTTTTTTTTTGGGGGGGTGGGGTTGTGACACACGGTGGCCCTTGATGGCACAAGGAAACCGTGTGTGGCACTCGACTTGCCGCTCGCAAGAAGAGTCCGCCAACCAATCTCAACAATTTATAGCAAGCAGTGCATCAACATCGCATAAAACAGTGCACAAAGAGTAAATTTCAACACGAGGGCAAAACGGTCACAAATATCTTCATTACTTCAATAGCATCATTACAACTTACAAAAGGCTTTGTTTGCATCCACAGTGTGCAATCTAGCTAGAACGGCAAGCTAAAACAAAGCAAGGGACTCTCGGGTATGGGTGTGCATGACTCCCATATAGTACCATTAGGAGGTAAAACTAAAGTGACAGTAGTAGACGTAACTATGTGCGAGGAGTCATAGTGCCCCTTTTTAAAGAAATACAACTCGAAATGACTTGAAATTTTACAGGGAAACTTAAATATATACAACGGTGGTCTCCACCAAAATTGAGCAAAAACGCACGCCTGGATCTTTAGATCTTCACTGTTGGCTTTTGACGTGCGCGGGCACTGCAATTGGGCGCGCGGGCGCTGTGCTTGACGGGCGCATGGGCGCGAGACTTGATGAACTTGTGCGGGCGCATGGGCGCCTGTTGGAAGGGCGCGGGGGCGCTGAGCTGGATGGGCGCGGGGGCGCAGTGCTAGGCGGGTGCAAGGGGCAGCCCGTGACATTCTCCCCCACTAGAGCTGTTGACGCCCTCGTCAACTTCTGCATGTGGTAGGCTTCAATCTTGTCGGCGTAGGCTGATAAGTCTGCTGCTCGTTCCCAAGTGTTTTCTTCATCCATTTGTCCCTGCCACTTGACTAGGTACTCCTGATGGCGTTTGCGGGAAGCTATAATCACTCTATCATTCAAAATAGCTTCGGCAACTCGTTTTCCTGCTGCTTTGGGTTTGAGTCCTTGTCTCTTGATTTGGCCCCTGGAGGGGTCGGCTGTGTCTTCATAGAATGGCTTCAACATGCTGACGTGAAAGACGGGATGGAGCTGGCGGCTCCACCAATGAGGCGGATCAACTTTGTAAGCCATCTTGCCTATCTTCTTCACTATAGTCAGGGGTCCCTCATATTTCTGCAAAAGACGAGAGTCTCTTCCCCTTAGAAATTTGCGATCCTGTTGCAGTAGCTTAACCATAACTTTGTCGCCCACGTTAAACTCTTGAGATCTCCTGTTCTTGTCAGCGTGTTTCTTCATTCTTCTGGCTGCTTTCTCAAGGTAGGAGTGAGCTAGATCTATATTCTGCCTCCATTCTTCACTGAAGCTTATGGCCCTTGGGGATTTCCCGGCATTGGGGACGTTTACCGTATGGGGTAGTAACGGTTGTTGTCCATTTACAATCTCAAAAGCACTCTTCCCTGTCGAAGAGCTTTTGCGTGAGTTGAAACACAGCTGGGCAACATCCAGTAGCTTGACCCAATTTTTCTGTGTTGCACTGACAAAATGGCGGAGGTACTCTTCTAACATGGAATTGAACCGCTCCGTCTGACCGTCTGATTCTGGATGATAACTTGAACTCATCGAAAGTTGGGATCCGAATAACTTAAAGAGTTCAGTCCAAAAGTTTCCAGTGAAGCGGGAGTCCCGATCACTGACAATGTCTTGAGGCATTCCCCAATACTTCACCACATACTTAAAGAAAAGTTGCGCTGTGTCTTCGGCTGAGCAATACTTGGGTGTTGCGATAAAGCTCGCATACTTGCTAAACCGATCAACGACAACAAGAATTGTGCCTAAGTCTTCAACCTTCGGCAGACCAGTGATGAAATCCAATGACACACTCTCCCACGGTCTCTTGGGGACCGGCAGCGGCTGTAGTAACCCTGCCTTCTTCTTACGCTCCACCTTGTCCTGCTGACAAGTAAGGCATGTTTTCACATACTCTTGCACTTCATCCCCCATTTGGGGCCAGTAATAACCTTGTTGAAGGAGAGCTAATGTTCTTTCTCCTCCGGCATGGCCTGCCCAAAGGGTGTCATGACATTCTCGAATCAATGTTCGTCTCAGATCATCGACTCGGGGAACGTATACCCGTCTTCCTTTGGTCATCAGCAAACCATCTTCTTGCCAAAACTGTCGAGTTTTACCGCTCTCGATCAGTTTCAGTAGTTGTTGGGCAACCGGATCCCTGGTAAGGGCCTTCTTGATCTTCTTTCCGATGTTGATGGCAACTCGGCTATCTGCTCTAACAATAGCATTCATGGCCATCAATGCTACCTGATCTAGTTCGGCTCTCCTGCTGAGGGCGTCTGCTACGCTGTTGGTTGAGCCTGTCCTGTACTCGAGCATGAAGTTGAATTCTGCCAAAAGTTCCTGCCACCTGGCCTGTTTCGAAGTGAGCTTAGATTGACTCAAGAAGTGGCTCACTGCAGTGTTGTCCGTCCGCACTATGAAGCTAGAACCAAGCAGGTAGTGCCTCCAAATTCTGAGACAGTGTACTACCGCGAGCAACTCTTTCTCATGAGTGGTGTAGCGACGTTCTGCTTCGTTGAGCTTCCTACTCTCATATGCCACCGGGTGGCCTTCTTGCATTAGAACCCCTCCTAGTGCAAAGTCAGAAGCATCTGTATGAACTTCAAAGGACTTCGACACATCAGGGAGAGCAAGTACCGGATCTTCAGACATAGCCTGCTTCATAGCCGAGAAGGCCGATTGACACTCCTTGGACCATTCCCAAACATTGCTCTTCTTCAAAAGTTCGGTTAGGGGATGGGCCATTCTCGAATAATCTCGGACAAACTTCCTATAATAGTTGGTCAATCCAAGGAAAGATCTCAGTTCTGAAACATTCGTTGGCGGTTGCCACTCCTGTATCACTTGAACTTTACCTGAGTCCATCCTTATCTGACCCTGTTCTATCACATGGCCCAAGAATTTAATCTTGGTCTGGGCAAAAGTGCATTTTGACAGCTTCACGTATAGCTCGTGCTCCCTCAGTCGGGCAAGCACCTTCCTCAAGTGCTTCAGATGCTCATCCAAGCTGGAACTGTAGATCACAATATCATCGAGATACACCACTACAAAATCGTCAATGTAGTCCCGCAAAACTTGATTCATCAAGGTGCAAAATGTGGCCGGGGCGTTGGTCAAGCCGAACGGCATGACCAGGAACTCATACGCCCCGTATCTGGTGACACAAGTTGTCTTCGCCTCGTCACCTTCGGCAATTCGGACCTGCCAATACCCAGACTTCAAGTCCAACTTGGTAAACACTCTCGCCCTACTAAGCTGATCAAAACAGTCGGCGACTAAAGGAATAGGATACTTGTTCCGAATAGTCACCTTGTTTAGCGCCCTGTAGTCCACACACATCCGCAAAGAACCATCTTGTTTCTTCTGGAAGAGGACTGGTGCACCATAAGGCGACTTCGCGGGAGTGATCAAACCCGCATCTAGCAACTCCGTCAATTGTTTTCTGAGTTCAGCAAGTTCTGGTTGTGACATCCGATACGGAGCTCGGGCGGGTGGCTTCGTGCCAGGCACGAGCTCTATCTCATGGTCAATTGCCCTTCTAGGTGGCAATTTCTTCGGCAATTCATCAGGCATCACATCTTCAAAGTCGTTTAATATCACTTTAACTTCTTTCGGTAATGGTCCCGATACTTCTTCAATTTCGTCCCACCGTAGCATGGCAAGGTAGGTTGTTTCATCCCGTTTTAATCCCCTTTTCAACTGGAGGGCTGAAATAGAACGCTCTCCCGCCCTAGAAGATATAGTTGGGATGACACATGGTTTATTCCCAAGCATGACTAGCGAGTTGGTACATGGCATCACTGTGGTCTTCGTGTCACGCAGAAACTCCAACCCAAGGATCAGTTTAAAGTCGTCCATGATGACTACTGAAAAGTTGGTCCTTCCTTCGTATGGGCCAATCTTGATCAAAACAGATCTCGCTATCCCCGCTACTGGCTGTGCGGCGGAGTTGATAGCCTTCACCCGTCCGCACCCTTTTTCTAGAGTTAGACCCAGTCTTTCCACTTCGGTGCTAGAAATGTAATTATGGGTGGCTCCTGTGTCCACCATGGCCCTGATGGCCTTCCCGTTAACCTTGATGTCCACATACATCAAGCCTTTTCCTGGTACATCACCCTTTTTCTTTGGCGGCATGTCTTTAGGCTCTTCTCCAGTCGAGCTCTTTTTGGGGTTCCCAACCTGTGTTGTCACCGCATTACACCACTGAGGAAAGGCCCCGACGGCATCTTCCTCTTCATAATCTTGTGGGTCTGTTTGCTCATCTGTTGGTGGGTGCCTTGGTCGAGAGCCAGATTGTTCCCCACGTTGCACCTGCCCAATGTTGTCAAAGAAGGCATTCATCATCTGTCGCTGCGGACAGTTAGCGATCACATGCGGTCCTTGGCACAAGAAGCAACCCCTGAAAGGAGGTTTCTTCACTTCTCCACTGGTGCTAGCGTCAGGCTTAGCTTTGAACCCAACTCCACTCTTCTGTTGGGTAGAAGAGTTTGACGCCCAACTGCTTTTACTGCCCCAACTTTGGTTTGGCATTGGACCCCCTGGCTTCTTACCACCAATACCTCTGCTTGGATTTCCTCTCTGAGGGGGTCTCTGTGGCTCAGGGTTGTAATCTGAAAGGCTCTCGGCAGCGATGATGGCTTCATTAAGGTTGTTCACCCGACGTCTATTAAGCTCGGTACGAGCCCATGGTTTTAACCCTTCCATGAAGAAGAAGAGTCTGTCGACTGCGGACATGTCACTGATGTCCAACATCAAGGCAGAAAATGCCTGGCAATACTCCCGGACCGATCCGGTGTGCTTGCATTCCAGCAACGCTTTTCTCGCGTTGAATGCGGTGTTTTCTGGGAAAAACTGACTCTTTATCTCACGTTTGAGTATCTCCCATGTGTTTATGACGCAAGACCCATCTTCGATCTCTGCGTACTTCTTACGCCACCATAACTTGGCATCTCCAACCAAGTACATGGCAGCCATCGACACCTTTGTCGCTTCCGAGTCTACTCTGATGGCTCGAAAGTATTGTTCTACATCGAAAAGGAAATTTTCTAATTCCTTGGCGTCACGGGCTCCCCCGTAACTCTTGGGCTCTGGCACTCGGGGCCTCGACGAGTGCTCTGCACCCCCAGCGGGTGTGTTAACCACTGCACGACTAAGAAGCTCCACTCGATCCTGGAGTTCTTGAAATTTAGACTCCCAGTCTATACCTCCACTGTGTCGTGCATGGTGTTCCACTCGATCTTGAAGCTCCTGAAACTTCCCCTCCCATTCCATGCTCTCAGCATATCGGGTATTATCAGTGGCTTCAAGATTCACTTCCAACGCGTCAAGGCGAAGGGAGAATTGCTTCAGGATGCCTGGAGCATCCTGATCACTCTTGAACATGTCATGTATCTGTGCTTCCAAAGCATCGATTCTCTCTTTCGTGTTGGCCATAGTTTTTCTCAACAAACTATCCCACAATATTTTCTTAGCTGAAGCCACGGTCTCTTGGACAACCGCGGCTCTGATACCACCTGACACACGGTGGCCCTTGATGGCACAAGGAAACCGTGTGTGGCACTCGACTTGCCGCTCGCAAGAAGAGTCCGCCAACCAATCTCAACAATTTATAGCAAGCAGTGCATCAACATCGCATAAAACAGTGCACAAAGAGTAAATTTCAACACGAGGGCAAAACGGTCACAAATATCTTCATTACTTCAATAGCATCATTACAACTTACAAAAGGCTTTGTTTGCATCCACAGTGTGCAATCTAGCTAGAACGGCAAGCTAAAACAAAGCAAGGGACTCTCGGGTATGGGTGTGCATGACTCCCATATAGTACCATTAGGAGGTAAAACTAAAGTGACAGTAGTAGACGTAACTATGTGCGAGGAGTCATAGTGCCCCTTTTTAAAGAAATACAACTCGAAATGACTTGAAATTTTACAGGGAAACTTAAATATATACAACGGTGGTCTCCACCAAAATTGAGCAAAAACGCACGCCTGGATCTTTAGATCTTCACTGTTGGCTTTTGACGTGCGCGGGCACTGCAATTGGGCGCGCGGGCGCTGTGCTTGACGGGCGCATGGGCGCGAGACTTGATGAACTTGTGCGGGCGCATGGGCGCCTGTTGGAAGGGCGCGGGGGCGCTGAGCTGGATGGGCGCGGGGGCGCAGTGCTAGGCGGGTGCAAGGGGCAGCCCGTGACAGGTTGGCTTGGCGTCAATGCTATAAACTTAGATGAATGCGCACGCACGCACATTGCCGGACTTGCTACACACTTGTAAGCAGCGTAAGAATCACCTGTGTTAAGAGCAAGCACAATGCATTATAGTGGGGTGAGCGGCTTCAGTAGTTTAGGAGGTAAATCTTGTCGTTAATGCAACGCTGGTTCAAAGGGCAAGAGATGCCTTCGTGCAAAAGGGACCCTCCTGGTTGTTGAACCAGAGAAGTTCAGTTAATTTTGGTCTGTAGGGTAGCAAAAACAGAAATGGGGGAAGAACAAGGGGTTACTTTTGTTTGGGCTCAATAATGGGGGTAATCCTTCCTCCTCTACTCCTAATATCTGTGACACAGAGGCCCTTACCAGTGAGCTATCAGCGGGGTACTTTCCTCTCTCTGTCTCTATATAAAAGCTAGATAGTGCAGCAAAAAAAGCGAGATGCCAAAAAAAAAGAAAAAAACTCATCTGGTTTCTCTATTTACGAAAATCTTAGCACACGATGAAGCAAAATCCTGTGGTTTTAATGAGGTCAAACCTTGAGTATCTCGCAAGAATAAGATGTTCCAGCCACCGGAACTTATTGTTGGTAGATGTAGACACCAACTGTTGTTGGTTGTTTTGCTGTAGTTATCTATTTTCGTTGAAGATATTGGGTGCTCTGAGACGAAACAAAGAGTTTTGGATTTATGGCATAATGATATCCTGCCTCCTCAGGCCTTTCTCTTATCATATGAGGTCCCCCTCATCCAGTGGTTCTAAACGATCAGGACCAATGGTCTGGGACCGTGGAATATTTAGCTGTCTTCTTTCGGTTGCTTGTATATAGATCGAAGTCTAGTGGGGGTCTTAGTTGGTAGTGTAATTTTACTCTCTTCATTCATGAAAATTTTTCCACTGATTTTCCTGCGTGATCTTACATGCTTGGCTCTCAGTCCCAATCTCCTATTTATTCACTTCTCCTGTTCAAAGGCTGGAGGATTGGTTTGGTACAGTAAAGATGGGTGTATTGTGGTGGGCACGTTTGTGGTGGATATAGTGGAAGTGGGTGTAAGGTCTAGGGATGTTTGACACTGATTGGCAGAGATCAGGTGTTGGTGGAGATGGGTTCGGCGGAGATGGGGTTGTGAGTCATGAGAAGATGGCCGAGATGGTGGCCAAGGGCACACATAGATCGGAGTTGCTCGGGAATTTTGGGTTGCACCTCGGGGTCAACCTTTGCAAAAGCGAAATCAGGGTTTAGAAACCACTTTTGCAATCTTGCCGTTTTCTTCTCCAATGAATTTTGCAAATTGATAAAACCAGAAACAAAAAGAGAAAACATGTTTTGAAAGTACGTTTTCTCTCTCTCTCTCTTTCTTTTTTCTTTTGGTAATAAGACAATAACATTGATAACATAGAATGGTTACTAGAGTTTGATAAGTCAGTCTTATCTTATGGCTTATAGACAATTACATATGTTTAAGTACACGACTTCCTAGCTAAATCAAAATACATTAGAGGCATCATGCTATAAAAAGGTCGGATGACACATCTCTTTACTGTATACGTCCATGCACTTGGTCCCGATGGACATCAATGTGTGCGTGACAAACAAAAGTTGATATCACTATCTTGAAAACGTGATTTCAACAATCATTCCTCGATAAATAAGTTTAAAGTACACTCTATATTGTTAAATTCTTCGGCTCATAAACTCCCGTGATCATTATGGCTTTCGAGACTCAAATCCAAGACTCACCCAGAAGGGGCAATGGATTTTGTCTAAGTATGGATAGTTTTTGCATCAGTTTGCAGTGGCACCTATGCTTACATAGAGTAAGATTTATACAAAAGCAAAATATCCAACACACCGTCTCCCCTGTCGCCTCTGCCGGCTTTACTTTGGCATGGTGGCGTGGTAGATTAGGTTGTGTGGTTTTCTTTGGTGTGTTTGGGTTGAGTTTTCTTTGGGATTGCGGTGACTGACGTTGATGGTCATCATTACACCTCCGACGCTGTTCGATTGCTGCGATGGGCTATCTGCTGAGACTGGTCGTGTTGGGAATATGTTAGGTTGTGTTGCTATGGTTAATTTGGGTTGAAATATGTTGGATGTTTGGGGTTGGGTTGCTCGACGGGTTTTGGGCGTGGTGGGCAAAAAAGGGTTTACAAGATCTGCGAGTTGGAGGTGATTGAGTATCGAGGAGTCAAAGAATTTAGGCCAAAATACCAAATGAAAGTAGATCGGTAACCCCCCCCCCCCCCGAAAGGTTGGTGGATGTGTTTTGCTGATGGTGGTTTGAGATGTCGTTGCGTCTAAGATGGGTTCTTGTGGTGGTGATGGCTCTGGACGTGTTCTGGCAGGGGTGGTCTCGTGGTTGGGAGACGGTTTATGAAAAGCTAGGGAGGTGCAGCCATGTTGTTTTATTCGTCTGATACCAGTGGCTGAATGGTGACTAGTGGGTGACGGTGTGTGGTGGTCCGGTGACGGCAGTGGTGACAATGCTGAGGGTTTAAAGATCTGCAGCCGGTGGCGCCGCTCTAAGCGATGGTGCGTTGGGGTTTGTGCCTTTGGGATACGTGTTCTGTTATTCCCTGATGCTTGACATGTGTCCATGAGTTGGCTGAGGGCATTGGACAGGTGTGGGCAGAGAGTAGTGGGTAGACTTTTTGTTAGCTGTTATGCTTATCCTATTGCCAAAAAAAAAAAACTTGGTTTGTTCTATTTATTTTAGTGCTTGTTTTAGTTCTTTAATTTGTTTTTAGTTTCTTGCTTGGTTATTGTTTTTAGTTCTATTTTAGTTTGTTTTTAGATTTTAGTGCTTGCTTAATTGTTTTTCTACTCCTATTACATTTTGTATTTTGTTTATTTAAGTTGTAGTTGGCAGTTGTCAGTGATACCCTTATTGTAGTTCCTATCGGATAGGATGACATCCGTGTGTTGATGCACTTGTTCTATATGGGCACGATGTAACGTCTTTATATTAATGGTAGGTTTCTTATCTCTTTTCACAAAGAAAGAAAGAAAGAAAGAAAGAAAAAGAACACACCCAAATACAATCAATAGCAGACGGACGTTGAGAAAGCCTGAAATCATGAACTATCATAACGAGAAGGCCCAGAGTGGGCAAAAACTACCATATAGGTCTGAGGGTGCAAAAAATCCTGCAGAGAAGGAACCGTCCAATCGATCAACACCTTTTTTCGGCTCCTTGCAGTTAATCAAGTTAATTGTCCGGACTCATCCAGGGCCACCCATGCTCTATTGGTCATAGCACTCCAAATAGAGGTGTCAAAGGCCGGGTTAGGGCCGGCCCAGCCTGAGCCTAGAGGGCCAGAAAAAGGGCCGGGCTAGACAGGGCTTCAGGCCTGAGAAATTGGGCCGAGCCCGGGCTAGAGAAGAGGATATCCAGGCCCAGTTCAAGCCTTGGCCCTAGGCCCAACAATTTTTTTCCCAAAAATTCTTGTTATTCATTTTCAAAATCTTGAAGTTATTCCTCAAGGTCCTTTGACACTTCACCCACTTCCTAAAATTAAATTTAGAATTCAGTTCACCATTTTTTATTTGAAACAAAAAGAAATTTAAATTACATAATTATTTATGTTTAGAACACATAAAAAATAACAATGTGATAATTTTTTTTTTTATAAATATTCTCTTAGCTTGTGATGCAGAGCATAAAGCAAATTGTGTAACATAAACATTAAATGAAAGCCCACTCGAAAATCATAAAAAAATACGTCAACGTCACCACACACCACACACTTCACTGCATTTGTTAAAGAAAATAATGAATTCAATAACACCTCCAAAACTATTAATTTAACTAAAAAATTCCATATTTTGTTGTTCTTTACCTTTATAGAGATATTTCTCATGTACTTCTCTTACGCATGTTGGATGCCAGCAAGTAAATGAAAGTTAGAGGAACACGTTTCCTTTCTTCTTTGATTGCTTAGAAAAGAACATTAACAATATATACAGAATAACAATGCTCTTTGTTTGTTTCCTATAGTATTCTATTTTCCAAAATTCTTTGCTTATGAGTTTCCTTTCCACTCTTTAATTAATTCCACTGTCCAACATAAGATTGCCTAAGATATGCTGATGCAACCATGGCAGGGAAAATTTGGTTGTGTCAAAAAGATAAAAATGTTATAAAATGGACTTCAAAACAAGAAAAAAATTATAAGGAGGGGGGCCAACGGGCCTGGCCCGGGTTGGGCCAAAAACGGGCATTTTTAGGATCGGGCCGGGCCCATTTCCCAAATATTTCGGCCTGGCCCTGGCCCTTGGCCTTATGGATCAGGGCCTCACTATTCACTCTTTAGGGCTAGGCCGGCCTGCGCCATTTTAGGGCCGACACCTCTAACTCCAAACGTAAGTCATAATTTTGTAGATGATTTGGAGAACGACTCATGTATTAATTAATTGGTATTTGTGAAGTTATAGGCTTTTACTAAGATCATCTAATTAATTATTTATTTAAGAAGCCTACTAACACTTCGAGGCAAAATAATTGTGCGCATGCATGCAGCTTTAAGTACAACATAAGACACAGCAATGAAAAGGTGTTGTTGTCTGTGAAAAGAAAATGTTCAGGCTCTCTCTCTAAGAGAGATGAAAAAAGAAAAAAAATCCCCCTACACTGTTCCACCTCTTTTCTCGCTTTGTCTCCATCACCATTGGTCGTTCTTCGGCGAGTGGTGATGAGGTAGTTTTTAGCTTTGTTGTTTAGTTCGGTTTTTAGTGGGGGATCTTGCTAGATAAGGTGAGCTGGACGGCTGTCATCGACGGATTGCGGGCTCTCTGATTGATTATCCTCATTTGTCTTTGGCGCCGGCGCTAGGTTGGGACTTTGATGAGAGGTACGCTGCTATGTTCCATGGGGTGCTCCTTGCTTGGTTTGTGGTGGGCTTCGGGCGTTGTTAATTACGCCGATGGGTTGTGTGTGTGGCGTTGCCTAGGGTTGGAGAAGGGTTGGTGAGTTTAGATCTAGGTTTTGTCTTCTAGGGCTTTATTTCCCCCATCCCCCCTAGTTGCTCCCCCTTCCCCCTCAGATCTAGAAAGGTCGCGTTTGTGGGTGGTTTGATGGTTGCGCTTGTTGTTTACTTATGGTGGAGTCAATCGGTGCTTCCGAAGGTGCGGGGACATGGTGGTCGTCGATGGCCGGTGGTTTTCCTTCGAATTGCAGCTGGCGGAGAGGGGCATCAGTTGCAGCCGGTAAGGATTGGTGTATTGCTGGATTGCCGTTGGGATTTCTGTTGTAATATGTCTTTTACTTTTTGGATCCTCCATGTATATTCGGTCTCAAAAATATTCTGATATATATTTTTGAATATTCTAAAAAAAAAAAGAGTAGAATGTAAGACATGAACAACCTACTCCACCGACCAAAGGACTTATATCTACACGTGCTGGATTGAACTAGATACTACTCGAGGATAAGTGTTTTTTTAGTCCTTTTTTATTATTTTTTATTCTATGGTTTTTCAAGCAAGAGTTTCATTAGCTAAACATTTCCATGTGCTGGATTTAACTAGATACTACTCGAGGAGAAGTGTTCTATAGTCTCTTTTTTTTTTTTTTCCTTAAGAGTTTCATCAGCTAAACACCTCATTTTTGCTCTCAAGCGAGCATCATGAACATAAGCAAAAGCCACCAAAAAAAAAAGAGCGATAATTAGTTCGACATCAATTTTCGGAATTGATAAAAAGTAAGGATTTTGGCTGTTGCTACTGAGGTTGGGTAGGAAGACGCCTATAACTCTTTACACAGCGAAAACTAACAACTGTTAGATAACATTTGTAGTATCTATTCAGTGGCGGTGAAAAAATGCCATTGAAAGTTATCGCTGTGAAGGTGCCAACAAGCATGCCAGTAAGCATGTTCCATGACAATTAACAGCCGCTATACGGGGCAGCAATCACAGAGGAAGATGCCCTTTGGCCAGTGAACAAACGAAAGGACGGTCAATTGACCATACAGAGCCACAAACCATCAGTTTGCTCATGGCCAAGTTGTGCTCGCCGGACAAAAACCTCCTCTGCGTCCTCTACCGTGCATGGACCACCCCTGCACGTACCTTCTACGTAGCATGGCAGGAAGCTGGCCTTCCAAAAACACCACACGTACAAAGCTACGATGGCTATGCAGGAAATCGGGTTCCATGCCATGATTCGCCACACAAGTAAATCTCACGGGCCCAGACTCTGGTCCCTCATGTTTCGGCCTAATTCCACTGGTCCCCCGATAGAGAGAACTCACATGCATATATGGGTTCCGCAGGAGTATCACGAAATCAGATATACTTATCATTGTTTCAGCCAAGAGTAAGATTTTTGGTGACAAAAAGTAATCTTAGGCGATGATCCGATGGCCATCCTCACATGTCACAGTCTCTCTTATTTAAGAGCTTGATATGGTTGATAGTAGAAGACGATGTTTCAATGACGCGGTTGTCTTGCAAATATTGAGTGGTTGGCTATTGTTCACCAAATTTTAGAAGACAAAAACGTTTTGAGTATTTTATCAATGCGTCTAATGTTAAGACCCTAAATAATTACGTTCGGATCTTTTGACGAATTAATTATAACAGTAGTTCGGTTATGCTTATGTGCGAGAAAAAAAGACTACAATGAGTGTCTTCACGGTCTTGTCGGGCTCACGAGTGAAACAGACAAACATCAATTAGAGCTTTAGCGAGGATGATATCCCAGAGACAGTGCTCCTGTTGTTGATTTAAACCATTGATGCCAAGCCTTGGAATGATTGACCAATTGTGCTTGATGTTCAAGGAGGACCTTGTTTTGGCAACCTAATCATGCACTTGTACCTTCGTCGAACAGTTGAGCAAGTACGGTGTCACGGTTTACACTTCTAAAAGCAGTGTCCTCGTCACCTTCGTTTTATTTTCTAGTAAAGGAAGCTTCGGTGAACCTACTTAATGATTCGTTGCTCTCTCCTGATCGTTCCCGCAATGATGAATGATTTTTTTTCTGTTTTTTCTTTTTGAAATTAAGAAATATACACCATAAGTTGCAGAATAGTGATAACGATCGGTCACGAAATAAGAAAAACACTAAAGCATGACAGTCTCGTGCCAAAATAGGCTCCAAAAACTAGCCTAAATGAGACCCAAAAATCAGGAGGAAGAGCTCATGAACTCTAGCAGCAGTGATCGAAAAGGAGACCTCGGCTTGTACATGATCAAACCAAGTCTGCCGGAAACCATGGGCACGTCGTAGAGCAAAAGAAGCAAGCATTGAAGGCAGGGATAAAACTCTATTCGTACCCTTCCCAATATGCACTGAATGCAAGAATTGACTACCAGCAGCTATCTCAGAAAAAGCAGAAGAGAATTGTACACTACGTTCCATACTGCTTCTAATCAAACATTGAACAATACCAAGCCAAGACCAATCCTATTTTCAGCATGACGCAATGATGATCTTCTAACAACCAAAGGGTGGTTAAAGGTTACCCACCAAAAAATCTTCGCTTGGACGCTGGAAATGGAATAAGAAAGATTTCAGCTGTAACCGTGGTAGTAAGAATAGCCTACAACTCTTTGCATAGTAATCACTAATTATTTTCAAATATTGTTATTGACATTTTTACAGACATCTTTAGCGTTATTTCTTAGCGGCACATTGTGGCGTCATTAATTAAAAATCACTAAACATACTTCGCGGCATTCATCTGTCATTGTATGGGGGATTATAAGTTCTTCCTATCAGTCGGATTGCTGTCAAGTTTTTTCTAATGTGATATGGTTGATTTTTTTTTTTCTTTTTGATTATCATGATGAGGAAATCAAATTCTACATATCTATAAGGAAATGTGACTTAATTTATTTTCAAGAAGGGAGCACTGTCTGGAAATCATATAATTAGTCGAATGCACCCTATTAATTCATGTTGATTATTCCTATCAACTAACGTCCCAATACAAGGGCCTTTAAAAAAGGAAGGATAACGAAATGTTTAAATTTGCACCCACCAACTTTAAGCTTCTTTTTCGATGATAATATGAGACGAAAAAGGGAAATTTAGTCCTTCTAGTGGTGCAACGTATGTTGTTACTCAATTATGGTTCCTCTTTAAACATGTTTATAGAACTGTAAACAAGACTAGTAAGGCTAATTCTAATTCGGATATTATTTCTGTCATGTATTTAAGGAACATTTTGTCTTTGAAAGAAAAATAAATTTTCCAACTATGACCATGTATGAAGAGAGCTCGTGTTGCGATTGTCTTAATAAATTCTCCGGTTAACCCTATTAGATATCTGATCCAATCGCTTCAAGTGTAATTTTCATATATGCGTAAGCCATAAAATTTTTCATCCTCTTTCACTAAAATTTCTTCTACTTCTTTTTCTTTTTTGTTAGCAAATAGTTCAATAACATCATCAATAAAAGGAACAAAATACAAGTATATAAAACTTCATTTGGATTCCAGGACTGAAGATAACGAATGATAGCTCAAAATTTCATTATCTCAAATTGATAGAATTAAATTGAAAAATCTGTAGAAAAAACATAAAGTCGTAAAAGGCACTGAAATAAATGAAACCCTCCGCATCGAAAATAAACTAAGTCCCTGCCCGACACTCTAGGCTTCGTTTGATAACCATTATTTTTTCAGTTTTTTAAATTAGAGAAAATAAACGCGTTTGACACACAATTTTTTTTTTTTTTCAGTTTTGAAAATCAAATTTTAAAACAGGGCTGTTTTTGAAAACTCCAAAAAGGAGTTTTTGATTTTTAGTTTGAGACCCCTCCCCCCTCCCAGCCGGCAGCCACTGCCCACGACTGGCGATTGCCGGCAGGCACCAGCCACCGCCGGCGACCTACAACCTCCTCCGGTGGCCGGCCACCACCACTGTCGGCCACCGCAAATTACAAAAAAAAAACTCAAAATAAAAATTAGGTAATCAAACACCCGAAAGAAAAAAAATTCAAAATAAAAATTGAGTAATCAAACACCTGTTTATTTTTGTAAAAAAAAAAATTAAACTGGTTTTGTTTTGTTTTTAGAAATAGAAAACCAAAATGGAAGTGTTACCAAACGCTACCTAAGTTATATACAGAACAACATACAATCACCAACAACTACCAAAAAAAAAAACAAACAGTAAAAAAGAATAACATGCACTTAGCGGCGAGAAGAAGCCACAAAATCTTGAGCGAATATACCACCCTGACTTTGCCCCAAGAAGTCACACCATCTCCTCCGCAGCACCCTGGTTCAATTCAGACACCCCAAATCACTGTCCCGAAACCAATCTCACTAAAAAGACATCTCAAACATTAACACAAACAACCTCCTATAAGAGACTTGTCAAAACCTACAAACAAATCAATAAAGGGCTGTACGCTTACGATATATATATTTTTTTTCTGTATTCTGTATTATGTTTTTGGTTTCCAGAATTTAGTATTTAGTTCTAAAATTGTATTGTGTACTTTTATTTTTTTTGTATCTTCTTTTTTCAGATTTTCTGTACGTTTAATATTTTCAATTTTATTTTCACAACTTTTTTGAATATATTCTTGTATGGTTTCATTTTCTATTGTTCCACATATGTGCCCCTCCCTTCTTCCCCTTCCCCTTCACGAGTCTTTAAAGAAGGTGCCGACAGTGATTCATCGATACCACTGGAGGGAACGCCGCTACCGCACTGTGTCAAAATCCTAACATGCCGCCTCACCCCATAGGTTGCTGCCGTCACAACACTCCATAGCTTGCCGGCGACAGAATCGGTCAATCCCATCACTGCTGAAATTGCAACACCATTGTGAGGGGCCAGCCACCACGAGGGCCACCGCGAGCAGCACCTCTATTCACCACGGCCATCGTAGAGCCGTCGTCACTGAAAGATGCCCTAATAGTGCTGCCGCCCAGAGGTTAAAGCCTTAACGGCTGGCCGTCCACTGCCAGCAAGAGGCCGGTGCTACGCATACTAATTGGCTGCCATCAGTATCATGAGGGGCGGATCTTGAAGCTGATTTACAAGGGGTTGATTTTACAGAAGCTGATTTACAAAGGGGCGGATCTTGAAGGACGACTGAACCCATTCATCACTATCGTGAGGGAGAGGGAGAGGGAGAGAGCTATGCGGCAGAGAGGAGACAAAGTTTTGGAATTCTCTGACAGGGGTGTTTTCACATTTTTCGCTACTATTTGGATTTTTTTTCAAAACGGAAGTGAAAAAAGATAAAAAGTACACGAAAAATGTATCTTTTTTATCATTATTACAAAATACAAAAATAAAATTTGATAAACGTACAGCCCCTAGACAACCGGGCTCGAAGCCACGCCTTAAACTTAAAATTTTAAAAGATAAAAAAAATTGATTTTACCAAAAAAAATTCGGGGTGAAAACGTTAATGGCGGTTAGGTTAGGTAGACACAAAAGGATACCGCGGGTGAAGTGTTGCGCTTGATACGTTTTGCGTCGCGGGCCCCAACCCTTCCCTAAGAACTACTCGCATTAACGCGTTTTTGTGGGGCCCATCATCCCCTCCACTCCCCCAACCTTTCCCAAGATCCTTCATCCTTCCACACACACACACACACACACACACACAGAGGGAGAGCTAAGACCTCGTGGCGAAACGGGACATACTGCAGACTGATGGTAACATCACTTCATACCTCTTCTTGGAGCCTAGCAATTCATTTCCAATTATTAGCCCCTCTCCCCCCTCCCTGTGTATAAAAGAAGCTCGATACATACCCACCGACCTTAACCTTCGACTCTCTAAGGCCGTCGCCGCATGGTAGTCTCTTTGCCTGCCCTACACCCACTCCATGCCCACCACCCCGCGGCTCTGTCTGCTCTGAACGGCGGCTGTCATGTCACAGAAGCGCCAGCAAGACGAAGGCAAGGCCTCCGAAGACAAGCGCCAGAAGGTCCCTTCCTTCAAAAAGTGAGCCCCCTTCTTTATTTTATGGTTAAAGTATTTGGGAATTGAAAATTTGTTGATGAAAGCAGATTGCCCCTTCTTTGGGAATGGAAAATGGTGTGTTCTTCCCTTCACAGTTTTTCAGTGTATTGGTGGGTAGTTTTGCCTTTGGGTAATGTTCTAGTTGGTGGGTATTTGGCTTGAAAGTGAACCGAATTAATGTGGGCTTGCTTAAGTTGAAGAGGTTAACCATTGGTGACAATGGGACGTGAAGAGGCTTTGTTATGATTTTATGAGCAAGCCATTGCGCGAGCTGTACTGACATATTCTTTGGTGAATTGTAGTGTGGTACAGGAGGTAATGACGCTACAAAAGGCCCAGAGTTTTATGGTGCCGGTGCTGGAGCCCTTGATTCGTAGAGTTGTAAGTATGCATGCTCATGTTACGGTTTTCGTGAAGGTCATGAAGTTAAGGTTTCTTTTGAATGCTTTTCGTTAAGGTTTTATGTATCAAAGGCTGTATTTTTACTTCGTTGTTTATGCATACTAAGTTTCATTTGGAAATACATGGTATTAGGTTAACCAATTTTCCAGTGTTTTTCATTGTTGTTGAATCATGCTGTGTTTCCGTCCAAAGAAACTCTGTTAAGTTTCAAGTGTCTTCTTTATAACAATCTAGTCCTACATTTTTGGGGCCTAAGAAGCATGAACACCAAGGAGTTATTCCCGTCTCGAACTCATAATAGATGTGCACGCTTCATGGAGATTCTTAAATACCTTGCGGTGTCTGTCATGTGTAAACATCACTTTAAGAGAACAAAGTAGATATCATAGCTAACATAGGACCCAAAGGATCATACTGCATGAGCGGACATGAAAACGTGCTTGGCTATGACTTCTTCATAGGTGTAAACTAATTACTAGATCTACGATACTGAATGTATCTGCATACACATCTTATTGCTTTGTCTATGCTTAAACAAACACCGGTGATTATTGTACAATGACTAATATACGATTTTTCTGTTGAAACCATATTATATTGATCCACATTTTATAATAACACTATGAAATAAGCTAAATTCAACACCAGAATGCTTATTTGCCCCTTTTCTTGGATGTTTAAGGGAGATAAATTGTGATTTGTTGGTGATGGAATTATTTATTCAAAGTAGCAGATTCTGCAAGATTGAGCATTAGAGCAAGGACTAAAAAAGAGGATATAAAGTCCGTTTTTGTTTTGTACAATGTGAGCTACTGGGGAATAAAAAAACGGATAAAGAATACATAATTAAAAGTTGGCGAAATCATGATGATCTGCACTTTTATGACATCCAGGAGAAATATCCTTCAAAGAGCAAGTTTAGGATGCGGGAGGTGGGGCGTGGGGGTTATAGATGCCCCCTAAAACTTTGTGTAAGTGCCATTAAAGACATTTTTGATTGTCTTGTCTTCACCCATACGATGTCCTATGTTTTAGACATTGATGAGTAGAGTATAATAGTTGCTATTCCTGCCTGAGGGAGAGGGTTCACAATATATCTGATTTGAACTTTTTGGATAACTGGCCTTGTATGGTTGGCTTCAGATCTTTGGAGAGAATGGTAGGACATTTGTGAGACCCCCCACACCCCAAATGGCTCGTTTGCTTAAGTTCTACAATTTCGTTTTCTATTCATGGATTAAAGTTGGGACCTTCAAAAGGAACAAATATTCAATGGTCAGGTTTAAGGCTCTGGATTTACTATGTCATTGTGGTTTCTACTGCTTGAAACTGTTAAATCCGAGATAAGAGCATGTATATACAGGGGGCATAAAGAGACTATTCATATACCATTTGATGATTTACTGGTTAGCTGGGACACCTAAAGCAGGGGCACAGACTGTATACAAGGTCTGGTGATTCAATGGCTCACAAGAGACCCTGGAGTTCGATGTTAACATGATCCTTTTGAGCCTGCTGTGTGCTTGAGATACGGCAACATCAAACTTGTCAACGATGAATTACAACACAGGACAGGCTTAAAATTGTCCTAGGAGAAGTCAGTCAGTCCACCGAAATTGTAGCGACGTTTATTTACATTTATCCTTGACTGGATCAACAAATTCTTATTATAATAGGACCTGCAACATTTCTGGTTCTCTAGACTTTTTCAGGTTACACAAATGCTATAAAGAGTGAATCGTAGCTCATTATGTTTAATGTGCGGGGTACAGGTAAAAGAGGAAGTTGAATCGGCCTTGAGAAAGTACCTGACCAGCATGAAGCGGTAAAAAATAAATCTTTAAGGGATGCACATATGCTTTTCCTCGTAACGTAGTTTCACGTTTTTCAGTGGCTATTCTGATGCACCCTTATTTTTCTTGTTTAGGAGTTGTGGGAAAGAGATACAACCTTCTGAATCAAGAAGCTTACAGTTAAAGTTCTTGAATGCACTCTCTCTACCGGTGTTTACTGGAACACGTATTGAGGGAGAAGAATGTACCACCCTGAAATTAGCTTTGAGTGATGCTGTTACAGGGCAAGTTGTCTCCAGTGGGCCTGAATCCTCAGCAAAGGTGGAAATAGTAGTTCTTGAGGGAGATTTTGATGGTGATGAAGGTGACAATTGGGTACTTGAAGAATTCAGGACTAACACTGTCAGAGAGAGGGAAGGGAAGAAATCCCTTCTTTCTGGGGACGTAATTTTGAATCTCAAGGAGGGCATTGGTTTTGTGGGTGAGATTTCTTTTACAGATAATTCAAGCTGGACAAGGAGCCGCAAGTTCAGGCTAGGAGCAAGGGTTGTGGATAATTGTGATGGAATTAGAATCAGAGAAGCAAAGACGGACTCCTTCATTGTCCGAGATCATCGTGGAGAATGTGAGTATTTTGATTTTTTACCTTTTTATGTTCTTTTGAGGCGATTTCATTATTTTTACTTATATGGATAAGTTCTGATTAGTGTGCAATGTGCAATGTGGAGATTAGTGTGCAATATAATATGAAAGAAAGGAACAAACAAAAAGTGTTACTTGTAATTTATACGTGAGTAAAATCCAACTTGTCCCAGCGTGTCAGTCTTCAAGTGCTTTGGAGATTTTATATTGCTTGAGTTGGGTTTCACTCTCTTTTTTATGTCGAAATTAGTATAGCCTGTCAGTAGAAAATTAACATTACATTTTGTTTCTATCTGCAGTATACAAGAAGCACCATCCCCCATCTCTTTTTGATGAGGTATGGCGGCTGGAAAAGATTGGAAAAGAAGGAGCTTTCCACAAACGTTTGAGTCGGGAAAATGTCAGCACCGTGCGGGATTTTCTTATTCTACTCTTCGTAGACCCTACAACTCTTAGAAGTGTAAGAATTTGTTGCTCCTGTGTTCTTTTTAGTCTCTGCTATTTTATCTAGATGTCGGGCATCTCCTTTTTTCCCCTCGGTACCAAGATCTTATAAGCCATTTCCAAAACTTAAAAAGGTAAACCGGGGGGGGGGCATTCACCGAGAAAGTTCCCTCAAGTACGGGTGTCCCCTGGTTGAAAGCATAACTCTCAGGTAGTAAAGGTTGTAGGTGTTTTCAGTCGCAGCATATGTGCCCAAAGTAGCAAGGTGATGCCTTACATAAGATGAGAAGGCCTTTTAGTTACTTGTTGGAAAATCTATGATTTCATTCACGCTAGATAGAAAAGGCGACAATCAAAGATCTTGGTATTAAAAAGTTTACTACTTAGCAGCAGGTAGTTCAACATCGTCTTTGGATAAAGCAGTCAATGTCAACTATGTTTCATCTTGTACACTTTTCCTTCGGTCTCAACCTATATTTCGTTATAGCCACATAAGAAAGGGGCACCTAGTAGTGTTGTCTTCAACCCACGATGCTTTATTAGCTTGAATGCTCACTTGGTTCTGTCCAGGCATTATGGTAGAAATCCCATTAGGAGTCTGGTTAGGATTGTTATCTGGAACCGAGACAACATGTCTTCAAGGCTTTATTAGCCTGAATCCTGACTTGGTTCCAGGCAGATTGCACGGCAGCAATGTAACGCCCCGAATCCGAGGGCCCAAACATTGTCCTTAAACCAAAATTGAAGCACGTCCATGACGTAACTAATACAAAGGTAGAGCGGAGCATCTACAATACCGCAAGCATAATTATCTAGATCTCAAAAACTTAACTTAAAAATACTTCAAAACTTTATCACAAATCTCTCGGACTAAATATCTTAATCCAAAGTAAAAGAAATCAACTAACCAATAATTCGTCTAAAGAATTTATAACCTCTACTATTTTTCAATATCAAAGACTAAAGCAATTCTATTGTTGTACTAACATCTCGCCCTTCGTGATGCTCTTGGCCTGAAAGGGAAAGGAAACAAAAAGTAAATGGGTGAGCACGAATTGCCCAGTAAGAGAATTTACACACAAAGGTTTAAAACGAATACGGAACACGAGTTATCGAGTAGAGCCAATAAATAGGAATTTAGATAACTTAATCAGATTTCACAAGCGAATAACAAAGGTGACCAAAAGAGGGTTACCAAAAACGAATAACAAATTTGAGTTATCGAATAGAACAAACAAATAGGAATTTAGATAACTCAATCAAATTTCACGAGCGAATAATAGAAGGGACCGAAAAGGGGGTTAAATAACTTATAAGTTGAATATCAATTCACACACAATTAACAAATCTTCTGAAAAGGGATTTCATAATTAATAAGTCGAATATCAAAATACATTTATCAAATCTCGAAAGTGTCACATACACAATTGCTTATTATTAAGCATCACAAATCATGGTTATACCATGTCGAATATCGTTGCCGGTGCGTCACATATAAGTCACGATAATCAAAAGTGACTTTCAAACACAATTATCACCTACAAATTAATTTGATAAATATTGCGAATATTCATTCGAAGTCCAAAAATAGTTATTGTACATTCAAACTGAAGAGAACAAAAATACGAACTCAACGAAACAAAAATTAGCCCAATCAAAGATCGGATGAGTAAGATATCGTCAAAAGAAATTTCGAATGAAAACTTAATGACACGAAAATCAAGAGAATGAAAGAGGATTATCATTAACCAAAGGGTCACCAGAAACGTGACACGTGGCAAGGGAATACACGGCTGAACCAAATCTAGGTAAAGAGCCACAATTGAAATTTATGAAAGAATGTCAAGAACCAATAGAAAAGAGACATGTGGCGTTGAGTCTTTTTGGCCGTGAACAGAGAACGGGGTGGAGCGCTAAGATAATTGCAGATGACCTTTTACGATACAAAGAATACGGAAATTTTTTTTATAAATCATGAGAACTGTTTTTTAACGCAAGTTTTAAGACGGTAGAAATTTTATGGATAACGTCAAAATAAATATGATGAGAAATAATAAGTTCAAACGCAAACATGTTTTGGGAATCAAATGATAGTGCATAAATTATCGTGTATAAAACGAAAAGATGGCGTAAGAACCCTTACCTCAAAGTAGCGAATATAACTTAAAATATCTCCTCTTTATCTTAGATCAATCACAACCTTTTTGCTTGAATACCCAAAAGAATGCACTAGCTCTTTTCTCTCCTTTGTTTCTAAAAGTATGAAGACTCTTATGTCTTCATCCTTCTTAAATGGCTTGCTAACGTAATTATAATATGACTTGAACTCCTACTATTGCAATTATAATACAACTTAGTCTCCATTATTAATATAATCACAATATAACTTAAAATCCTAATCCAAGTCAAAATCTTTTGTTCTTCTTCCCCCCCCCCCCCCCCAATCCAATCACATTTGCCACTAATACTATTAAATATCACTTTCGTGGTTAAAAGGACTCCAAGCAATCTCTGTTAGGTCCATTACTTAATTCAAAATCAGTATAATTGTTTTAATTATTACTAACACAAGTAGCCAAAAATCAGGGGTATTACAAGCAGCCCCATTAGGCATCAGTTTCCACTGAACCACATCAGTAAGCAGAATGGACTAAAATGGCATATGCCATTGGTTTCCATCCACCATTTCAGTTAGGGATGGTAACGTGGCGGATCGGATGCGGGTTCTGTGAGACCTTACCACCGAAAACCAGTGACCCCGCCCCGCCCCGGGATCAGATTAGAGGAGGGTTATACCATTGCAAATACATGATAAGACCCGATGCCGCTCCGTCGCGATTTGTCCTACCATGGCTATACATATAATTTTAATACACCACCCAAGTAACTAAAGTATAGATACAGATTGGTGGTGCGGCAGTAATGTATCGCGATGCCGTGACCTTTCTTTCGCCGGTGATCAATTGCGTCGCTGTCGGTGGATATTGAGATGGTGGTGCGGCTGCTAGGTTGAGAATGACATAATAAGTGGACAGGTCGGTGGACGGCTTGGTCGGCAAGACGATGCCACCAGCGGTAGTGGTAGGTTGCCAGTTAGGGACTGTGTTGCTGTCGGTGGATGACGAGATGGTGGTGCGGCAGGCCGGCGGCTAGGTTGAGAATGGGGCAGATTAAGTGGAAGAGAAATGAGAAATGTGGCTATGGATTTTATTAAATTGATATAGATGTATGGAGACGGATGAGGTTTAATCTAAGATTCTAAACTAGGGTATAAGTGCAGGGTAAGTACGGGGCAGAAAGACGGGTCATATACTGGGCCGGTAAAACCTAAAACAATACCCCCCTCAATCCGATGCAGTTTTTCAATCTAACTACCAAACCCACCCCATACCGGGGCTGGTCGGATATCCGCCGATAAAGGGTCAAATTGCCATCCCGTATTTTCATGTTTCTCCATGGCCAGCACCTCTTTGTAAGTGATACTGAAAGTCTGCATCGCAGTATATAACAAAAACGGAAATAGTGTGTTTTTTGCATTTAAGAAACAAGCGCTTGTTGGTATTGGCTTTCTTTCTTGTGTGGATCAGCATTCCAGACATCCTCATGTTGGATATTTATTGACGCAGAGTTCGTAAGGAGGACTCTGAAGCTGATTTGTTGAGACCACTACAATCAATTTATTTTTTCTCTGTCCTTGATTTTTTTCCCTTTTGTTTTCACGCATCGCAAGGGATGTCCAGTATACTTTAAAAAGTGATCCAACTTGGCATTCAGGATAATATGAGCTCTAACTCTGTATTTATCTTTGCTAAATGATAAAGTATTCGAGTCTGCCTTGATGATTGAAGTAATAACAGTACTCATTTCTTGGGACATCTCTAGATCCTTGGAACGGGTATGTCTACTAAGATGTGGGAAATCACTGTGGAACATGCTAGGACATGCGTGCTTGATAAGAAGTTGTACTTGTACCCTCCTGGATCTCAGCAAAAGACTCGTGTGGTTTTCAATGTTGTGGGACAATTGATGGGACTATTTTCAGATGACCAGTATGTTCGTGCAGATAATCTGTCTGAAACGCGGAAGGCATGCTTCTCATATCACCTATACTTCTTGATTTTGTGTGCAGTTTCTTTATCCCTTTGCTACTGTATTGTAAACTTACTCGTTTTGTTTAGGATTCATTGCTAACTTATCTATATGACCCTAATTTAGGCCGATGCCCTTAACTTGATAATATCAGCATACAAAAACTGGGAGGAAGTAGTTGCTTTTGACGATGAGACCTCCCTTGTTGATGGCTCTTCACGCTTTTCCAATACCCTTTACCCCTCAAACCCTCCAATGGCGGAGAGTTCTGACAGATTTGATTACCCACAACTTAGTGGCCCTTCTCCAGATATCATGCCATCCATCTTTGCGATGGGGAGTAGCTTGGACGATTATGGCTTGCAGACTATCGATACTATGGATGTAAGATTTGACCAAAGTATGAGTTTCTCAGGCCACGGTGCAAACTCCTTGATCTGCGACACCGACTCCATCTGTGAAAATGAGGTTATGAAGTATTTTGACGAGTGTCCCCACCGGAATTCTGGTTTGGATTCACAGGCTGATCTACAGAGTGCTGTCAGTGGCTTTCTGTTCCCTCGTTCTACAGCTGTTGCCGATAAAAAGGCTCAGAGGAGATGGACGATGTTGTTTAGCGTGTTGACATGGTTCTCAATGCTGAGGAAGTCAGTGAGAAAGGCTCGAATAAGAGAAATGCAGAGATACCATTGATTTGCTGTCCAAACCGATGTGTGCTGAATCACAAATGCAAATATTTAGTAGTAGTAAGCGCTGCCCGACTGAGCGTCATGTGCAGTAGTAGAGTGAGAAAAGTTGGGATTTTTTTTTTCCTGCTAAGATGTAATATACACCTTGTAGTTCACAATATATCTTGGCTCCAGTCTGCAATTTGGAGATGAAACTTTCCTTGCCTTTGTTGGATAAGATTGTAACTAGGTACTTTAAAAGAAAATTGTGGATTCGTGAGCTAATGCTTTGTAATGAAGAAAGGCTTTTATGAAAAGGTTATTGCAATGACCACTATGCATATTCTTCACATTTCTATGTTCTGTTCTGCAACTGTTGAAGGTCAGGATTATCCACTGTTGGGCCAAAATGTTGTTGACACATCCCTTTAACAGCTTCTGTACAAACTGACTGATTTAGGTTTTCCATTCTGTCTTCTTATTATATTAAAATAAAATAAAGCTTTAGTGACCTAAAGACTGCTTCGGCAATGCGGCCACTGTATTGCGGTAGAGGCATGTCGTGCCTGTTATCAATGATTGCTACATTACTTTTTAGCTTTTCAGATCATAAAACTTAAGATTGCAATGAAAAAATGTTTAAACATAATTAGGTCACGAAACATGTGTATATCAGAAAAATAAATTGTAGAAGTACTATATTGCAAACAAGATAACTTAACCCATACTTTTTATAAAACACTCATTAATTGAATTTTGTTCACTTTGTAGATTATAAGTGAAACTCGGTCCTGAAGATCGTATTGCTTCAGATGCTTGTTAATCTTAAAAACAAATATAATCACCTAAGAAGTGCATATAAATACGAGTATCTAATGATAAAAATATGTATATAGACAAGAATATAAGAGTGGTGTATCTATATGCTGAAAGTACAAATATTATAGTTTAATATACCAACACAAAGTCATTTTGTTCATTTACCTTTACGTTACAAATCTTCAAGCAATCAATTGTCACTAAAATTTTAGGCCGATGCATAAGGCTCTTCAAAAAATGACAGGAGAATAAAACTGTTTTTAAAGTTTGATTATAATTGTAAAGCGTTACTTAGAATAAGCTGCTGCTCCTTTATTAACTAAAACGTCATATTATCCACTTTTTAGTATAATTCTTTGTATCTAATTAGAAACAAGCATCTAATGCTAAAAAGCATTTTTGTCAGATATCTTGAGAGAATGATATAAAGTGTGTTTTGCTAAATTCATACCCTCTTTTTTCACATCCGTTTGTTTCTAAAGAATAAAAAAGTGTTACTAAAAAAAGTGTTACTAAAGCATCTTTTATTGAATCCAAAATCTTTACTCGCCAAAAAAATACTTTAGTAACACTTTTAATTCCTTAAAACCATAAATGGGTGTAGATTAACCAAAAAAATTGTTAATTTAGTCCCATCAATGACATACAATTGCTCCATAATGTTGTTAAACAAGCAACGTATATCAATATGTTATTTGATATACCGAAGCAAGTACTCAAATCAAAGTAAATAAAAATTCAACAAAAGAAAGGATACTTAACATACAACAAAAGCGTCTTTATAATCAACTATATATGTCTTATCATTTTGCATCAACGAAAATTTCTTGTTTTTCTGTGGTTGTGTACTAATTGACCGAGGTACCATGCTAGTTTATCTTGTTGTGGGAGTGTGCTTTTGTTTCCCTTTTTTCTCCCACTTTAGAAGTTTTCTTCCTATTTGGCGTTATCTACTTTGGAAAATATCTTTGAGATCGTACCCTCACCCTGCATTTGGCGACAACTAGTTCTAGCGTAATAAAGTTAGCTGGTCGTATACTTACATAGCCTCAACAACTGATCTTAAAATCATTTTTATAAGGCTTTATTTTTTTTCACCGGCCGTATTTAGCAATCACTAATTTCGTTTCTATAAGAAAGTTTGTCACGCTTAAAAGTTCTTCAAAAAGTCTTTGGCCATGTGATCTACAAGAAATTCATCAACCAGGATACTTTTGTTCAATGCTTGACGAGAAAACGTTTTTATTTGACTCCCCACACCTACTATTCAATTGTTGTTCAAGTTCAAGTCAAAGATTTGCCCCAAAAGCCAGCCATGGGAGACGGCCGTGTGAGATGAACTCCAGATTCTCAGTTGCAGAGGAAATTTCTGCTCATTTGTGAACCAACAACAGATATCGAATCATACATGATTTTTTACGAGTTCTTGGAAGCTTACCAGGGCCCCGAATGAGCAAATTACTGGTATTTTCTTGTTTGATTTATGTACAGGAGCTCTCAAGTCTTTCAAGCTTTTGTTCCTTATTGCACAAAGGTCAACCACATACGTGTCTAGCTCATCTAGTGTCGGATCCAAAATTCTACGTGATTTGGAGAAAAGTGACAGTGACACTAGACAGTGAATTACGTACACCAACGCTTCCTCGTATTACATTTGCACGCATAACTAGGCTTATACATTTGATGTTGATTATCTCTATAATATACTTCCTCGATACGTACGGACAGATACAGAGGACGGTCTCGAAGTGGCATGCATAACCGAAAACTTGAAAAACAACTGAGGACAGAGGTGGCGTGGTACTTACAATTTTTAGTTTCGAAACATACTTCTCAGGTGCACGGAGATTGATAACATCGATGGAGTGTGACGGAGACAACTTTTGAGGGGAGTTGATCTGTTGAGAGCGCTAGCAAAATGAGTTAAGTTGCTAGCGCGATTTGGCCGTCCACGCGCGATCTGTGGACTATCCAGATCTTTTTTTCTCTTTTTTAAGTCCGTCCGCCACATTATGTAGCCGACGGTATTTTTTACCATATTGCCCCCCTTTGCTCTATGCTATTGACTTTGAATGTTCATCCGCTACATAATGTAGCGGATGATCCAAATCAATTTTCTTCTATGTGTGTTACGCCTTCACTGCTTTGATGTTTGTTGTTTTTCAATTATTGTCTCTATGTTTTGATGTTTGTTGTTTGTTCAGTTATGCGCTCTTCCAGTTTCATCCAATAACATATGATCTCACGAAAAAAAAGCGAAAAATCTGATCTTGCTGAGCCCAGAAAAAACATAAAATTGGGAGGAGATCAAGAAAGTAGACCGAGACTAAACAACAAACCCACGGCAGAACCACCACACCACAACAGAACCATCGCGCCGCTCTACCACAAACATTATTAAACAAACCCATGACAAAAACCCAAGATCTATCAAGTGTTATTATTAAACCATCCAATATGAGATAATTAAAAAAGAAAAAAAAATCTGAAAAACAAAAAACCCAAGATTTGATAGCAGCGAATAGAAAGTAAGGCGAGGTAGAGTTGTAATTGACTCGGTGGCACTGGCGATGGTGCTACTGTTGACCCTTGCAAAGATCTAGCAACAACAGTGGTGATGGTCAGGGATTTGGGCGAGGAGGAGCTTTGGTTGACTAAGTGGTGGTGGCAGTGGTGTTGGCCACGGGTGATATCGACATCCGCCAAGATCTGGCAGCGACAGCGACTAGATGGTGGTGATGCTCGTACGACACCGGTGGCCTTGGATGGCGCACAAGTGATATTGACATCCACCAAGATCTGGCGGCGACGGTGACTGGATGGTGGTGATGCTTGTACGGCTCCGGGGGCTTTGGATGGCGCATAAGTGATATCGACATCCGCCAAGATTTGACGGCAACGGCGACTAAGCGCCGGTTGCTTCGGATGGCTCACGAGTGATGGGTGTTGGGGTCTATGACGAGTGGCGGCATTGGGGATATGGTGATGGAGGGGTAGAAGGAAGGGAAGAGAGAGAGAGATAGAGAGAGAGAGAGAGAGAGAGAGAGAGAGAGACCAAGTGAAAAAAAAAAGAGACTAAAACCACGAGTTCCAGTGAGAAGATTAGTCGTCCGCTACTTTAAGTAGCGGAGCGGACGAGCACTTTATTTCTTACGATATAAGGGGTAATTTTGTCAAAATTACCGTCCACTACATTATGTAACTGACAGACTTAAAAAAAGGGGCAAAAAAAAGATCTGGACCGTCCATAGATCGCCCGTGGACGGTCAAATCGCGCTAGAAACTTAACTCATTTTGCTAGCGCTTTTAACGGATCAGCTCACGTGAAAGATTTGTTTGGACCTCGCATTGTCCAATGGGTTGAATCACACCAAATCCAGGCTTCGTACATCATGACGTCTCATCTGATTTCATACTCACCTATTACTTCCAAAAGAGATGGCACCACCACGAGTCAAAGGATTTCCTTAAATAGGATGACTCTGGCCGAAAAGGAAACTTCTGTTCATTTGCTGCAAAACAGAGATTGGCTTACGCTTTTCACAGGTTCTTGGAAGCTTAACAAGGCAAATCAGAATCGTTAGGCCTTGTTGAGCTTAAAATTGGTGTTACGTGTTGTTGACTTTATTTCTCCAAAAATATGCGTTTGAGTATTAAACCCAACTTGAAATTGCTCTGGGATCCTCAACAAAATCACTTGTAGGACAGTATATGAACATATGAGTAGGTTACATCCTAGAAGGTAAAATCAACGGTACTATGGCTATATATTTGATGAACCTCTATTTAACTTGTTATGTTACGCCATGCTGCGGATCCAAGTCTGCGAAGTAAGGTGGTCAATTCAAGGTTGTGAGAATTATCTTTTCGAAAATAGGAAGGCGATCAACATTTATTCTAGTAGACCCCAAACGTCATGTTTTGCTGAAAAAGAATGCATTTAGTACAAGATTTTTTTTTTTCAAAGTCAAGGTGAGCCATAGCCCATAGCCAACTAGTAGCTTTGCCATTTATACAAACCGTGCAGCTTTGATTTCTCTTTCGCAAATTTGCTGCGAGTCATATTGTAGTAGCATATATTTTATTTTCGTTTGTTTTGTCCAAGACAAAACAAGTTGGAAACAATTACATTTGTTGCTCTTGAAAAACTGATTGGAAACCACAGCCGGTAATTAGGGGCGGAATCAGGATTTTTTTTCAGGGGTGCAAAAATTATATCAAATTCATAAAAAAAAAATTATTAGTAAAATAATAGTAAATTAAGAATTAGCAAGCAAATTAACCAAACATATTTCTTAAATCTCTAGATAATCACTAAAATTAAACTAAAATTTAAGAACTTACCTCACAGTCAGTAGTACAGAGAAGCAGTAGTGAGTACTGAATAGCCTCAGTCCGTCCTTCCAGTTCTAGATTTGGTCGAACTGTCAGAATGAGTCACGGACTCAGGGTCGTCGCCTTGTCGGTCGACGTCACGTCGTCTTGGTGGCCGGTGCTCAATGAGGTCGTCTTCGTCCTTTAGTCCGTCACCGTCATCAAGCTGTCAAAGTTGCGGTCAGAGTGAGTCGGTTGTCGTCATGCCGGTCACGGTCTAGATCTGGTCACAGCCCACAGGCTCACCGTCGCGGTTGTCGGTCGGAGACTCAGAGTGAGTGTGAGTCATTGGTTGGTGGTCACAGCCTCAACCTTAATCCTCAACGGTCACGGTCCTCATGGTCACAAAGGGAGGGAGAGAGAGAGAGGTGACTGTCTCGGGGTACGGGGTCTCGCGGACGGCAGTGCAATTCTCGAATAGTGCAATTCCAGAAAAATAATATATTTTTTTTAAATTTCAGGGGGTGCACTAGCCCCCTTACTCCTTATGTAGTTCCGCCCATACCGGTAATGTTGACCTGTAAAGCAAAAAAGAGTAACCAACAACCTCATGGTCTACTAAATTTAACCGAAATGTCGTGTTGTGCAGTAATTAGGAGCTTATTTTTAGAACAATTATCGTATTACAAATGCTATATGACTTATACAAAAATATGATGTCTCTGTCATTCCACCTTCCAAAAATATGACATTTGTGTCATCTCGCTTTCTAAAAAATTTACATCGCACGAATTAATTAGCCAGTCAGATCAACTTCATTTGCACATACATTCGGAGTACTGTTTATGGTGTCGAGCAAGCACAAAAAATCATTAACTAGCCTTTTCGCTGGGCCATATGTAGAAAACTAAGCAGCAGCACCGCTAGCTAGATTTGCATTAACAACGTAGTCGGTCAATTTCACAGACAACCAACGAACCCTACAAAGATTCACTTCCAACCGCCTCATAACCGACGTGGACATGAGCAGTGGGTAGTTTAGTTTAGTTTAGCTTTGATTATGTTGAAAAGTGTGGGTGTTGGTCTCTCTGGGTTTAAAATTGTTCCACGTTAATTCCTCTGGTGATTGGGAGCGTGCGTGTTTGGATCTGGTTGGGTGTTGCCTATTATTACCTTCATCGTCATGTGGGATCAGGATCCCCTGCTGTAATCATGGGTTACAGCAGAGGGTGCTGTCCCCATTGTTGTGAGAAGGGAAAGAGAGAAAAAGGGAAGAGAGAGGGGGTTACAGCAGGGGATCCTGATCCCATTGTTGTGAGAGGGGAAAGAGAGAAAAAAGGAAGAGAGAGAGGGGGATGCAAACCATGGTTACCCCCCTCTCTCTTCCCCTCTCACAACAATGGGGACAGCACCTCTGCTATAATAATCATGGGTTACGGTAGGAGATCCTGATCCCGTCATACGCGTTGTTTTACGCGGTTTAATGAGGCTTTTTGGGCCTACCCCTATGGCTTGCGTACTAGTCAAACGAGAAATCACGGCATTGTTTCCCCCACAGGCCAGAGAGAACCCAGATGTTATCTATATATATATATATATATATATATATATATATATATATATATATATATATATATATATATATATACTGTAGAATGTATCAAAATTCTAGCACACGAATCCGTCAAGCTATTTAAGGAAAGAACAAGAAGAAGATACTCTTAGATTCGGCAGTTGGGATATGGAATCGAAGTTCGGATCTGAGCAAAGCATCTCTTCATCAGATGGTTCTACTTCAAGAAAGTAAGACACTAGCTACTCCTACTTCTTTCTGCAATTTTCTGGGAAACCAACTGGCCGGAAATATGAACTGGGTTTTGCTTATTTGGGGATAATTGTCGCTAGATATGCTTTAATTTATATGAGCAATCATGAATGCCTCTGGTTTTTGCTTATGTTTTCTGGGTTCTTGTTTCTCTCAGTGTGGAAAATGAGACAGCGACGACGACGACCGAGGACCAGCATGTCATGGATCCAATTCTGGGGCGTTTGCGTCGTAGAGTTGAGTACCATTTCGGCGCATATTACTTTGTCTGATGATCTGTTTGTATGGCCAAATGCGGACATATTTTTGCTATATCTGCATGAAGTTTTGTCCTTCACCTAGTTTCCTGTATTGTGTAGTCAGATAAGACATGACAATGTCTGTCCGGAGACGAGCAGCTCTGGCATCTAACGAATAGGATTATCCTGCATTCCTCCCACCTACTGTCTTCACCACCTTTAGCAACCAGTCAACCACCATCCTAAACCCACCACTACCCTAACCCACCACCGCACGACCAACGCCCTCAGCACACCACCTACATCAGCACCGCAGCAACCACCCATCGAACCCACCATCTACACCACCACCACCACGACGCCAGCTGCAACAGCCAGCATCAACAAGCACGCAAACACCCCATCGCCAATTGCGCACCTAAAACCACCATCGTTGCCCACCGCCACCAAGCCCATGGATCCGAGAATTTAAGCAACATCGCCGCTGCCAACCTCCATCACCCACAGATTGCACACACCACCAATTGCGAAAGCAACATATGTGACCACAACCCTCCTCCGTCACCCACCATCACAGATCGAACACGCACCACCGGTCGCCACGGTACCAGACACCGCCAGTTATCGCCTCCACCCTCACCTCGAAAGAGAAGAGAGACAGGGATCGAAGGAGAGAGACGGAAAGAGAAGGTCGGCGGCGGCGGCAATGGGTTCTCTGGCGGTGGGTGCGGTGCTCTCCTCTTCTCCTTGGCCCGTCTGTCTCCCGAGGGGATAAAATCAGTCCCTCCGATATCCTATCCGGAGCTCTAAGTCAACGCCAAACACAGTATTAGAGCCCAAAAAAGGTGCTGATTCGCCCTGTGGATTATGGAAAGGAACGTGAAAACATGCATGTCTTTTTTCTGGACATCTATTTATTATGCTTATCTACCCGACCATCAATATTCGCCTCCACATAAATCCAATTTTTGAATCAATGAGTGGTTCATTAGCTTAGGCAACGCTTTGTTTATCAGCATAGACGAGTAATCGTTGAGGGTGTTTTTGACTAATGACTACCATAGGTGCATCACAATTTTGACTGCATATTTACATGATTATATAGATGTTTGCACATATAGATAGCAACTTGGATGTAACGAGGGTGATATGGTTGATTAGTAATGAACATAATGATGACTGAAATTCAAATGGAGACTTGCTTTGTGAAAATATTGGTTAGAAATTTAAAGCTAGAAACAAATCTAACCAAAGAACAGGAACACTGGGATCCACATTTCATTGCTTTGGTAAAGTGTGCCACTGCGTTCCAAGAAATGTACAGCTTATTATTCTGTTGAATATCTCATGTTCAATCCTTAGTTGCAGGAAATTCCTAATATGGTGATGTTTCTCTCTCGGAAACTCGCTTTTGCGATCCCAAGTTAGGAGCTCCATGGGATCTCGTCCCAAGCTAAGATGGGAACTTGATCCCGCTAGTTGGATAGAGATGCATGGAACAAGTGATAGAATACATGAAAATCAAGCTTTTTTCAACTCAATTCCTTGTTTCTCTCTTCCTTCAAGTCCTTAAAGTCTCTTTGTCTGTTGTTGCTATTTATGTAAACTATGCTAAACAAATGATAATACTCTTTACGCATTTATTAATTCAAGCCGCTCCCAACCTCAGATTCTTCTTGGTGCTTACGCTTCCCCACCCCCGCCCCCGCCCCCGCCCCCGCCCCCGCACCCGCCCCCGCTTTGTGCAACTAAGGTTCAATCAATGATTGTCATAGAAAGAAAGCAATAAAGTATGGCCATCATCTTACATGATCTTTTTATGCATTCCTGGAATTTAATTTTAGGTTGACGACCTTATGCCAAAACCCATTCTCAGCAGTTCAGAGAGGGATGACTTACTCCTTTGACACGTTTGTCATACCAATTTGCCAATGGGCAATAGTCTATCTGATGCATAATAATCTGACGATTTCTTCAGCCTTTGAACTTGGCTCCATCTTCTACTTTACTGAGTGCCATTTATAACTTCATTCTCCTGCCAAGTGGAGCTATATGTGCAAGGATCAACCACGTTTTCAGAATGTACTATTTTGGTTTATTGATCTCCATGTTGGGGCTGTCTGAAGTGATTCCATTAACGCAATACAATCTTTCCAGGAAAAAGAGGAATCGGCAGGGGAGAAGCTGTTGCCTCCATTGAAGTGGTGAGAACTAAATCTATGGCACAACTATGTTTCATAATTCCTCTTTTCTCCCTAGTGACAAGTTGAACAACGGTCTTGCCAAATAGTACGAATAACAGATAAGTCTTTGCACCTTTCATTTAGGAACTCTCAGAATGAGATACATACTTCTGATCCAAGACGCTTCAAGTTGCAGTTCTTTAACAAGATTTCCTCCCCGGTCTTGACTAAGGAGACAATTCAAGGAGTAGATGGTGCCTCCATCCCAGTAGCTATTGTTGATTGTCATACCGGACAAGTTGTGACGTCTGGGCCTGCAGCCTTGGCAGAGGTTGACATTATGGTTCTTAAAGGAGATCCTGATAACGTCAATGGAGAAGATTGGACATCTGAAGTGTTTGAAAAGAAAATTGTTAGAGAAATCGAGGGGAAGAAAAATCTTTTGAAGGGAAGCTTGCGCCTGAAACTAAAAGAAGGTGTCAGTTCGGCAGGTGAGATTTATTTCACACATAACCGACATTGGATGAAGAAATGCCACTTTCGGCTTGGGGCTAGAGTTGTGAATAATGATCTTGGAGTTGCGGTAAAAGAGGCAAAGACAGATCCATTCCTTGTCAAGGATAACCGCAAGAAATGTGAGTAATCTGATTTCTTACATTACTGTCTTTATTCTGCTTAGTTAAATGGTATTTCATTGATATACTTCGCGTAGAATCGGATTCTTGTAATTAAAAGGATTGAAGGACTAACAAGCTGAATTGCAAACACAGTTTCCAGACCTCATGTTTGATAACTAAAGAGAAATGATTTACATATAATGTGGTTCTACTTGTGCTCAAATATATGTTACACTTAGAAAGCTCTTTAAAACATGAATCAGTGAATTGCACTCATCACTTCAGTGGAGAAGCTTTCTTTTAGCTCGAGTACATGGAATAAACACGAACATGTCCTTGCCAAACTTCTGCACTTGTAGGAGACTGGTGAAGTGAGTTTTATGACAGATGTGTTTTTTTTTTCTATACTTCGGAGAAGCAAGGAACCTTGATCCAATCTAACAGGTTTACATCTAAAGCTTGGCAGAGAGAACTTGACTTTATTATATAACTTTAAAACAAGCAACAACGACGACATATATAAGACAGGCAAAAATTTAGTCTCTGAGCTGCTTTAAAATAAGCATAGCTAATAAGCTTCTCAATAATATCTGTCGTTTTTCATGCACAAAGTGGCTTTGCAGTGTATTTTTTGCTGAAGTATCATTAGCACAGTACGGAATTTCATTCTCCCGTATGCAAACACATTTTTGAGATACATTCCTAGTAATCATAGCCTTCCTTACTACTTCTGCCCACGGTATTCATGGTCTACCCTGCATACCTTGTCTAACCCCATTAACCTGACACAAATCACATTCCTCAATTGAAATGAAAACTAAGTATACGGGCTCGCCTCTTGCTAATGAGGTTATAGCTGAGAGATCAAGGATATTGGTGCTTCCTAGAAAGCTCGGTCTACAAGCTATTCTACCTGGCGTATCTACAAGCTATTCTACCTGGCGTAACCTATTGCTTTTGGATCTTATTGCCATGATTGGCTTTGAAGACCTCCTTTAACTATTTCTGAACCATCTGACCTCATATCCTCGTTTAAGTATTCTATATTTCCTTCTCTCAGGGCTCATCCACCTAAGTTTTCGCATTTCACTTGGAGTCTTGTGTATCTATTGCTTCCTTGGTTGCCCAACACATTAAACCATGCAAAATTCTCGGCCTTGCCACCATTCTACTTAAGTTTCCATTCAACTTAAAGGAATACTGCTATCGCACAGCATTCCAGAAGCACACCTGCACCTTAGCCACCCAGCTCTTATCTTATAGGCAACAATTTCATCAATCTCACCATATTCATTCAATATTGATCCAAGATACGGATAGATATCCTTCCTTCGAATCTCTTGCCCATTGGTATACAAATTTAACACTCAGACCTCCTCATGTATTCTTAATTTGCATTCCCAACACTCTGTCTTAGTCCTGCAGAACCCAAAGCCTGAGAACCAATTCCTTTCTAAATTTCTATGGACTTTTTTTTTCTGAGTAGGCAAATATTCATCTTATTGCTATGTTATCAATATGCATCTATGCAGTGAGGTGAGAGAATAGCTTAGATCCCTGGTGTCATGTTTCTCTCGTTTTTTTTTCTCCCTCATTTCTCTTTTTGCATTCAATGTCCTTCTCTATTTCTTAGAAACGCAGTAATTATAGTATTAAAGTTGATAGGATGAAGTGAGATTCAGCATCTGAACCAATTATGAAATGCTAATTCATTTAAAGAGTTGATTTGAGCACGGGGGACTTGAACATCTAGCTGCAAATCAAATCCAACTACTAATATCAGTATCATGTTAGTTCACAAAGCTGATCTATATGTTCTGATGATCTATAGGATCTATAATCTAATTTTTACGTGCAGATGATGAAAAGCACTTTCCTCCATCTCTATCTGATGAGGTTTGGCGACTGAAAACAATTTGTAGAAAAGGTAAACGCCACCAGCAACTGAGTAAAGCAAACATCAACACGGTGAAGGATTTTCTCACTTCATTCAATAATGATCCTAAAAGGCTCCAACAGGTAATTACTGACTACTCTTTTGTCCTGTCTTTATATCTTAAGTACTTTTTACTCATATCGTGGCCTTTCATTTTATAACCATAAAGAAAATGTTCAATGGCCCTAGAGACTGCCACAGCAGCTCTTACCCATTCTGAACTATATAAGATAAGCATATTCTTCCCCACCCACTTATCCCCCCCCCCCCCCCCCCCCCCCAACCACAAAAAAAAAACCCGTGTGTGGTATGCATTGGTCATCGCACTACTATAGTGATCCCAATCAGTCTGGATTATCAATTCAGGAACACTGACCATAACTTGATTGTCTTTATTTAATAGAAGCTTACATATTAGAAATCCCATTCTATCTTCTTAACTGATGTTTACCTCTTCATAAAGTGCCTTCTTCACAAGAGGTTTGGTAACAAAGGAAAAATAAGCAGCTGCGTCATTGAATTGAACCTCTTATTTATTTGGTACAATAGTGCTGTACATATCCCTGCAACACGAGGAATGCCAACTGAGTGCGCTAAGATTGAGAGTGATCTACTAGGCCTAGACCGAACATTTTGCTTTACTACACAAAGTGACTATAAGATCTGAACATGAAACCTTAGTGTTGTGTGGCTAAGCTTTTGCCAACTATACCATGAAGGATATCCGTGCAGACAGAGGCCTTAACCGATCTTAAACCAGTAATAATATTCAGCTGATATACGTTGTGAGATTTTTATTTCCATGCAATATATGTGGGTTTAGACACACTCTATACTTAATTTTGACTACCTAAACTAAGATTTCTTGTGTCAAGACATGAACCATATCCTGATTCTTTGGACATGAAACTGTATCTTGTGTGTTATCCGCAGATACTTGGTCCGGGTGCTAAGCTGAAGGAACCAGTAAATCATGCTCGCACATGCATTGTCACTGACAAAATATACCTGTACAACTCTCCCAATCTTGAACCAAGTACCGGGGTAGTTTTTAATGTCGTGGGACAGGTGCAGGGAATACTTTCTGAGTGCCAGTATCTTCGTACTCATATGCTTTCTGAAGGCATAAAGGCATGGATCTCTTAATCTTTGAATTTCTTTACGTCTTTTTAATGCTCATCTCTAACTGAAATGTGATAACAGGCCGATGCCCAGAAATTAGTACTGTCAGCATTTGAACACTGGGCGGATGTACTTCATTTTGATGATGAGAATTCTTTTATTGAAAGCTTAAACAATTCCCTGAATCCCTTGAACTCTTCTGGGCTAGGATGTCGTGATGGCAACAATCATATTTCTTCTGAGATAAATAGTAATTATGTTCAGAGACAGCCAAGTACCTTTTTACCAGATATCGTTTCTTCGACTTGTCCCACTGAGGACATGACTAATATGCATTACTTGGACAGTTACGGTCTTTACACTATGGAGTTGGCATGTGACCAAGGCTTCAATCCTGGTGACTGTAACCTTCAGTATGAGAATACCAGTGTGACATATGCTCATCAAGAAAATGATGCCAGTAGTTTCACCTTGGTTGATGGTCAGGTTTGCACTATGGAGTGGGCATGTGACCAAGGCTTCAATCCTGGTGACTGTAACGAGAACACCAGTGTGGCATATGCTCATCAAGAAAATGATGCTAGTAGTTTCACGTTGGTTGATGGTCAGGCTGGTCGCACTGGTAAGGCCCGGAAGAAATGGCCATGGAGAAGGCTGTGGTGTGCGCTTAGGTTGACGTTTTTAATAAGGAGATAGGTTCTGCATTTAAAAGGGATACATGTTCCAAAAATAAGTGAAATTTGGTTGATATGGTGTGAGAACAGGATGATTCAGGTGACAATTGCATTTATTAGAGCTTGTAGGTGCTGCCCGGTGAAGATCGCGTGCTGTTCTTGAGTAAGACAAGTTGGATTGCAAGTTGTTCATAAATCCGATTTTTCTTCTTATTGATTAAAGGTTGTAGGCTCAGAAGATGGTTCCTTTTACGTTACTATAGCCTTTTGTTTTGCTCTCAAGAGTTAAGGTTCTATATCCCCTTCAATGTGTGTAAGTGTTTGTTTTCAGTAAATAGATAGAGTTGCAGACCCACCACGCTCTACCAGTAGATATGATAGTTATCATTTACATTCATGGATTTTCATTTATCATGACTATCTAGCAACTAAATGAAGCGCAAGCATTATCCTTCCTTAGGAGGCTTTCTTCTTGCCTGAATTTAGGTAGTATTTTGTAGGATTAAATACACCTCCTAAGTACACGAAAATCATACCTGGGACTCATCTTTTCAATTTTTACATGTCAGGGTGTGGATGTTATAATTTGCCATTAGTAAGTACTTCCGTCCAAATCCATAACTTCGAAGAGAAAATAGTTAGGGGCAAATTGTCAGTCCAAGATTTGGTTTTTTTTCTCATCTCCTTTTTTATTTTTCTCTTCTTCTTTAGCTACCTACCTCCCTTGTTGACGCACGTCAAGCCCCACCCACCACCACTTCGAGAAGAGACCACCGCCAAACACTGGCCCTATCAAACCCAACATTGCCATATGCACCATCCCCTGCGTGACACACACAATAACCCACATAGACTCGTGTGTATGTTTGTATGTGCACGCCTGTGTTTCCGTGTATGTCTGTGGGTGGGTGGGTGGAGGGTGGTGCGGTGGTGGAAGGGTGGCAAATGGGGTGATGGGGGGAGGGGGCCAAAAGGTGGGTGTTTAAATGTGTCTGTCGCCTGTGTGTGTATGTGTGTGTTGTCGCGGTGGCTGGATAAGGGGCGGTGCATGTGGCAGTGTTGGGTTTGGTGGGGGCAGTGTGTAGCAGCGATGTCTTCTCAGAGTGGTGGCGGTGGGTGGGGCTTGCAGTGTGGCTGTGGGAGAGGTCGGTGGACTCAAGGAGAATAAGTGAAAAATAAAAAAAGAGAGGAGAAAGAAACCAATCCTGGGCTGACAATTTTGCCCTAACAATTTTGTCAGCAAAGTTAAGGACTTGGATGGAAGTACTTACCAATGGCAAATTAGGGCATTCAGATCCTAAAATGTAAAAATTGAAAAGATGGGTCTTCTAGTGAGATTTCCGTGTACTTCGGTGTACTTAGCCCTATTTACTACCTTTGAAATGATAAGGGCAATTGACAACAATTGGACGATGAAAATTACATCAAGGTTTTGCACTCTTCTCTTGTCAATAGGTAAATCTCATTTTCTAGGCCATCCCCTGCATGTGCATCCACGAATTTGAGGTGGGAGAGAAAGCATAATTTCCTGGGTCACATAAGCTTTCTTTTGTCCTCCCCCCCATCTAAACGTTCTTCTTGCATCCATTGTTCTCTTGAGTTTCGAAAGAAGGCAATCATAAACAGTGTTTAAGAGGCTGAAGTACTGATTGTGGAATGCTAATTCATTTACTGTGCGAAGATACTTATTGTTAGTTTGTCAAATTGTGGGGTGTATATTTTGATTACCAGAATAACCTGTTTAATTTCCAACTCTTACAATTTTGGTACATGGAAAGGATGAAAGATTCGATCGCTACATACCCCAAAAGTAAATTGAGAGGTCGAAACTCCAACATCACAGCCAGTTTCTACAACAAGATGGAGAAAAGCACTATTCCCTACCTCTATTCCATGAAGTATGGCGACCAAAAATGACAGGCAGAAAATCAAACCTCTCAAAAAGTCGTGAAGGATTTCCTCTATAAATCCTTAAAAGACACTCAAAGGCTCCAAGAGGTAATTACTGACCACTCATTTGTCTTGTTTTTAGGTCTGCAGCACCCGTTAATGGCATCCTGAGCTTTATTTTTGTAGCCAGAGGAAAAAATATACACTGGCCTTCGACAACTGCCAATGTGCCGCCACTCCCTACCACTTGGAACTACTGGATTAGACCGTTCTCAGACCCTGGCATTACTCGCTTGCCTTCATAAACATTGAAATTACGTTAATCTTGATGATGTTGCATTCCCCCTTGTCTTTTGTGTATGACACCATGAAGATTGTTCTTTTGATGAGCAGCACTCAGGAGTGCAGACAGATCAGTGGCCTAAAAAAACCTATATTCATCTGTCCTAAGATTATTGTGACCTTGCAATAGATATTTGTTTTCTGCACACTTACAATTTTCAACCTAACATGCGTTGAAACAGAGACCATTTTGTCGATCCTTGGACAAGAATATGCATTTTGCTATCTGCAGAAACTTTGTGCGGGTGTTACGCTGAAGGTCGCTGTGCGCCATGTTCGGACATGCATAGTTGAATGAAGAGGAGAACTCCTATTCTCCCTATTTTGAACAAAGTGGGATTACTCTTAAATGTTCTGCTCTGTGAAACCGGAGTACTGCTTTGTTCATTTCTTCCTGATTCCTGACTTACTGTAATTGACAATAGGCTGATGCCCACAAGTCGTGTTCTATCTGCATTTGAACACTCGACGGATGTACTACTGTTGGAGTATTTTAATAAAAATACCTTTTTATCTATTATAAAAAAAAAAATCTTTTCAAGTAATAATTACTTTGATTGGACCGTTACAAGTATTAAGTAATATTTTGCTTTATGTCTCTTTTATTGGTTTATAAGTGTCATTACAAGTAGTTTATGACAATAGTTATTTACATAATAATAACTTATTACAAAGATTTATTGTGTCACTTAATTAGACATATATATAAAGGTCATTTTTCTAGTTATTGGGAGAAGAGATTTTTTGTTACAAGCTCTTTCATTTTCTAGTCAACATATGATAGAGCTTGTGTCTTAAGAGACTTTCCTTTACATTTTTCTACTCACATATCATTGTTTTTCTTAACTACAAGTCTTGTTGCAAAGACAAGTGCACAAATGTTTATGATTTCGTGATCATATTCTCTTAAGAGTGTGAGAACAATTGTTATATTTTTGTTGGGCAAAGAAGGGTATTGGGTGAAGCTTCAACTTCTCTCAAGTGGTGCAAACTTAGAGAAGTTACAGCAAATAAGAGCTGAGCTGTTGTATCCTGGAGGCGGCACATTTGAACCTATTGCATCGGAACACTCTGTAGGGGCGCGAACCGTCTTAAAGAGAGCGACCTAGTCCGCGCCTCAACCCAGTGTCAACATAACTTATTTCTAAGGTGTTCGAGACAAATTCTTTGAACCCTTAGCGCATCTCATTTGGTAAGAACAATGTTACATTGTTGAAGAGCATTGTGGTAAGTTGTTTTTCATGCTCACAACTAATGGAGGTACGTGCTCGCATATTTTTTATATTTCATTTCTTTTGTAAGATTACTAAAATATTGCAATTGATTGTTAAATATTGCTTCAAACAATTTTAAGACGGTTCGAGGTTTCTAATGATTGTCTTACATTTTTGTTGCAAGTATAATGTCCGTGGTAAGAGGACGTTGGATGAAAAAATTTGTGCAACGGCACGTGATGCAAAGGACTGCCCAATGCAGATTATGAAAGCTCAAATAAATGCAATATTAAATATGGTATGAGCTATTGTGATATTTTTCATATCACTCAAGGTATGTCTATAACAATTAGTACTAATGCATAATGATGAAATATGGGAGTTACGAAATCCATGGTCTAAGTCCTAAGGGCATAATGACAACTTAATAATAGTGAGTCATAAGCTTTAACTTTCATACATAAATAAAAGTTTGATATATTGACATGTAGCCTGCATGATCTGTACTCATAAGAGATAATGAGCATGAAATTGAAGTGCCAAAATAGTGGGGGCCAAAGGGAAAGGCAATGATATTCATGTGAGTAATTTAGATGCTAATTTGCGTTACATAAGTCTGGCACTTGGCACCATTTACTAAAGAACTACAAGGGGTTGAGAAACAATCCACTCAAAAGCGGTTAATAGTTCTTGGTGGTGATCCAAACTCCAAGCATAAAGGAATAGGGAGTTATAATTATGAGCAACGAGAAGCCAAGTGCTCTGTACAACCTTTATGCAAATGGGACTGGATGGTGGAATTGGAACATGGAAGGTGTTGATAATGATGAAGTAGCTTGCAATAAAATGATAAGAAGGGAAATTAAGGTGCTAGTGCTTATATAGTTACTATGGCATGATTTTCATTCGGTATTTGAAAATGTTTTGACAACGTTGAGAACTTATATAAAATAGTGTAGAGGGTCTATTTGGTGCTGAACAAAATTTAATGCTTGTTTATCACGCGGTGTTCTTATTTTATTGCACTGTTTAGCACTTTAACCTTCAGGTTGTGAAACAAAGCCTTAAAAATGTGATTTTTCTTTTGGTGGCTGGCTTTGATTTAGCGTAAGTGGCTTTAAAAATAATTGGATTGCCTTTTAGATATGAAGTCTTTAAGACTTAGTTGCTTGGGCTTGTTTGAAAATGTGGTGCTATTGGAATAACTTGGTATACGTTGTGAAGGGTTACATGAGAATAATATATTGCGAGTTATCTTTTACATTGTATTTGTGAAGGGGATGTCTTTCTGTTCTTTGTCCATTCCAGGAATGATTAAGCTTTTGATTAATGTCGTCTCGGTTGAATTTCTTTTTAGAAATTGAGGATCACAACAGTTTTAAGATCTTACATATATGGCACTTCGTGTAAAGACAAGAAGTGATTAACTGATATTGTGAGAAGATAAACCAGAATGAGCTTTAGACTATTTGAAATTATGGGAGACATGGATAAATCAAAGCACTATGAAACTTTACTCTTGGAAGTCAATGTTTGAACTTGGTTCGAAGTTCATGCATTTTGAATAGATTGAGCCTTTTGAGAGTCTTTTTCGTATGTCCTTTTGACCTCATATGATTTTGAAAGAAAATAGAATTTGCATGTGGAGTTAAGAGAAATTAATGGGATTTTTTTTAATACAAAATTTGTGTTCCCAAGTTTCAAATTGTAAGCTATTTATGATGTTGTTGCATTTTAGCTACATTTTGATGTCGAGGAAGGAAAGCAGTAAGTCATATGGTTATAAAATGGAGACATGCCGAACTTATTTGCAATTTATGTTCACTTGGGTAGAACCCTATTTTTTATGGAAATGCCTTCCTTGATTGAGTTAGTCTCATATGTATAATTACCTTTAGATTATTTCACTTGTATCTCGTGAAAATTATCATCCTTTGGTTGGATGAGGCATGTGAATGGGAATGTCTGCTTAACTTAAATTAGTGAATTCTAGAATTGGCATGTAAGTAGATGTGGTTATGTTTGACGGATATAGATGTGTAGGTTGTGTTCCAAGAAAAAGGGTTTATTAATGCCATACTAAACACACAGTTTGAAACTCTATTGGCTTCATATATAAGTAAGTGCCTTCCTCTACTAGACTTCTAGGAGCAAAGTACAAAGTCTACGACGAGATGGCAATTAGATGTACTCGTGGTAATCATCGATGTTTGGCAGAGCGTAAAATAAAGTTTTGAGGCAGTGCATGTAGCCAAATGTACGTTCCCAACATAAATGAAGGACTGTGGTATATATCCATTTGGGGTTATAGCATGATTATTGAAAAAAAAATTACTAGTAAAGAGGGTTTTTGGATGCCGTAAACTTGACAAGCATCTTGAGGTAAAACTCTTTGGCCACATTAAAAGTACCTGAGCAACTATTAGGTGCATTGTTTTCAAGTGTGTGCCAGAAAAGCTTGCATTTATAATGTTAGATTTCATGGTTTTCCTAGATAATATGGTTGGGTCTTTTATGTCTGGTCCTTCTATTAATGAGGTTTCCAACACACTGAGCTTGTTCTAAGTCGGTATTGAACATATTTTTGCTAATAAATGAATTTGAATATGGCTGGATTTACCTCAGGCACGTGATCTTTATACTTAAGTTAAAGTATGTGCAAATCCAGTCTTATGCAAAGTATCTCTTCATAAATCTAGGAATTCATGGAAATCAAGGCCTGAAAGTTATTTCTAAGAAATAAACTCATTGAGTTCTAAAGGAGATTCCACCAGTTTCTACAAGGTGGAGCCTTGGAAAGTTTTTGGGATCCTACGTAGTAGCATTATTGAAACAAAAGTCCTTTCATATTGAATTTTTAAAAAGCTGTGTGAAAATAATATGAGACACGGTCATTCTTCGGAGTTAATTTTAGAATTTTTGCAAAATATAATTTGCTTTGAAATATTTGAAGTAATATGTCAAAGATAAAGTAATGTTGTTTTACTCTTGAAGAGGTAAAAAAAAGCTTGTGAGATTTGTCAAATCAAGAGACATAAGAATCTCTTATCAGTGACATGCTATTGGCCTCAAAAGGTATAATAGGTCCTAGTAGTAGACTATTAGTCACATGTTTGTGATTTCTCGTAGTAAGACTATTGACTGTTAGCATGATCGTTGAAAAACCTATTGCTTTTTGGGTAGAAGTAAGGGCGTTGATTGACCCTTATCTTATCGTGATATATTTTTTTATTGCCTCGATCACATGTCCCAAATAAAAAATGTCATGGGATAGTATATAATATTTTGGCTCAATAAATTGTTGGCCTTCGAGCACAATGGAATCGAAGTAAGGCATGTGTTGCCTTGGAAATGGAACAGGTTGGTTATTGCATATGTTGGTTAATGTTTGTATACCACCTATTGATCAGACTTTTGTAGTGAATTATGTGAAAATTGTGAAACTCTAGCTAGAGGCAAAGGTCTGATGTACATCGAGGGGGATAGGACTTAAGCTCAAGTTTGTATAAGTCACCTATAAGGATACAACCACCTAGGGACTGGAGATCCCAAGAACTAGGCAGGAGACCAACGAATTATAGAGTGACTTGGGTTTATACATGTGCTATTCTTGTCTTATAACACGATGTCCCTCCCTATGGTGTAAGCACATGTTTCTCGTAACGATATCGGAGGTTGAGATTATTTATAATCTCTTAATGAGTTCTATAGCCCATACGGGTGGGATGTAATAGTTACGAGAGCATCCTTGATAGACTCACCTAAATGAGTGTGGAAGTGGGGCCGCTTCCTATGAGAATTGGGCTAATTCTCTAGAGCACTCACGAAAGCTGGGATAAAGCACAAGGCCATAATGTGCTGGCTTGAGAAGCTTGGTTGAGAATACCTTGAATATCATGTGCGTGATACGATTCCACGTGCCCTTAAGTAGTCATCGTTTCAAGGCTGAGCCACTTTGACTCTAGTACGGGAATTGTTGAACGCTAAGTGAAGGTTTCAAGGCAGAGCCACTTTCATGATGCATGATATTCTATCTTTGCCCAACTATGTGTTTCATTATTTTTATTAAAATAAGTGGAGGATTGTTGGAGTATTTTAATAAAAATACCTTTTTATCTATTATAAAAAAAAAATCTTTTCAAGCAATAATTACTTTGATCGTTAGAAGTATTAAGTAATATTTTACTTTATGTCTCTTTTATTGGTTCATAAGTGTCATTACAAGTAGTTTATGACAATAGTTATTTGCATAATAATAACTTATTACAAAGATTTATTGTGTCACTTAATTAGACATATATATATATATATATATATATATATATATATATATATATATATATATATAGGTCATTCTTCTAGTTATTGGGAGAAGAGATTTTTTGTTACAAGCTCTTTCATTTTCTAGTCAACATATGATAGAGCTTGTGTCTTAAGAGACTTTCCTTTACATTTTTCTACTCACATATCATTATTTTTCTTAACTACAAGTCTTGTTGCAAAGACAAGTGCACAAATGTTTATGATTTCGTGATCATATTCTCTTAAGAGTGTGAGAACAATTGTTATATTTTTGTTGGGCCAAGAAGGGTATTGGGTAAAGCTTCAACTTCTCTCAAGTGGTGCAAACTTAGAGAAGTTACAGCAAATAAGAGCTGGGCTGTTGTATCCTGGAGGCGGCGCATTAGAACCTATTGCATCGGAACACTCCATAGGGGCGCGAACCGTCTTAAAGAGAGCGACCTAGTCCGCGCCTCAACCCAGTGTCAACATAACTTATTTCTAAAGTGTTCGAGACAAATTCTTTGAACCCTTAGCGCACCTCATTTGGTAAGAACAATGTTACATTGTTGAAGAGCATTGAGGTAAGTTGTTTTTCATGCTCACAACTAATGGAGGTACGTGCTCGCATATTTTTTATATTTCATTTCTTTTGTAAGATTACTAAAATATTGCAATTGATTGTTAAATATTTCTTCCAACAACTACCATGGGAGAGAGCTCTTTTATACATGGATTCTATACAATGCTTTGTATTCCTTCTAACGATGGAAAGTTTTGGGGGGTAGCTGGAATTAATGGTCTATCTTCCGCTACAGCCAAGTCCTCCTCGTATTTCATCCATTGATCACCTTGCCAGTACAAGAAGTTAAGATTACTTGGCCAGTTCAAGATCCGGTTGTTACACTACAGATAGTTCGCCAGTGCTTCGGCTGATCCCACAGGTGAGGCTCGGAGGAAATGGTCGGCGAGAAGGCTATCGTGTGCGTTGGAGTTGCTCTTGTTAAGGATCTTAGTAATGAGGAGATTTGGCGAATGCTTCAGGCACTGTTGCATTGATAGAGCTTGCAGGTACTACAAGTGAAGATGGCTTATGTTGCAGAGTAGCACGAGTTGGCGATTAGGAAGAGAGAGGTGAAAGTGGGTAGGGGACTTTACCATATATTGCCCATTTGAAGAGGGCACGTTTTGAGGCGATTTGAAATGGGTAAACTACACTAAACACCCATGAGGTTTTACGTAGTTACACTCCATTACCACTATCTTTAAAAATTACACTCCGACCTCCTGAGGTTTGTACCCGCATTACACACAACTACACACATTTAACGGCAGGCCCAACTCCGTGAAAAGATTCCTTGACACATTACTTTATGCAATTTTCATATCCAAAATACCCCTCCCCTTTTTGTCCTTTACTCACTTGTGTGGTTTTTCAAAATTTCAGTCAACTCCACCTTTCAATCCCTCTTGACCTTCTTTCTCCACCTTTCAATCCCTCTTCCAGAACCCCAGCTCCCAATCCGCCAAAGAAATGCCAGCCACCTTCGGTGTTTCCACTTGTTCCCTGACCGGAGCAAGCAAAAACCTGGTGGGTCCTCCTTTGGCCACACCGATCGAGGGCAAAGCGAGTTGCGGCGAGAAGTCAAGCCAAACATCCGTCAAAAAAGAAGGAAACTCGCCGAGAGCCTCTTCTACAAGCTCAAAAATCCTCACAAGACTTACCCAGACAATATTCTCTGAAGAGAGTTGCAGACAAGCGGTCTTGGGTGCAACAGGTTGGTCAGGTTCATAGAAAAAGACAATCGGTAGTGTGTGAGGGAGTGAAAGATGGACGGGGATGTGGGGTGAGGAAGGAGGCGATGAGATTTCAGATCTGTAAAAATACGGGTGCCGCTGGCCGGGCAGATCGATTTCTCAGATATGTCTCTGTCGAGGCAGGCAGCGGTGGCGTCGATGCTGCAAATGTCGACGCTGGAGGGATTCGCGTTGCTGTTGCTGGATATTTCACTGGCGCTGATGCTGTGTGGATCGGTGACCTTCTTTATCGAGTTCATGTGGCAGGGGCGATCGGCGGGGTGGTGGTTGGGCTGGCTGTGGCAGGGTGGGGGAAGAGAGAGAGAGAGAGAGAGAGAGAGAGCTCGAAATAATGTTATCGTTCTTTGTTGTAATCTATGGTATTTATAGAAGAAAAATGCAAAGAAGTTAATGATAATACTTGAAAGTTCTACATGAGAAAAATAGTTCGAAATATGTCGCACGTGTGACTTAACTAGTTATTAATTCCAAAAAGTTCAAAGGAAAAAACAAAATAGTTAGTACAAGAACTGTACTTGAACTTTACATTGTTGCTACAAACGATTTCAAATGGGTAAGTTACACTAAACACCCTTGAGGTTTTACGTAATTACACTCCACTACCGTTATCTTTAAAAATTACACTCAGCTCAAAAAGTAACTTTTTCTCTTACGGTGTTAATGGTGTAATGCGAAAAGACATGAATGTCCTTCAGACTGTTTTCTTGGAATTTTGGAGGAAAACTTGCAAAGTAATACTACTATCTATGCTAATCTTTCTTAATCTTTATCCTCTTCCTGCAGACGTTTTGGGTCACGGACCCAACTTTTTTGTTTTAGCATTTTTCTTCTTTTAAAAACTTTCAAGAGTTTCGTCATCATCAATCGGCTCTTTGCTTGCAACTGTTTCTATGGTCTCTTTCTCTGCAGCCGCTTCGAGTATCGTTTTCTCTGCAATTGCTTCTATTGCTTTTGAAATAATTGATGTCTTACAATCTTTACTTTCAGAGTCTCTGTAGCTTTATAAGAAACTTGTACTTTTCATCTTTGCATCCAACTAGCTTTCTGTAGTACCTAGAGTCTTCATTCTGCATTAAATTGATAATGTTAGGATAAAACCTGTAGTGTACATGAATATCTGAAATAATTTTATTAACTTATGACCTTAATCCTTACAGATTCTTTGTATTGTTCAGAACTGCAATCAGTCATCGTTATTGCTACTTCATCAAATAAGATAATTGTAGCCCTGTATGTGTCATCAACCACATCGAGCCTAATGTTGTACCTTGATGTAATTATAAGATGTTAGTATTATGATTGTTGGTGCATTATGTTGATGTCATATGTGTTTACTACACTAACCTGGAACTGTGTTTTGCATTTGGCTCATGTCCATTTGTGCATTCGGTCTTGTCATCATATCTTTCAATTGATTTTTGACAAAGTACGCAAGCATCATAGTAAGGTTGTCTCTTGTTTGCAACTTCAAGAATTATTGCTTCAAAGCAATATAAAGAATCCTGTAAGCAAAGCTAAGGGACATGAGTTTTATTTGTACACTCAAATTTTCATTTACAATTGTTTGCATGCATTACTATATGAATTTTGACTTACCTGCTCCAAAGAAGTGAGCTTGTTTATGATGTCTCCTAACGGAATTACTTTTGCTTGATTCATTTGTTTCTCCAAGAATAGGAAGTCAATTGTTTTGTTCTTTGTTGCTTTTTTTTTTTATCCTAAATCACAAAATGTTAGCTGATAATATTATGCATGGAAAGAACTTATACATAATTTATGAGCATTAAAAGATATTTGTAACTGTTATACCATTTCTTAATCTTTTCTGCTTCTTTGCACTTAGGTTACACTTGTATTATCGAAAGTGATGACGATGAGCATTGCTTCTCTGCTGTAACATCATTGTTAGTAGTGGAATGTAACATGTTATAAGAGTCCATATATTTCACATGTGTCATACCTTGAAACGTGGGCTTGCTTAAGTTGGATAATGCAATGACTGGATTCTTATTAACAATATCCTCAAGTAGTTTTCCTTCATTTAGAGCCATGTCTCCCCACAAGCATATGGTCATTGGGTTTAGCTTGCATAACAATAATAATAATAGATTATTGTAGCAGAAATAACTATAAGGGTACCTAAATGAATGGGTATTTACTCTTTGGTGAGAAGAATAACTTCTCTTTTGTTAGTCGAACCTCCTCTTGTTTTCTTGATGATAAAATTTATCTTGACTTTGTATAGAAGACCTAGGATTTATGCGTTTTTTTTTTACATTAGGTCTTGCCATTTCCGTAAAACTTCAATAATGCATACAGTTAAAGGTGATAACGTACCAGTGTTTGGTTTTTTGCCTTCTTCATTTGTAGTTAGCTTGAATGTCATGATGCTGGATTGAACATTGATTTCTTTTCCCTGCCATGAACTATTGTGCTTGCTTGTAACATCAACTCAATCTTAGGATGGACATTCTAAAAATTTGGATTTATCGGCTTAACGGTTCCATTACCAATTCTACAACACTTGTTGTACTTGAAGATGCCATCAAATTTTGTTATTGCTTCCTCAAACATAACGGCCTAGACTTTTATTCCCTGCATTGTTAGAATGCAAAAATGTGAATTTCATAGTATTACGATGGTATGAAGAGGAAAAAAAACCACACACTTGTGTAAGTACCTCTTCGTCAATAAAAAAAATAGCTTCCATATCCTTCATGCGCCCTTTGCGTTAATAAACGAATCGATCATGCCAACTCGTAACACTTTTACTTTTACTGTCCAATTCTTTTGGTACGCCACCAAAAAGTTAATGGATACTGCTTGAGTAGCTTCCATCTCAACAATCGTCATGTGCTTCTGCATGATAATAATGTTAGAATTGACAAAAACTTGTGAAATTGCTCATTCTAAAGATACAATTGTAATATGCTATTAATAAAAATAATTTTTAAAAATAAATACGATAGTAACTAAAAAAAAAAGAAACCTTTTCCTTTAAGCAGTCATATGTTCCATAACTTAAAAGTCTAAAATAAAACCACAAAAAAGTGATAAAACAACTTGTAGCCTAAATACATCAAGCTTAGCAATTTAAGAAGAATTGTTTGACTGAAGAACTTCTTTGTAGACTATGTTTTTCGTGTATGTCGTCCTTTCTTTTTCTGGCTCTGACATGATCAAAACTTTTGTAGTTGCCATGGACGTTCCTCTTGATAAGGCAACATATAATTGTCCATGAGAGAAAACTGGCTCGGTAAGTAGATGCAGACAAATGGTATAGTTTGTCCTTGAGCCTTGTTAATGGTCATTGCAAAACATAGGTGTATTGAGAACTGCTTCCGTCTAAACTGAAATGGGTAGCCTTCATTCTCAGCCGGGGAAAGAGGAATTCGTGGTATTAAGACTGGTTTCCCAATAAATTGTCCCATTGTAATTTCTGCATAGATAACATTGTCTTCAAATTTCTTGCAGACCATTCTTGTCCCATTGTACAAACCATTAGATGGATCTAAGTTTCTTAGCAACATGACTAGACAGTTTTTTTTTTCAAGACTAAACAATGTGGAGGTAAACCATTAGGGGTTAAGGAGTTCAAAAACTCCTCTGTATAGTAATGGTTGGTATCATCAACTGCTTCATCATAACTATTGTATATTTTTGCATCACCAGCAAGCTTTGAGATCATTTTTCATTAAGATTATCCACGTACTCATTTTTTGGAAGCAAGTATTGCACGCTCTGTCATGTACACGGCTGAATGTGCATTTTCTTGTAAAGAAGGAAATATGTAGTCAATCAAGGATTGCTCAGGGTCTGCATCATTGTCACATTTGATCACCATTTCATTTGGATTATGTACCATGTCATTCTCGTTGGTTGGCTCATCCCCATTCCCAACTCGTAGAAGAAATTCACTGAAACACGGATCGCCTCTTGCTCTCATGTCTCTTGTTAAAGTAAAATTTTGCATCCTTGACCACAAATATGATTTCACAAGGCTTGCATTTACAGTTTCTTCTATTGGGCTCTTTGGAATAACTGGTAACACTTGACAAAAATCCCCTCCAAAGACAAGTACTTTCCCGCCAAAGTCTTCTTCATTGTCCATGATATCTTTCAATGTTCTGTCAACTGTCTCAATTGCAAAGCGTTTTGACATTGGTGCTTCATCCCAGATAATTAGTTTCAATGCACGTATTAACTCAACTGTCCCACTTTGCTTGGGTATGTTACAAACAATTGTCTCATTTACTGTTATTGGAATATTCAAATATGAATGGGTTGTTCTCCTACCAGGCAGGTAATAGAGATGCTGCTACACCTTTAGTCGCAGTTGCAAGTGCTATCATCTTCCTTCTTCTCACATTTGCTAACAATGCATGGTACAAGAATGTTTTTCCTGTACCTCCTGGACCATATATGAAGAAAACACCACTCCCTCCAGAATCTACTCGATCTATTATTGCGTCAAAAGCACTCTTTTGTTCAGGATACAACATGACTTCAGCGGAGTAGTCTTCAAATGGAGTCTCAACAGATAATTCATCCCTCAATTCTCTTGTAATATGGTTTAAGGTATCTTCACAGTTGGATGGTAAACTTGGTAAATCATATTGGCTGATAGATTTTCCCATGCTCTCAAGGAAGAAGTTGATACTTTTCAGAGTGCTTGACACATAAGTATTGGGTGCCATTTCAGGAGGTTCTCTTCTAAAATCTTCAGACATTGGCTCATAAAATCTATTCCATAGCATTTGTACATCACTTGGCTGGTAGTGCACTAACAATGTAGCAAATAGTCTGCGCATGGCATGAGGCATATGAAATGTTGTTGCTTCATTCAAACAATAAAAAATGCTTTCATCAGATTCTAGTAGCCCTCTTTTCAGTGTAGCCTCTCTAAATGACATATATTGTCTAACATTAACTGTTAGTATATCTTGAAAGGATCTTGGACCCCTGATGTGGTTTAATAACAATCTCAAGTAATATCTCTCTCCTTCTGCTGGATTTGCGTCACTGACACGACCAATCACTTCTTTTTTTTGCCTTTTATTCCAACACTTATACTTGTGGTTCCACGTGCAATGCTCCGGGAATTCTCTGTAAAGATACTTTGTAGGTTCTTTACCATCTGCATATATTTTGAAAAACTCTGTGAGCATCGTTCGTGAGAGGTTGTCGTTGGCTATCATATTTTCTAAGTTTTGATTTGCCCAATAAGTGACACACTGCTTCCCTGGAATGTGTAGTTGCAAGTTTATAACCGCTGGGTATATCTCATTCAGGTTGAACTCATATATTCTCCACATTGCTTCTTGAGCTGATACCCACCTTGCATCCTGGAAATGTGGGATTTAATTGACCACATTTTCATTATCCCCAGTAGGAATATGTACAGAAACTCTGTCATGTCCCTTGTAGATATACTTGTAAAGATACTTAACTGCCTTCAATTCAGAGCATACTTCAACGTTGATATGACAATTATATCTAGTAAGAAGGTAAGGATTATAAGGTACTACCCATTGATTATTGAGCTTAGCATTTCGAATCATCACCTTTTACTTATCATCTCTTCTTTTGTAAATTGGATACTCATCCTTTGCACACATTGTCTTCTTACAAAATGGTCGAGGATAATGGCTCTTACATTCTCCGTTCACCATGCAAGGGTTTTTTTTTTTTGTGTTTAACTCCGCAAGGACCATGCATCATATGTTTAAGGACTAACTCATATAACTGTGGATACTTATTCTTGTCAGGGATCTCTGCACATATGAATTCGTCATTTTGATCAGATGAACTAATCTTATGCTCGGATCTTAATATAATCAACATATGTGCATGTGGCAAGCCTCTTTTCTAGACTTCAATCACATGGACATTGGCTGCTACTCTTCCCAAGATATTTTTCTTAAACAATTCGTCTTTGAGATCATGTAACTTGCTCGAAATACTCTAGAAACCAAATCTGGTCTATCTTGTGCACGTTGGCCTTCTTTCAGCTGGTCTTGTATCTCTATCCACTCAAGGTTACATGTCATTGTAAGGAAAAGATCTGGTTTTCCAAATCGCTGAACTAAAGCCATTGCATCAAGGTATCGACGGCACATGTCACGGGGCCCTCCAACAAAAGATGCTGGAAGAACTATCCTTCTACCAACCTAACTCCTTATAGTTTTTCCCGCCATTACAGAATCTACAATTCCCTGATACAGTTCAGATCTGATATTTGACTGGCTCTTTCAAAAATAATCTAACTTAGTTGTCTCTAGCTTGATGTACATGTCCACTGCATATTGTTGTAAGAGTCGGCCAGCCAACATAAGAGTTGAGTTTTCGGATTCTCGTTCTTGCAGCTTATAACAATAATATTGTCTACATGACACCTTTGTATCAGTTTGATTGCCAACATCTACAACACAATTTAAAGTTAAGATTATTATTAAGTAGCAGTACTTTGATAGATTTAAAATATAAAATTATGGAGGTTACCTTCATGTTCTCGGCTAAATATATCTGTGGCAGAGTTTAAATTTTGCATCACTAAGGTTCTTTCTTCTCTAGAAGCATTCTTCTTTTTTATATCTTGATGCCATACAGTTTCTCCTTTTGGGAAAAGTAGAGGATATTGTAGTGGATCATAGCAACCGTAATAATGCTTCACGCGATGTCTATGTCCTGAGTGTGCATGAACTACAATATCTCTTTCAAGATGTATGTTTGGATTATTCCCTTCAATCCATATTGCCGCAACTTGATCAGCTGTTGGTGCATTGTAAATCCGTTTATCTAACTTTACATCCTTTCTAATATGAATTTGAAGTTCCTCAAATGAAGGGTAATCCCTTAACCTACACAAGAACTGTGAGTAAGGGTTTTCCTTAAGAAGCCCCATCAGTTTGTTTACCACTGCTTCATTCAACTTTGCATGTGGTAGTATATTCTGCGACACCCTCAACCCTGGTGACGTCACCGGGCTGAGTTATCGACCATAATCACATTCAAAACCCTGTGCTGAATACAGAGCAACTACATCCTCATACTCACACATCATTAATAGACGCTCCAAAATGCGTCCTTACAAAAATGTTTCTTACAAATATACATCATATTGCAGCGGAAGACTCTCAAGTCTATGAACAACATGCATATGTACAACCTAATATACGACTGTAGTCGTAGGATTCTTAACAACCGATCTCACGGCTCAATCTTTACCTCACACAACGCATCTCCTTGCTCAACTTTTCTAACTTGTTTCTATTCCCTTCTCTAGAGGGTTCTCCTTATAGCCTGCACAATACAACATAAGGAATGAGCGCAAATCGCCCAATAAAGACAACACGAGGAATATCGTGTACAAATGATTCAAAAGACTCGGAGGAATAATAATCATCTCAATGATAGCAATGAATCAAGAGTAGTCAATAAATTTCAGCATCAACATAACTTGTCAAACGAAAAGTTTTCTTTCGTTAGACTGAGCGGCTTTAAGGCCCAATAGAACAACATTACTGCCACCTCCTCATGGACTGGACTGACTGACCGACAGACTGACTGACTATGCAAGTGAATACTAAAACAGGAAATTGAAAGATAAACATCAACGAAATACAAGTCATTAACATCAAAACAAAATCAAATGCAATGCAACTCAGACACGACAGACTAGACTCGACCAGACATGACAGACTCGACTCGCGCGCCCTACATCCTCTTTGCCAGTGATCATGTTTCACAGGCCATCCTCCTCATATTGATGTCCCCTTTTACGGGATGTTCATCTCAGTCTCAAGTAAAAAAAGAGACATTGTCAACAAGCAGGGAACTCATTTAGAGTGCTTTCCCTAATCACATTACAGCCAAGCAACAAGACATCATCAACGGGGCGGACTAAGGGAAAATTTATTCCACCTTATGTCCTCAACAACACAGCTCAACAAGGAATACCAGATCAGAAGATCGACCGGTGTTCAGACCTAACAACAAGAGTTCAACGTAACATCATCAATATGGTGGACTTGGGAGAAATTTACCGCAAGCCCTCAACAACGTTCTTACATAAGAGAAATGTCGGTTATCAATAAATACCAACATTTCACAACAACACGCAACGACCTCAACAACATCAACGACATCATTATCAACGATAGGACGGACTCGGGAGAAGATTATCGCAAGTCCTCAATGGTGTTCTCAAAGAGAAGAGATATCGGCTATCAATAATTACCGGCATCTCACAACCACCACACAACAACCCTACACAACATCATCATCCACTTTAGGTATGCTAATCAAATTAAGTCATAGCATACAAGGACGCCCATCATCCTCACTAAATTCTATCAACATGGCGGACTAAGGAAATTTCGTCTACCCTAAGTCCTCAACAGCACAATTCAAACATACGTATACCGGTCACAATGACTACCGGTGTCAACCCATAACAGCAAGAGTCCAACATAACGTCATCAACATAGTATGCTAATCGAAACAATGCATTAGCATAATAGAACCACATTGTCCTTACCTGCTTGGCTTATAGCCAAGCAACTCGCAATCTCTGATCGCAACGAGCTGCATCACCTAGTCAAATCATATCATACTTGTTAGTCATCATTCATCATATACGCACTCCTTATTCTACCCATTCCCACTTAACCGTTCATAGCATCTTACGATAGCTAGTTAATTCGATCCGATAATTGGATCCTTAATCTAGCCTTATCGACTTATTATCGATAACAACCCTCATTTTAGACATACTACCACTATTCCTTGCTTCTCACCCCTCTGAATGCTAAATTATGCGCGTCCTAAAAAATTTAGCGCCAACATGGCAAATTACCAAAATACCCCTTGATGGCCGCTACATCACCAACACCCCAAAACCGCTTTAAAACTACGTTTTAGATGTACTGCATCATTTATAGACCAAATATTCCCTAAAAAATTTTAAAGGGAAAATTATCAAAACACCCCCTGGCGGCCATAGCCCCAACAAACGTCTCAAAACTACTTTAAAACAACTTTTCCACTGTCTTACATCCCTTTCCGGACTAACAAGTCCTTTGAAGCATTTTATAGAAAAACTTTACCAAAATACCCCTTCTCGCGACAAATTATCAAAATGCTCCCGGGGTTCACTATCACCGCAACGGCCCGAATCAGCTTCAAAACAACATTTTATGTGTTTTCAATCCTTTCTGGACTAAAAAGTCCCTTGAAAAACTTTACCGGGAAATTTACCAAAATACCCCTCTTCGGGTGGCAAATTACCACAATGCCCCCTGAGGGTTCTCGGCACCATAAAAATCTCAAAACCACTTTAAAATGATATTTTAAACCTCCTGCATTCATTCTTGAGCTAAAAAGTATTTTGCAAAATTTTCGCCCAAAAATTCCGAACCGGTGTCCGGACCGAGCGCTTAAAAGCCCGTTCGGCCAAAAATAGCTAATGACTTCGGAATGACCCGAAATCTTGGAAAATATAACTTCTCTGTGTCCCAGAGTCCTCATAAAATGTTTGAGAAAAACCGCATTTGTTTGATATTTTAAATTTCACCATAAAGTTTTAAACTTTCTGTATCCGTTCACCCCCTTCCCGATCTCGGAAAAATCTGAAATATTTCCACGATACAGGTCTCTCAAAACTAACTAGGGTCTCTATTTTGTACTTTGGCTAAATATGACCCTAAGTATTTTTAAAAATTCGAATTAGAAACTGTTTAACTAATTTCCACTTTTAGTGACAAAAACAGTCACTATTCACATTAAACACACACTAGTTCACCTTGGACACACACACACACTCATCTTCTTCCTCCTTCAGCCGTCCCACACCTGGGCACACTTTTCTCCTTCAATTGCACATGAATTTCTCATTTGGTTCACATTCGAATCACTTGGTTACACGACTACTACACATTAACACACATAATCCACTTAATTACACAATTCCGCCATATAAATTCATACTCATATCCACCCGAATCTATATACACAGCCATACATATATAACATGTTCTTCAACCAAAAATTCCATCTAATTCATCCATAATTTCGCGATTAGGGTTCAAAATCATACCCCGTTAGGGTTTGGATTTCACTTTCTTTCCTTCCTCTCCTTCTTCTTCCTTTTTCCTTCTCTTTTTCCCGTAGGTGCTACAGTGATGTTCTTCGTGGTTACTGTTCACGCCCAGCTCTTATTCATGACTTTCTCATATTTTCACTTTCAACCCCACAGATTTTCTTTTATATTTTCATTCCATCATCTTATCCCTACAATAGTTTATTGTTTATGAGGCTTAGTCAGCCTAATTCACTCAAGAGGTGGAAGACACTCGGCCGAATTCTCCTCACCTTATGACACATTTTGCAAACTTTCATTATTTGCACTTTGGCCCCTCAAGTTTCTAAAATTGCATTTTGACCCCTCAACTTTGGAAAATTATAATTTGACCCCAAAATCACCCTGACCATCCATGTAGCCCCCTAACACCTCATTATCATCAAAAGCATGCTACTTAATAAAGATATGCATCCCGTTCATCATATTTTTCAAAATTACACTTTTACCCCTTTAACTTTCTAAAATTACATTTTGACCCCCAATGCCAAACTAACCTCCCATATAGCTCCCTAACACTTAATCATCATCAACGTATTGCCACGTAATAAAAATAGTACCCCTTAATTAATCAAACTCACGATTAGATTAATTTTTGGTATTTTCGGGGTATCACATATTCAATCTATTCTGCATCTCATTTTAGGTGTCATAGAAGTATAGCTGAAAGTAATGCGGGGTATTTTCATTAGGTATGAGAGCGGAAGATCATGATATATCTGTCCCTGTGCTCGAAAGGTATAAACACCACTCCTTACTGATGCAAGCTCCTTATCCAAGTTAACCCCAAAGGATGTGAAAGAGAATATGCTATTGTATGCACGAATGTTCTTTCGAAAGTGTTCAGCCTCTTCAGATGGTGATGTGAATAAGAATAGTAGTTAATCTGCAACATCTATAGGAGTTAGCTTAACGTCTCCATTTTGGCAACAAAAACTTGGTGGCTCGTATTGAAATCTCTTCGCGTTACAATGACTGCAAGGTGGTGTGCTCTCTAATTCATGCATCTCAGAGCACATAGGCACATAAACTATTTGACCTGTAAAGAAACAGTTGCTGTACTTTAGTATTACATTTATGAAACTCACGCATGGGTGTGTTTCTATTGTATATTGATTTCTTTACTTATGATAATGAAAAAAAACGTGTGACCTTGAAATTGTTGCGGTACCAATAGAGCTCGAAGCAACCAATGATGACTTCTTCTTATTTTGTTGCTACAAGCAGTGGATTCACTATCATTTTGTCCTCTTATAGTTGAGTTGCTTTCTGTCATCCTCTTGCTCCTCTTTGCTCTATTATAGCGTTGCTTCTGTTCATCATTAGCAACATAACTCTTCTTTTTTTCAAGACTGCCAGAGCCTTGCCTCAATTCTGAAATGTGAGGTGGAATATACTATTGTAGGTTAAATTACAAGTGAATATACGTATAGGACTATATTATTAGTATTTTTTTTCCTTTTTCATGTTACTCTACTAAGATATCTTACTCTTTCAGATAATAACCTATTCATTTGTCTTCAATAGAGAATATTGTAGATAAGCTATACGAAAAGAAATACATGATAAAAAATAGCAATTAAAACCACAAGTAAGTCCGCTAAAGTGCAAAAACTATTAACTGAGCAAGTGATATAAAAATATAAAAAACATACCTTTAGAAATTGGCTGCAGATGAATTAACTGCAAAAATTTTAAGAAGAATGTGCAACCGCTAAGCTTCAAGAACTCTGCATCAAACCATTCTTCATTTTAGTAACAACAATTATGAGAGGGAAGTAAACGTCCACAATGGCTCAATCTTCCTCTTTTTTTTTTGCCATGTGCAATAGTATACGTTTAGACTTCAATTCAAAAAATATAGAAAAATATGCTTACGATACAACTAATGCAAATTTTATTGTTCGTATACCTTAAAGCTATATTAGATTAAATTACAAACTAAATAGATGCTGAAAGAATAGTCACAGATTATTAACAATCACCAGCATTCTTCCAAATTGAAGAACAGTATCTTCTGAAACTTCTTTTATAAAGCAAAACTCTCGCCTCTACCACCGTCTGTCATAGATTGACCTTTATCCTTTTCACTAATTGGTGTTCAAGTTGATGGAACAAGACTTATATCTATATAAATTAGAAATACAGCACTACCTTTTTCAGAGCTATAAACTTATTATGGTCATGCATCTGCCTAAACATTAAATTTTATTTTTCATATACCTTAAAGCTATATTAGATTAAATTACAAGCTAAATAGATGCGCAAAGAATAGTCACAGAGTATTAATAATCACCAGTCTTCTTCTAAATTGAAGAACTATTTCTTCTGAAACTTGTTTTATAGAGCGAGACTCTCACCTCTACCACCATTTGTTATAGATCAACCTCTATCATTTTCATTAACTGGTGTTCAAGTTGATGAAATAGGACCTAGATCTATATAAATTTTACAGCACTGCCTTTTTCAGAGCTATAAACTTATGCATCTACCTAAACTTTAGAATCTAGTCTAGAAGAAAGAGTTTACTAAATCAACTCACCATGACTATTGGCATAATAAAGTTCTGTTAGTCCTACTACTCTGAAATCTTGAAAAAGAAAAAAAAACTTGAATAAGACATATTTGCTATTTGACAACGAACTTATATCGTGATTGCTTTAGACGACAGTAAGATATCAGATATTAAAATTTTAATACTAAAATGGTAATTAATAGTATAATCGCATGCATCGTATTTCAAAGTACGTGACTCTAATTATTTGCATCTCTCTTCTTTTTGAACGTTAGTTTTGGTCCCTAGGCTCAAGGTTAGCTGATTTTCTATCTCTTTTTTTTTAGTATTCACTTAGAGCAGGCACATGAGAAATATTTTATTCGGCACCACAATCAAAATATGAACTCGTGCAAAGTACTCCATAGCACCATACGTAAAAAAATTGTTATTACCACACCTTGTGTATTCTTGGGCACATTTTGCTATTGTTACGTATGAGGCTGAAAATTAAGAAAAAAATGTTTTTATCTTGCCTAGCTGTTTTGCAATTCTCTTTTCGAGTGCAGAACTTGTCAACAACAAGTTTGTTGTAGAGTTGCTTTTGCCGCCTCACATCATAGACAGTACAAATCAACAAAATCTATTGAAGTCCCTGCTGATAACAATGAAGCAGTATACTCTCAGTTTTGTCGTTGCTTCAGAAATGGAGTACCCGAAACAAAACTCTGCCTTGATATGTGTCCCTTTCCTCCTTTATCAACCACTTTCTTCTTTGCTGCTTGTAACATATATGAATCAAGTGTAAGACTCATGAAGTGGGCTCAAGTTGGATTTATGGTTTTGATGCAATTAGTGTTGTTTTTGAAATTCATGATAATAGGCAAAAGTGGAGACCTAAGTGGTTATTGTGATGGTGGGAAGTAGGAAGAAAAAGGATTAAGTTTGACCAAGTGCGGAAGGCAGTGGAATTGCTTGGCGGGTTGTTTTTAATTTTGATGAACGTTACATTACCATGTGCTTCAACTGGCATGATGGTGGCATGGGTGGTAGGGGTCTTCAATTGGTGGTGCTTCGATGGTCGACGACGAGATGCAAGATGTTGTATTAAATGCCTGAGAGAGACAGCGGGATGTAAGATGTTTGGTATTTGGTTTTGAGCTTGGGTTGTTTTTAATTTTGATGAACGTAACATTATCATGTGCTTCAACTGGCATGATGGTGCCACGGGTGGTAGGGGCTTCAAGTGGCTTCGATTGTCGACGGCGGGATGCAAGATGTTCAATTAAATGCCTGAGAGAAACGTCGTCACTGACTCCTACTATATTTTCCTACTTTGCAATGGTATCCTAGATTTGGTAGTGGATAATATATTGAACTTAAATATGGGTGGTCTTGGTGTTTCTGTAGATTGGCATGATGGTGCCACTGGTGGGAGGGGGCTTTAACTAGTGGTGCTTCGATGGTCGATGGCGGGACGCAAGCTGTTCGATTAAATGACTGGGAGAGATGTCGTCACCTACTCCTAATCGGGTTGTCTTTCGACGTCAAGTCTGTGTAGGTCGTGATGTGCGTTGAGATAACCCTATCACCCTGCCGGCGGTGAATCTCCTCAATGAGAGATTTTTTACTTTGGTATGTGATTCAACTGAAGCACATGAAAATTTTACAGCAAAACTAAGGAAAACTAATCGCCGTAATATGAGATCTTAATCGCATATAAACTAATATTCATGTAAAACTATATATACATAGTCCATATAATCATATACATGCAAAACTATAACACTATGTACCAGTTTTCATTAGATTTTCTTACATGCAAAACTTAAAACTATATATGCACAGTCCATATAATCATATACATGCAAAACTATAACACTATGTACCTGTTTTCATCATATTTTCTTACATGCAAAACTATGTACCAGTTTTCTTCAAATTGACACAAAGTCCATAAAAAAGTTACCTTTCACCTTTTTGTTGAATCCTCAGAATTTGCTGAACAATGGCAATAGCAGCTGGAGGTTTTGGGCTGTGGTTTAACGTGAATAGAGGTATGGGTGGTCTAGGTTTTGCATGATTATATAGGTTGGGTTTTTCTTTTTTGAGTAAAAGTCACAACAACCCTTATATCTAATAGGACACTATGTTTCCAATAAGGGTTGTTCAGGAAACATGCTTCATATTGCATAAGAAGACAAGAACACCCTTATATTTTAGTAAGCCTCAACTCCAAATAAGGATATTTAATGGAAAAAATATTATAAGTCAAAAATGTCCTTACTCACCCCTAACTTTTTATGAAAAAATCAATAAGAGAAGGGTATTCTAAGGAAAAAAAAAAGATTAGCCATTTAAGCTCATACTTGCTTTTATATATGTATAGATAAATATTTATCTCTTAAGTGTTTGAGGTAAAACATGTCTCTAAATACTATCTCTATATAAAAGCTAGAGATATCCCAAGAAATCAGAAGTCACAGATTATAAGTCACAAAACAATCCCTCTCTCTAAAGCACTCTCTCTAGAGTAATCACAAGCTCTAGGATTTGGTTCATGGACAAAGAACTCGACTCTAGTAGCCGTTTTCGTACATGCGAAAAAGATCAAGCATGTTGGAGGCTCATAATAACAAGAATCCATTATCGGAATTTTTCGGAGACTTCATACGGTATGTTTTCGAACCCACTACGTCTTACGTGATAAGTGCATTAATTGTATTCAACATTGGTATCAGAGCATGATCACTTGTTGATTTGCCTTTAACATGCTAGAATAAATTATGTGCATGTTGCGATATTTTTCCGAATACATGAATGAGATCCATTATGAAAAATTCAAAAATTTTGAGCATGTTATTCTGAAAAATAATTATATAGTTTTGTTCTCTTATGGTTGAGGATGAATTCTGTAATATTTCGTGATTATTGGATGCATGGTTTGTGAGAAATCACGATTTTATTTTTTAAGAAAACTGTGCTTTTTTCGAGTTTTGGGACTCAAATTCGAAGCATGATATTCAGTTTTTATCATGATCGGTTGGTACATAATTAATCTATGTTGCATAATCTCTCTAACGATATATGACACGCATTATTTGGCATAAAAACGAGAGAGATATGGCATCTCGAAGTTGGCCTCATGGCACGGCGGCAGCTGAAAATTAGGGTTTTCTAATGAAAAAGACGAGCATGCGCCCACGCTCCAAGGACACCGGTCACGAGCCAAGGCAGCTAATCACGCTCCACACGCACTCCAAGCGGCACCTCCACGAGCTACCACGTGCGCCCACGCGTCAGCAGAGGCTGCTGGAACGCGCGTGCCATGCGCTACACGTGTCGAACTTCTTCCACGTTTCCTCACGCGCGTGCGTGCTTTACATGCGTCAACCCAAGAACCCAGATACTGCCCCACATGCACGGTGGTGCATGGAGGCACGTGACAGCTGTCTTATGGCTGGTGTTTGTAGAGGTGTCAAATGGGCCCGGCGGCCCGTGGGCTGGCCCCGCCCGGCCCTTTTTGGGCCTGGACTGGCCCTAACCCTTAGGCTTGGGCAAGGACCAAGCCTAATTTTTTGAGAAACAGGCCCGGGCCCGGCCCTAAAATGGCCCGGGTTTGGCCCGGCCCTTTTTTGGCCCAAAAAATGGCCTTTTCAGTTTTTTTAAACTAAGGTGTATTTGCTTGCCTTCTATGACTAAAATGTAAAAGAAATCTATTACTTTTAGATCATTAGTGAGAAAACAAACAAATAATCGTGGCCACAGATCTATTACTTTTAGATTTGAGCTAAGCAACACAACATTTTGAGAAGGCACAAACATACCTGTTTTGTAAGAAGTGTAAAAAGAAGGAAGAGTCAACTTCCAGTTGATGAGTAACTCGCGGAACATGCCAGCAAGTGGGAGGCTATGGTCATGTAGGTTGAATCTTTACTATCAGCTTCAAGGGCCAGGGAAGATGGTAAAATCATTTGTTTAAAATTGTACATAATTTTAGATTTTGACTTTCCCTGATCAGTTGGTCCAAGTTCTGAGTGATTGGAGAAGCAAGCGTTGTGTTGTAAAAAAGTTTGTACTAATTGATAATTAGCCGAATATATTTGTCAATAAATACCAAACTGACTAATTCCACCCTCTTACATATAAATTAGTATTGGTACCGCGCGTAAAAAAATACCTGTTAAAATACATATAAAAGCTAGCATTTATATTATTAAATAATAATAACAAAATAGATAGTAAAATAATAATATTATTTTGAATAACAAAAAAAAATTGGGCCCGGGCCCGGCCCAAGCCCGGCCCTAGATATTGGGCCTAGGGCATGGGCTTGGACTGGGCCTAGATTTCCCCTATTCTGGCCCTGCTCGGCCCGACCCGTTTGACAGCGGCCCTGGCCCGTTTTGATGGAGGCCCAACGGGCTTGGGCTGGGCCGTCCCAAGCCCGACCCATTTGACACCTCTAGGTGTTTGTCATCGTCGGTGAGTGGAGCTCCACCATGGCCCGTTGATTTTTTCTACGAAGTTAAATTTACCTTTATACCCTCTGTGTGTATTCTGTTTTTTTTAAACAACTTTTTTTATAAAAAATTAGCTTTAAAAATTTGTTTAATACACACAAATTTTCTTTAAATCCAGATGGTATATTAGGGTTAAAATTACTGTTTGTCATCTCTTAAAAATTCATCTCTTGTTTTTAGGCTATTTGTGAGTATTTTTTGTGGTCCTAAAAATTCGAATAATGCTTAAATATTAATTTTTGTACTTCGTGGGCAGAAATAAATATTTTGGAGAGTTATATGACATAGATGAATTCTGTTTTATTTAATTTTCTTTGATTAGTATTATGGTTTAAATATACTTTTATTGATGTATATTTGTTGGGTTTTGGTAAACACACTTTTTTAAACTTAATTTCAAGGCCTACATGCCCGTTTTCTTTGGAAGGAGAATGTGACATATTCATTCAATTAATTACCCTTTAACTTCTTATTTGAGCATGCTAGTTTTAGGTTAAATGGATGGATATTAGATTGACATTCTAAAAAAAATCTATGTTTACGCGTTAACTCTTGTTTTAAGAAAATTCTTTTGAAAATAATGTGTTGTGCGACATCTCCATTTGTTTTGTTGGAGTAGTTTGTAGTAGGATTTTCAAATATGTTGTATTCTATTATTTCTCTGTATATTTTCATAAAGCCATGTACGGGGATGTAATTTCGCTTGCACATTATTCAAGACAGAATTTTTCTTAGCATAAGTTATTAGAATATCAATAGGGCTCAACAGAGTCCTTGCACACTTTGTTGTATGGTGAAATATTATATTATTCTAAATTATCATGTGAATGATTTATTATGTTGTGGCTTATATGATGATGAAATTTATTGCGAAAAATTACTTGAAAAATATTTTCCCAACTCACATACGTGGGAGATGATTACGAGCTTAGGGAATTTTCGATTTCATGATGTGAGGAATTATAATATTTTTCATTTGAACTTTTTGAGATAAATAGAAGGATGTATAATTAATGTCTTTTGTCTTTGAGCATACTAATGTAGTGAATAGAATGGCCTCCAAGAATGTCATAGCTGATCTCGTTGAGGGTGAAAAACTTAACGGAGATAATTATGACGTTTGGCATAAAAAGATGAAATTCATGCTGAACGAACAAGAGCTCGAGGAGCACTTGACTAAAGAGATGATCGCGCCCACGGAGGGGCAACCCCTAAGAGACCATACTGCCTACCATAAGTGGAATCAGAAAGATCTTAGTGCGCGCTACACCTTGTTGAGCAGCTTGCAAAATGATCTAATCGGACAATATAATGAACTTTCAACTTGCAAAGCTTTATGAGATCAGCTCAAGTTTTCTTTTGGTGGAACTTTAAATACGCGGCTTCGTAGCCTTGTGATTAAGTTTGAGGAGTATACAAAAGACCCTAAGCATACCATGAGTGAACATCTAAGGGTGATGTCCAATATGATTGGTAAGTTGAGGAATGCTGGCCATGCGCTCACAGATGAGCAACAAGTCAGAGCTATCATAAGGTCCCTTCCTGCCTCATGGGCCAATATGAAACAGATATTGACCCACAGTGAAAACATCAAGAACTTTTCTGATGTTTCACAGCATGTCATCCTTGAGGCCGAGACTCGAGATGCTGACAAGACCCTTACTTATGTCGTCTAAAGGGGATCGTGCAATGTAAATGGCAAGAACGGAAGAGAAAGTAAGAAAGGCAAGAAAAGCGAGGCTAGCACTTCTTCGCCAAAGGAAGGGAAAATAAAACGCAAGAGAGGAAAACGTGATGGAAAAAAGAATTTGTCTAAAGTCAAATGCTTCAATTGTCAACAGAAAGGACACTTCGCTCATGATTGCACTGAGCCAAAGAAGGTACTTTTGAAATCTCTCTCTCTCTCAATTATATATTTCCTCATATGTGATGGTTGCTCATTCCCAACTTGTGTGGTTTGTGGGTACAATGCAACAAAACATGTAGCACGTGATCGAGAGGGGTTCGTAGATTATTACCGAATTCTAGCGAGAAGCAAACATATCTTCATGGGAAATAATAGCTCCAAAGAGGTGCTAGGGGTTGGTTCTTACCAGCTCAAGTTGCATATTGGACGCACATTAATTCTTGAGAATGTGCAATATGCACCCACTGTTAGGCTTAATCTACTTTCAGTTACTGCTTTATTAGACAATGATTTTTCCTTTATTTTTAGGGGTAATAAGTTGGACATCTTTTTGGATGATGTTTTGTTCGGACATGGTTTTCGCATGGGTAGTCTTTTTCAATTGGATTTAATTGATTCTCAGTCCTCTTATTTTTATGTGGTGAATGATAATATTGTTAATGATTCTACCACCTGGCATGCAAGACTGGGCCACATAGGCCAAGATAAAATGACTCGTTTGGCTACAAAAGGCCTTTTGGGCCCACTTGCAAAAGTCAATCCACAAACATGCGATGCTTGTTTGGCTGGTAAAGTATGCAGGAAGCCTTTTGGAAAGGCTGTGAAAGCAACTCAGCCACTTGATCTAGTTCACTCTGACATATGTGGACTTATAAGTGTAAAGGCACGCCATGGCGCCTCTTATTTCCTTACACTGATAGACGATTATACGCGATATGGTTATGTGTATCTGATATCTCACCGTTGTGAAGCTTTGGATTGTTTCAAACGCTTTGTAGCAGAGGTTGAGAATCAGAAAGAGAAAAGTTTAAAAACTCTTCGCACTGACCGGGTAGGCGAATATTTGTCTGATCACTTCAAGAAGTTTTGTGAGAAAAAAAGGAATACACATGTAACTTACCATTCCTAACACTCCACAACAAAATGGTGTTGAAGAAAGAAGGAATATATCATTGTTAGATATGGTTAGGTCTATGATGGCGCAAGCAAACCACCCAATATCTTTTTGGGGATGCCCTTTTGACTGCAGCCTATATACTTAATCGCGTGCCTTCACAATTAGTCAAATTCACCCCATATGAGCTTTCGAATGGCCAAAAGCCAAATTTGGATAATTTGCGCCCATGAGACTCAGCAGGTTATGTTCACAGTACTTCTCATAAGTATGGGAAAATAGGGCCTATAGCTAAAAAGAGTACCTTCTTGAGGTATTCTGAAAACTTTAAAGGCTATGTAACGTATGGTGAACATCTAAATGGTGAAAAGACTGAAATAGAGTCTCGTGATGTCAATTTTATAAAGAGTGATTTTCCTAGCATTGGAGACGCAAGTAAGAATCTTGACCTCTATGAGTTAGATGAAGTTGAAGCCACTTTACATGATTTGATTACCCACAACTTAGTGCCCTTCTCCATATTACATGATATTAGAGGAAAAGAAATATAGGGAAATCTTTGATTTCTTGGTGCAATTATAAGTGGAATTGGTGTGTATAAATAAAGCACAAGTAGTGCTTTGTGTGGTGAAGGTGAATGTAGTTTTGGGTAGGCCTTATCAACCTATAATTCTAATATATACATTAACATCCCCCATCAAACTTAAGGTGGTGGACATGAAACAAACTTAAGTTTGGAGGTTAAGGATCGGTACTATGTTTGAGGTGAAAGACGACCCTTCAGAGCATTGAGATCCAAATGATGATTGAGGAGTGAGTAGATAATCCAAGTGATGCCTGAGGGAATTAATGTTCCTGACATGGCTACTGGTGAACCCAGAGGACATATCCAGCGACCAAGAGATTAGAGGTCCTGGGTGATTTCTGGTGAGGTTAAAATGTCGACGGAAGAAACTTCCGAGGAACGTTAAATGAAGGTCCTTCCAAGGAAACTTTAGAAAATCTCGGGCAGGGATTGGTAACCAAGTGAACTAGAATCTAATGGTGAAACGTCCAACAATCCCATAACAGAGATCTGTCGACTGTGACATAAAGATCCCTGATGAATGTCTTGGCATGATTACCAGCAATCCCGGGTTTGAGATCCAATGACAAGGATGAATGAACGATCTTGGTATGATTCTCGGTGATTGGTCCAACGATCATAATGAATGAGGGTGTTGGCATGATTTCGGGTAATCCCCGGGTTGATATTTAACGAGTAGGTAGAATGAGTGTCTTGGCATGATTACAGGCATCCCAGGGTTGATATCTAAGTACCAGGATGAATGACGGTCTTACCATGATTCCTAGCATCCCGAGGTTGATATCCATTGACCAGAGCGAATGACATTTTTAGCATGCTTTCGGGCATCCCGGGGTTAATATACAACGACCAAGGTGAATGATGGTCTTGGTACATTCCCGACATACTAGGGTTGATATCCAACAACTATTGTAAATACTGTCTAGGAATGACTCCAAGTAATCATGTGGTTAAGATCCAACGACCATAGCAAAAAGGGTCTTGGCATGATTTCCTAGACGATCGTTTGAGTGTGGGCTTTAGCAATCCTTGGCATGGAGGTCTTGGCATGATTCCCAGTGATCCCGAGGTTGAGATTCAACGACCGCGGTAAATGAATAGGCAATGAACTCACATTTTATTGGTGAACTATGCTTTCAGACATTTCTTCTTTCTCTCACTTCTTATCCATGTTCTATATATATATATATATATATATATATATATATATATATATATATATATATATACATATATATTCTCGCTCTTCTTTTCTCTCTCTCTCCTTTCACCCCCGAACAATTTTTATCTAACCTCTCTCCCTTTTTCGTTTAACAGTTACAAGGGAGAAGTTGTGTAACACGTTAAAATTTAAGAGGTGCTAAATGATTGTGATTTTTAGTGTAATTGGGATAGGCATTATCGTGCTCGATGGGTGTCATCATGTAATCATGATACTTCATGTTCATTGAGGCGTCAGTGTCTGATTACCTCTCTCATCAACACCTCGTGCTACTTATCATCGTCATGCTTGTGACATATCAACATAATACTACAACTTCTCGTGCTTTGAGCCTTGTCATGTTTGTTAGGTGGCATAACCTTATCTCGTTACCTTGTGATTCTAGCCTTGTCTTACTTTGGTTAGCATCGTCATGCTTGCTAGTGGCACAAATTTGTCTTGCCACCTTATGCTTCGAGTCTTGTTGTGCTTTCGTGCTTGTTAGGTGGGACAGTCTTATTTTGCTACCTCGTACTTCTTTATACCTCGTGCTTCCTACAAAATTCTATAATTAAGCTTTTGATCTCTTTTTGAATTATTTCTAGTTATCTTTGATTTTCATCAATGGATAGATAGATAACAAATGAGAAAAGAAGATTAGCTGTGATTATAAAAGAATAATCATAGTGCCTGATTTGTAGGAATTGTTTAAGTTAATTCTTCATGATTTAGCTAAGAGGGATTCCATATCACTATTCTTTTATGTCACATGGTTATTTTTTAATGTTCTTCGTACTCGTAAATATTGTTGTTCTGAAATCTTGGTCAAATGCTTTGTTTTGACTATTGGTAAATATTTTAGTTTTGAAATATGTTTGCGGGACGTGATTTGAATACTTTTGATCAATAATAGTGCTTAGTGATTTGTCTATGGTATGTTAATACAACTGAGCTTCGGAGGATCCCTTTGAGGATACCAGAGGCAAGAAGCTGAAGTGTTATGTTTGATGTGCAACTTGGATGTTGGATTAGTTTACTAATTGTTCGGGGTACTAAGTCAGACTTCTGTTGATGGTTTGACTATCGAATATCTTGACTGATCCTGTTAGCGTGTTTAATTCTGATCTTATGATGCTATGATTATTCCACTTATTAGGCTACCCGGCTCCTTTCGCGCCGTTTATCTTTCTAGTGCAAATGATTATTTTGATGAGTATCTGTAAGTGGGGATGTGAGCGGAACTTACACTTTTGAAGTTTAGAAATGTTTTAACTTCTTTTTAGGACTTGTAATCAGATTGAGATTGTGTTGTAATTGTGCTTAAGAATATCGAACTATATGCTTAACTTCTTGGGTCGTCACAAGTTGGATGAATAACAAAGTTGGCAGTGTTGCGATAGATGGGGAGATGGTGAAAGGTGACATGGAGGTTGCAACCATGCAAGGCAAGTGTCATGTTGACAAGGTCGTTTGTGGTAATTCAGCGAAGTAGATCAATAGCAACCGGTGGTACGACAATGATGTGGGTCCAGTTTGGTGTAGATCCACGAGGCAACATGGTGGCGGTTATGTGGGTCCTAAACGGCGTAGTTGTCGGCTTGACAATGGCGTTGAGATGGTCAGGGCAATGAATGAGATAATTACTTATCGATAGTGCGATTCGTTTGTAGCGGAAGCGATATTCAAAATAGTATAATGACGAACCGTTGGCTATGCTTGCGGTGATGAAAGGATTAGATTGAAAGTTGTTTAGTAATATTTTTTGTCAATATTCCTGTATTATATTTTGGGACCCTTTTTTTTCTTTCCATATCTTTTTTTATGTGAATGGCCAAAATGAAACGGAGTTGATACAGAAGTATCTAGGGGGCTGTACGTTTAGGCAATTTGTTTTCGTGTGTTTGTATTCTGTTTTTGTTTTTTAGATTTTAGTATTAAGTTCAAAAATCGGATTGTGTACTTTTAGTTTTTTCGGTATTTACTTTTTTCAGTTTTTTCTGTACGTTAATCATTTTCATTTCCATTTTCACAAACTTTTTTTGACCCATTCTCGTATGTTTAGCATTTTCTATATTATTTGTACACATTTCTTTTCATTTTAACTCTGCTCTTAACCTAACAAATTATTTTTATATCATTCATCTATCTTCCCAACAACCCTCCGCACCTACTTTTTCACTTCTCCTTATAAAGTCATCACTCAACACTAGACAAAACCCTCCACGTAAGGCTGACCCCAACACATCCTTCACGCCAATATCACCTCGTTCCCCTCCCCCTCCATTCTTCCCTGGGCCCACATTTGTGTGTGACTTCCCCTTCCCCTTCCATTTCCATTTGCATTTTCCCTTCACGAGTTCCCCTTCTCCCTCGCTTTTCGTGTAATACCCTCTTTCTCTTTTTTTTTTCTTTTTTAATCTTAACCTACTATCGAAAAAAATGCACCTCCAAATCAATCTTCCACTTATTAAATTAAATGTAGAAGAAGTGGGTAAGTAAAAACGAGATTAAAAGATTGAGAAAATTATCGTTCATGAGGGTAAAGGATTTAGCAAAATTATCGTTCACTATCAAAGTAAGTCCATTCCACATTTCTGCGGATTGACGCGAGTTATTCAGGGATTACTCGGTCCAAGTTACCCCCCCCCCCCCCCCCTTCCTTTCCCTCTCTTTAGAATAAGCTGCTCTTTTATTAGGTTTGAATATGAAAATCGTTAATTAAAACATCATATTAACCACTTTTTTAGTATAATTCTTCGTACCTAACTAGAAACAATCTTTTAATGTTAAAAAGCATTTTTGTCAGATATCTTAAGAGAATGAAATAAGGGGTGTGTTGCTAAATTCACACCCTCTTTTTCCAAGTCCATTTGTTACTAAAGAATAAAAAAGTGTTATTAAAGCATCTTTTACTGAATCCAAAATATTTACTCACCAGAAAAATGCTTTAGTAACATTTTTAATTCTTTAAAAACATAAACGAGAGTGAATTAACAAAACAAAAAAAAAGGTGTCAATTTAGTCCCATTCATGACATACCATTGCATCATAATGTTGTTAAACAAGCAACATATATTAATCTGTTATTTGATAGTATTATGAAGCAAGTATACAAATCAACGTAAATCTAAAATTCAATAATAGAAAGTAAACCCAAAATACAACAAAAGTGTCTTTATAATCAACTATAGATGTTTTATCATTTTGCATCAACAAAAAATTCTTATTTTTCTGTGGTCGTGTATCGATTGCCAAGCAAAGCTCAGGTACCATGCTAGTTTATCTTCTTGTGCGTGTGCTTTTGTTCCCCTTTTTTCTCCCACTTTAAAAGTTTTCATCCTATTTGGCATCATCTACTTGGAAAATATCTTTGAGATCGTACCCTCACCCCGCATTTGGCTACAGCCAGTTCTAGCGTAATAAAGTTAGCTGGTTGTATACTTACAAAGCCTCAACAACTGATCTTACAATCATCTTTTTAAGGCTTTATTTTTCTCACCGACCATATTTACCAATCACTAATTTCGTTCATATAAGAAAGCTTGTGGGCTCAAAAGTTCTTCAAAAAGTCTTTGGTCTTATGAACCACAAGAAATTCATCAACCAGAATACTTTTGTTCAATACTTGACGAGAAAACTATTTTATTTGACTCCCCACACCTACTATTCAATTGTTGTTCAAGTTTAAGTCAAAGAGTTGCCCCAAAAGCCAGCCATGGGAGACGGCCGTGTGAGATGAACTCCACATTCTCAGTTGCACAGGAAATTTCTGCTCATTTGTGAAACAAAAACGGATATATAAACATACATATTTTTTACAAGTTCTTGGAAGCTTACCAGGGGCCCAAATGCGCAAATTACTGTGTATTTTCGTGTTTGATTAATGTACTGGGGGCTCTCAAGTCTTTCAAGCTTTTGTTCCCTATGCACAAGGGTAAACCACATACGTGTCCGGCTCATCTAGTGCCAGATCCAAAATTCTACGTGATTTGGAGAAAAGTGACAGTGACACTAGAGAGTGAATTACGTACACCAACACTTCCTCATATTACATTTGCACGCGTAACTAGGCTTATACATTTGATGTTGATTAGTTCTGTGATATAATTCCTCGATTCGTAACGACAGCTATAGAGGACGGTCTCCAGGCAACATGCATAAGCGAAAACTTGAGAAAAACAACCGAGGATAGAGGTGGCATTCGGATACCTATAATTTTTAGTTTCGAAACATACTTCTCAGGTGCACAGAGATTGATAACATCGGCGGCGCGTGACAGAGACGACTTTTGAGGATGAAAGATTTGTTTGGACCTCGCATTGTCCAATGGGTTGAATCACAACAAATCCAGGCTTCGTACATCATGACATGTCTCATCCGACTTGATACTCCCCTTTAACTTCCAAAAGGGATCAGATCCCTCCTGCTGTAACCCATGGTTACAACAGGGTACTGTGATCCAGATGAGAAAGGGGGAAGGGAGAGAGAGAGGGAAGAGATGAGAGGGCTCTCTCTAGCCGACACGTAGGCACCATTTTTTTTTCTGCAAAGGAAACTTCTGTTCATTTGCTGCAAAACAGAGATTGGTTTACGGCTTTTCACAGGTTCTTGGAAGCTTAACAAGGCCAATCAGAATCGTTGGGCCTTGTTGAGCTTAAAATTGGTGTTACGTGTTGTTGACTTTATTTCTTAAAAAATATGGAGTTTCCCGTTTGAGTATTAAACCCAACTTGAAATTGCTCTGGGATCCTCAACAAAATCACTTGTAGAACAGTATATGAACATATGAGTAGGTTACATCCTAGAAGGTAAAATCAACGGTACTATGGCTATATATTTGATGAACCTCTATTTAACTTGTTATGTTACGCCATGCCGCGGATCTAGGTCTGCGAAGTAAGGTGGTCAATTCAAGGTTGTGAGAATTATCTTTTCGAAAATAGGAAGGTGATCAACATCTATTCTAGTAGACCTTAAACCACATGTGTTTGCCGAGAAAGAATGCATTTAGTACAAGCAAAAAGATTTTTTTCTAAAATCAAGGTAAGCCATAACTAAGTGGTAACTTCGCCGATACAAGCTGTGCAACTTTGATTTTTTCTCTCGCGAATTTGCGAGTGTGATAACACATTGTAGTAGCATATATTTTGTTTTGTTTTGTTTTGTTGAAACAAGTCGGAAACAATTACATTTCTTGCTATTAGAAAATCGATCGGAAACCACGGCTGGTAATGTTGACCCGTAAAACAGAAGAACCGCCAATCTCACAGTTGACCATATTTAACCGAAATGTCATGTCTTGTAGTAACTGCGAGCTTATTCTGAGAACAATTACCATATCATCATATTATAAATGCTATACGACTTACACAAAAATATGACACCGCTCTCATCCCACTTTCCAAAAATATGACATTTGTGTCACCCCACTTTCTAAACATATACTGTACATTGCACGAGTTAATTAGCATCAACTTCATTTGCACATAATTACGGACTACTATTTATGGTGTGAAGCAACCACAAAAATCATTAACTAGTCTTTTTGCTGGGCTATATTTAGAAAACCAAGCAGAAGCAGCAGCAGCAGCAGCAGCAGCGGCACTGCTAGCTAGATTTGCATTTGACAACGTAGTCGGTCAATTCCGCAGCAACCAACGAAGCTTACCAAAGATTCTCTTCCAACAACTTCAGAACTGACGCGTTGCTCGTGCTTTGACTCTGCATTGAAGACACACTGTGAGTGTTGGTGTCTGGGTTTTATTCCTCGTTCCTCTACCGATTTGGGAGTGTGGGCGTTTGGATTTTGGTCGCGTGTTGCATTTTTTACGTGGGTTAACGCGGACTTTTGCGTACTTGTCAAACGAGAAATAACGGCCTTGCTTCCCCAGAGAAAACCCAGATGTTGTGTGTATATATATACTGCAGAATGCACCAAAATTCGAGCTCACGAATCCATCAAGCTATACACGAAAAGAACAAGAAGAAGAGACTCTTAAATTCGGCACTGGGGATATGAAATCGAAGTTAGGATCTCTGCAAAGCAGCTTTTCAGATGGTTCTACTTCAACAAAGTGAGACACTACTCATTTTCCTTTATTCTGCCCATTCCTCTCACGGACGACGGTGACGCGGTGGCGCGCTAGCGGCGCTGCTTCTCGTGGTCTCCGCCAGCGCGATGTTGACGGAGTGGTGCCGTCGCTTGTTGGTCGCGGTGGCGCAGATCTGAACCGGCGGCGCGTATCTGGAGCCCAGGTGGTGGTGCTGCTGTGGTGAGCGAGAGGACAATGGAGGCGCGGCGGAGTGGATCTGGAGAGAACGGTGGTGTTTGACTGGTTCCCCGCCGGCGGTCCTACGGTTGTGCAGGCGCTGGTTTGCGAACGGGACTGCTGTTGGCCGTGACGTCGTTGGCTCGGTCGGTGCAACGTCGCGGCGCGACGTCAGGGTGCTTGACGGGGAGGTGGCGCCGTCGTCGTAGGTCGCCGTGTAGTAGACCAAGAGGACGGCGGCGAGGTGGCGCCGTCGGAGACGTATGTGGGGCGACGGTCGGAGCCCACTGTGGTGGGTGGCCTGACTATGCGGGGCGCCGGCGGTAGGGTTTCGACCCATGGGGCTGCGGTGCTGTCGCGTGGCTTCTCCCTTTTCTTTTTTTTTCCCCTTTGTTTTCATGTCTGGCTGCTCCGGCAGCTTTGCGGCGGTGGTCGGCGGTTTGTGAGGCCCGGTGACCCTGGTGGCATTGCGTATTGTTGCGGCGGTGATGGGGGTGACGCCGATGGATGGATCTGTTTCCTTTTTAATTTTTGGACTTTGTGGTAGCGCCGCTGGAGGCTTGTGATAAATGATTTGAATTTTCCCCTTTTCTTTTTTCTTTTTACTGTGACAACAATTGAATCTGGACAACGGTAGCGACGGCTGTTGTGTCATGATTTTACTTTGCCGGCGGCGGCTCGCGGTACAACTGTTGAGGTGTTTTTTCATGTCAATCGACTAGGAAGCGGATTCACGGATGACGCCTTGATTTGTTGCTGTTTAAAATATATTCCAAAACTCTATCCTAAAACAATACTTGTGACCACTTCTGACCGTCGAGTGGAGTTCATCTGAAGAATTTCGACGCATCCCGATGCTTAAGTGACCGTCCCGATGCTTAAATTTGTGCAGTTATAGAATAATAATTCTGAAAAAAAAGATGAAAGACATGTTTAAAAAAAGATGAAATACGGTTTATATAGGCATAGATGCAGAATCCTAATAAAATTTGGTATCATGGTTGGGCTTTGGCCCTTCCCTTGAGGATTGTTGTTAGAGTCTTAGTTTCGTCCATATTTGACTCAATTTGACTGGGAAATGTTGGTGATCTCAAAAAATTAGGAGTTGTATTTCGGTTGTAGGTTTTGCTTATTTGGTGATATTTGTTGCTAGATATGGTTGAAATTTATAGGAGCATTCATGATTGCCTTTGCTTATGTTTTCTGGTTTCTTGTTTTTCTCAGTCTGGAAAATGAGGCGGCTGCCGTGGAGGCGGCGGCAACTAAGGACCAGCATGTCATGGATCCAATTCTGGGGCTTTTGGTTCGTAGAGTTGAGTACCATTTCGATGCATATTACTTTTGTTTGATGATATGTTTGTATGGATAAACAGCAACTTGAGGGCGGATTAATGCGCACCTATTTTTGCTATATCTGCATGAAATTTTGTCCTTGAAGTATTTTCTCAACAAATACAGAATTATGCTTTCGACATCCTAACAAATCCTAGTGCCTTCACCACCGATAGCAACCACCATCCTAAATCCACCGCCGCACCACTAAAACCATAGACACACCACTGCATTAGCACCTCAGCAACCACCTACGAACCCATCTACACCACCACACACCAACTGCAACAGCCAGCATCAACAAGCATGCAAACACCCCATCGCCAATTGCAAACCTAAGACCAGTGTCATTGCCCACCGCCACAAAGCCCATAGATCCCGGAATTTAAACAACAAAGGCAGCCAACCTCCATCATCCACAGATCGTGCCCACCACCAAACGCCACAGCAACATATAAGACCACCACCAACCTCCATGACCCACATCACAGATCGACCACACACCACCGGTCGCCACAGTAACAGACACCACCACCAATCACCTCCACCCTCACCTCAAAGGTGAAGAGAGACAGATGGAGGAGAAAGAGACGAAAAGAGGTGGTCGGCAGCGGCAATGGGTCCTGTGGCGGTGGGTGCGGTGCTCTCCTCTTCTCCTTGGCCCGTCTCTGTCTCCTAATTTTAAATCACCCCCCCCCCCCCCCCAACCACCACACACACACACACACAGAGAAAAACCCACCCTGAGTGGGATAAAATCAGTCCCTCGGATATCTTATCCAATGGCCAAACACAGGAAAGAGCTATAGTTATCCTATCCGGAGCTCTTATTTAGCGTGCCAAATACAGTTTTAGAGCCCAAAAAATGTGCTGATTCGCCCTTTAGTTTATGGAAAAGAACGTAAAAACATGCATGTCTTTTAATGTACATTTATTTATTATGCTTATCTACCACACCATCAATATCCACCTCCACGTAAATTCAGTTTTGAATGAATGAGTGGGTTAATTAGCTTAGACAAGGCTTTGTTAGTAATCGTTCAAGATCCGCTACATGTAGTAAATTACTTGTGTGTTGTCAACTAATGACTACCATAGGTGCAAATAAATTGTCACTGCATAGTAAGATAATCACATAGATGTTTATAAATAAGATAGCAACTTGGATCTAACAAGGGTGATATGGTTGATTAGTAATGAACATAATGATGACTGAAATGGATATGCCATCTCTAGTCCACCAAGATGAGAAAGGAACAAGACGTACGTGATGCATCCATGCTACACCGCTACCTTTGTTTGCAATATTATCGTCGCAATGCATTCATGCGACCCTCCTACCTTCCTTTGCAATATTATGGTCGCATACATGCCTTTTTTGGTTTCTTCCTTCTGTAAACTTGAAATCACCTTGAAATTTTGTGCAGTGGTTGAATTATTTGATGTATCCGACTTCCGTTCTGTTAAATGTAGAATACATGTTCAGGTTGTGTTATATGATGTTCTAGTGTTAGCTGTTACTCTGATGTCAAATGGAGACTTGCTTTGTGAAAACATTGGCAAGAAATCTAAGGCTAGAGCAAATCTTCAAAAGAACAGGAACACTGGGATCCATATATCATTACTTTGGCAAAGTGTGCCGCTGCATTCCAAGACATGTACAGCTCATTATTCTGTTAAATATCTGATGTTCAATCAACGACTGTCATACAAAAAAAGCAATGAAAATGGCCATCATCTTCCATGATCTTTTTATGCATTCCTGGAATTTTAGGTTGATGACCTTGTGCAAAACCTCTTCTCAGCAGTTCAGAGTGGGATGCATTTTTTATGACTCCCCTTTTTTGTAAATTCTTCTCTCCCTACTTTATTAGGACGGTCCCTCATTTGTTGCCCGCGGGTTCCACACTTGCTCCTTTGACATGTTTGTCATACCAATTTGCCAACAGGCAATAGTGCATCAGATGGGTGGTAATCTGACAATTTCTTCAGCCTTTGCAATTGGCTTCATCTTCTACTTTACCAACTGCCATTTATAACTTCAAAGTACTCCTTCCAAGCAGAGCTATTTGTTGAAACATCAACCATGTTTTCACTATGTACTATTTTGGTTATTGATCTGCATGTTGCGGCCTTCTGAAGTGATTTCATTAACGCAATGACGCAACATTTGTTTCCAGGTAAAAGAGGAATCAGCAAGGGAGAAGCTGTTGCCTACGTTGAAGTGGTGAGAACTAATTCCATGGCTCGACTAAGTCTCATAATTCCTTTCTCCCTAGTGAGAAGTTGAACGAATGGTCTTGTCAATTAGCATCAATAACTGATAAGTCTTTGCACTATTTATTTAGGAGCTCTGAGAATGAGATACATACTTCTGATACAAGAAGCTTAAAGTTGCAGTTTTTTAACAAAATTTCCTCCCCAGTCTTGACTGGGGAGAGAATTCAAGGAGGAGAAGGTGCCTCCATAACAGTAGCCCTTGTTGATTGTCTTACTGAGCAAGTTGTTAAGTCTGGGCCTGAAGCCTTGGCAGAGGTTGAACTTCTGTTCTTAAAGGAGATTCAGATATTTTCAGTGGAGACGATTGGACATCTGAAGTGTTTGAAAAGAAAATTGTTAGAGAAGTTGAGGGGAAGAAAAATCTTCTGCAGGGAAGCTTGCGCCTGAATCTAAAGGAAGGCATTGGTTTGGTAGGCGAGATACATATTACACATAATCGAAACTGGTTTAAGAATTGCCAGTTTAGGCTTGGGGCTAGAGTTGTGAATAATGATCTTGGAATTCAGGTAAAAGAGGCAAAGACAGATCCCTTCGATGTCAAGGATAGGCGCAAGATCTGTGAGTACCCTGATTACTAGTACTGTCATTATTCTGCTTAGTTTGATGGTATTTCATTGAGATACCTTGCATAGAATTGAATTCTCATAATTAAAAGGATTAAAAGACTACAAGCTGAATTGCAATCTCAGGTTCCAGGCCTCAGGTGTAATAATTAAAGAGAAATGATTTACATAACATGTGGTTGTACTTGTGCTAAGATTTAGACTAGCTTGTGCCCATGTTACCAAATCTTCTCCAAAATAAGGTTTAGACTAGCAAGTGAGATCAATGAAAGCAGTTCAATCAAATATATTTTTACGCTTAGAGAACTTTTCAAAACATGAATCAGCGATCCCGTGAATACTTATCTATTAGACGAAGTGCACTCATCACATTAATGGAGAAGCTTTCTTGTAGCTCGAGTACATGGAATAAACAATAACATGTCCTTGCCAAACTTCTGCACTTGTAGGAGACTGGTGAAGTGTGTTTTATGACAGATGTGCTCCTTTTGTTCTATACTTGGGAGAAGCAAGGAACGTTGATAAGATCTAACAAGTTTATATCTAAAGCTTAGCAGTACTTTATTATCAAACTTCATAATAAGCAACAACGCCGACATATATAAGACAGGCAAAAATTTAGTCCCTTAGCTGCTTTAAAATGAGCACAGCTAATAAGCTTCTCAGTAAGTTGTCTTTTTTCATGCACAAAGTGGCTATGCAGTGTATATTTTGCTGAAGTACCATGAGCACAGTACAGAATTTCATTCTCCCGTATGCAAACACATGTTCCCAGATATATTCCTAGTAATCATAGCCTTTCTCACTACTTCTGCCTACGTTATTCATGGTCTACCCTACATACCTTGTCTAACCCCATTAACCTGACACAAAACACATTCCTCAATTGAAATGAAAACTAAGTATATGCGCTCGCCTCTTGCCAATGAGGTTATAGTTGAGAGATCAAGAATTCCTAGAGGAAAGTTCAGTCTACAAGCTATCCTACCTGGCGTAACCTATTTCTTTCGGATCTTATTGCATTAATTGCCTCATAAAGACCTCCTTTGAATATTACTGATCTGAAGCAACGTTCCCTCATAGCCTCGTATAAGTATCCTATATTCCCTTATCTCTGAGGGCTTATCCACCCAAGTCTTGGCATTTCACTTACAGTTTTGTGTATATATTGCTTCCTTAGTTGCCCGACATTCTAAACCATGCAGAATTCTCAGCCTCGCAACCGTTCTTTATAAGTTTCCATTTCAACTTAAAGGAATATTGCCATCACACGGCACCGCCGAAGCACACATGCACTTTAGCCACCGCTCTTATCCTACAGGCAACAATTTCATCAATCTCTCCATATTCATGCAATATTGATCCAAGTTACGGATGGGTGTCCTTCCTTGCCCATCCGTATATGGATTTAACCCTCTGACCACCTCATGTATCACTTAATTTGCATTCCAACCACTCTGTCTTAATCCTGCTGAACTTAAAGCCTGAGAACGAGTTCCTTTCAAAGTTTTTAAGAACTTTTTTCCTCAGTAAGTGAAAATTCATTTTATTGCTATGTTATTAATATCCATCTATGCAGTGAGGTGAGAGAATAGCTTAGATCCCTAGTGTCATGTTTTTTCCTTTTTTTCTCCCTCATTACTCTTTTTGCATTCAATGTTCTTTTCTATTTTTATTAAAAGCAGTTATTAAAGAAATTAAAGTTGGTAGAATGAAGTGTGATTCAGCATCTGAACCGATTATGAAATGCTAATATCAGTGTCATGTTAGTCCACAAAGATGATCTATATGTTCTGATGATTGGAATTATTTTTATTTTAGGATTCGTAATCTAGAATAAATAGAAAGATGATAGTAAAAATATATTGTAACATGTTCAAGCTACAAGTAAATTGAGAAAAGAAAGCACCTATCATTGCTAATTTTTACGTGCAGATGATAAAAAGTGTTTTCCTCCATCTCTATCGGATGAGGTTTGCCGACTGAAAACAATTGGCAGAAAAGGTAAATACCATCAGCGTCTGAGTGAAGCAAACATCAATAATGTGAAGGATTTTCTTACTTCATACAATACTGATCCTCAAATGCTCCAACAGGTAATCCCTGACTAGTCTTTGTCCTATTTTTATATCTTCAGCACTTTTTACTCATATCATGTTTCATTTTGTAACCATAAAGAAAATGTTCAATGGCCTTAGAGATTGCCACGGCAGCTCTCACCCATTCTGAACTATTAGATAAGCATATTCTTTCCGAGCCAGTTATCTTCCATCATCCCCCCCCCCCCTCCCCCCGCCCCACCACCCCCCCCCACACACCCCCCCCCCCCCCACAACCACACACAAAAAAAAAACCGTGTGCGGTATGTATGGTGTTGTGTCACTAGTATAGTGGTCCCAATCAATCTGAATTATTAATTCAGGAACACTGATTACAACTTGATTGTCCTTATTTAATAGAAACTTACATATTAGAATTCCCATTCTATCTTGATAACTGATGCTTACCCTCTTCGTGAAGTGTGCTTCTGCACAAGAGGTTTGGTAACAAAGGAAAAATAAGCAGCTGCGTCATGACAAGTTGCTGAGCATTGAATTGAACAGCTTGCATTAGATTGAGAGTGATCAACTAGGCCTAGACCGAACAGTTTGCATTACTACACAAAGTGACCATAAGATCCGAACACGAAACCTCAGAGTTGTCTGGCTAAGCTTTTACCACCTATACCATGAAGGATATTCGCAGTTTAGTGAAATCGAGGTGCAGACAGATGACTTAACGAATATTGAACCAGTAATAATATTCAGCTCATATACGTTGTAAGATTTTTATCGCCATGCAATATATGTTGGTTTAAACACAGACTATACTTAATTTTTGACTACCTAAATTAAGATTTCATATGTCAAGACATGAGCCATATCCTGATTCTTTGGACATGAAACTGTATCTTGTGTGGGTATATCTGCAGATACTTGGTCCGGGTGCTAAGCTGAAGGAACCAGTAAATCATGCTCGCACATGCATTGTCACTGACAAAATATACCTGTACAACTCTCCCAATCTTGAACCAAGTACCGGGGTAGTTCTTAATGTTGTGGGAGAGGTGCAGGGAATACTTTCTAAGTGCCAGTATCTTCATATTGATATGTTCTCTGAAGGCGAAAAGGCATGCCTCTATTGATCTTTGAGTTTCTTTATTCCCTTTTAATGCTCATCTCTAACTGAAATGTCATAACAGGCTGATGCCCAGAAGTCGGTACTGTCGGCATTTCAACACTGGGCGGATGTACTTCAGTTTGATGATGAGAATTCTTTTATTCAAATCTTAAACAATTCTCTAAATCCCTTGAACTCTTCTGGGCTGGGATGTCTTGATGACAATAACCATGCTTCTTCTGAGATGAATAGTAATTATGTTCAGACACAGCCAAGTACCTTTTTTCCAGATATCGTTTCTTCGACCTCTCTCACTGAGGACATGACTTATTTGGATAACTGGGACAGTTTTGATATTAACAATATGGAGTCGGCACGTGACCAAGGCTTAAATCCTGGTGACTGTAACCTTCAATATGAGAATACCAGTGTGACATATGCTCATCAAGAAAATGATGCCAGTATTTTCACCTCGGTTGATAGTCAGGATGGTCGCAGTGGTAAGGCCCGGAAGAAATGGCCATGGATTAGGTTGCGGTGCGCGCTTACGTTGATGTTTTTAATAAGGAGGAAGGTTCTGCGTTTAAAAGGGATACATGTTCCAAAAAAAGTGAAATTTGGTTGATGTGGTGTGAGAACAGGATGATTCAGGTGACAGTTGCATTTATTAGAGCTCGTAGGTGCTGCCCGGTGAAGATCGCGTGCTGTTCTTAAGTAAGACAAGTTGGATTGTAAGTTGTTCATTAATCCGCTTTTTCTTCTTGTTAATTACAGGCTGTAGGCTCAGAAGATGGTTCCTTTTACATTACTACAGCTTTTTGTTTTGCTCTCAAGAGTTAAGGCTCTATATCCCCTTCAATGTGTGTAAGCGTTTGTTTTCAGTAAATAGATTGAGTTGCAGATCCACCACGCTCCACAGGTAGATATGATAGTTGTCATTTACATTCATGGATTTGCATTTGTCATGACTGTATCTAGAAACTAAATGAAGCCCAAGCATTACCATTCCTTAGGAGGCTTTCTTCTTGCCTGAATTTAGGTAGGACTTTGTAGGGTTAAATACACCTAAGTCTCCTGAAAGTGTACGGAAATCTCAATTGGAGCCCCATCTTTTCAATTTTTACACGTCAAGCATTGGATGTTGTAATTTTCATTAATAAGTACTTCCGTCCAAATCTCTACTTTTGAAGACAAAACAGTCGAGTGCAAAATTCAGTCCAAGATTTGGTTTTTTTTTTTTCATCTATTTTTTCTATTTTTCACTTCTTCTTCTTCTTCAGCCTACCTACCTCCCCTGCCAACGCATGTCAAGCCCCACCCACCATCACTTCGAGAAGACACCGTGGCCTCACACTGGCCCCATCAAACCCAACACTGCCACATGCACCGCCCTCAATCCGGCCCCCGCGACACACACATTGACCCACAAAGACTCACGTGCATGCACATACACAGGAAACAAACACAGTCTCACACCCACCAGTTCGAAAAATACGACTCACACAGACTCATAAAAAACACAAAACCACCCGTTCGACCCTCTCCGCCTCCTCACCCCATTGCGCATGACCCACCCAGCCTATCTTACTGTGCTGCTACTTCCACAAAGCCCCATTTTACCACCCTTCCACTACTGCACGACCCTCCTCCAGCCACTCACACACACATATGGACAAAAGACACACATTCTCTGTGTGAATGTGTGTGTTTTGTGTTTCCGCAAATGGGTTGCGCATTTTTGTGTTTGTTTCTCACTTTCTCGTGTCTTTCTGTTTTTTGTGTGTGTTTTATCCGTAGCAGGTGGGGGGTGGGGTTGGAGGATTGTGCAGTAGTGGAAGGGTGGTAGATGGGGCTGGAGGGGGGTTCTCTATTTTGAATCTGAGTGTGTTTTTGTGTCTGTATTTATTTGTCAGTTTGTATGTTTGCGCGCGTGTTTCCGTGTATGTCTGTGGGTGGGTGGAGGGTTATGCGGTGGTGAAAGGGTGGCAAGATGGGGCTTGGGAGTGTGGGTGATGGGCAATGGGGTGACGGGGGGAGGGGGCCGAATGGGTGGGTGTTTGACTGTCTGTCGCCTGTGTGTGTGTATGTGTGTGTGTGTGTGTGTGTTAGTGGCCGGATAAGGGTGGTGCATGTGGCAGTATTGGGTTTGGTGGGGGCAATGTGTAGCAGCAGCGTCTTCTCCGAGTGGTCGTGGTGGTGGTGGGTGGGGCTTGGGGTGCGTTGCGGGGAAAGGTAGGTAGATTGAAGGAGAACAAGTGAGAAATAAAACAGAGAGAGAGAGAGAGCGAGAGAGAGAGAAAACCTCAGCTGATGGTTTTGCCTGTAACGGTTTTGTCGCCTAAGTTAAGAATTTAGATGGAAGTACTTACTAATGGAAAATTAGAGCATCCAGATCCTAATGTGTAAAAATTGAAAAGATGAGTCTTCTAGTGAGATTTCCCTGAACTTTTGGGGTACTTGGGTTTATTTAGCCCTGTTTAGTACCTGAGCTGCTTTGTAATGATAAGGGCGATTAACAAAAGTTGGACGACGATAATTACATCAAGGTTTTGCACTGTAAATCTCATTTTTGAGGTGGGAGAGAGAGCATAATTTCCAGGGTCACAGTTAGCTTTCTATTGTCCTCTCCACATTAAAACCTTCTTCTTGCATCCATTGTTCTCTTGAGTTTCAAAAGTAGGCAATCATAAACAGTGGTTGAGAGACTGAAGTACTGATTGTGGAATGCTAATTCATTTACTGAACGAAAATACTTATTTTAAGTTTTCAAATTGTGGGGTGTATATTTTGATGACCAGAATAACTTGTTTAATTTCCAAGTCTTACAATTTTGGTACACTGAGGTGTTCCCAACCTATTCTGGTCGTACCCAAGGGCCCAATAAGGGTCCCATTTCACGCGAACACGTCAACGGATTCAACAGTCAATTCTTCAACGTTTCAAACCGGTCAAAGTGCGGGAGCCCAAGTCACGTGCATTCTATGCTTCACACGCCCCACGTTCGACTTAGTCACCAATTATTTTACATCAACGTCACTCACGGTAGCACATTCGTCACACCAAAACCACCCGAGAACTTCTTCACCAAAAACATCGACCGACGGCGCAACTGGGGCAACGGGGTCAAGGGGCAAAGGCCTTGGCCAACCCCATGGGGTCGGCCTCGGCCTCACCCAAGGCCATGGGGTCGGCCTCGGCCTCCTATGGGAGGTTGGCTTTGGCCTTCCCCCCCGGTTCTTCACTTTTCGTACAAGGTCCTTTTTTGCACTTTGTTCGCTGCGTACGCTTAGTATGTGACGTTAGCACCTTGTTCGTCACATGGGTATGATTCACGTCGACACGATCGTCGTAACGCAACTTTCGGATTCGTCATCGCTCATCAAAGCACCTACCGTCGGCGCGCCCAAAGTTCACCCAAAGGGGGAGTGGCCTTGGCCTCCCTTCATGAGAGTTGGCCATTGGCCTTGGCCACCCCTTAGGGTCGGCCTCGGCCTCACCAAGGGGTCGGCCTCGGCCTCCACAGGGGTGGTGGCCTTGGCCTTCCCCCAATCTTTGGCCTATGGCCTCCCCTCCCGCGCGCACTTGTTTTCTCAAGTCTTTGCACCTTCGCGATGTTTACGGACGTTCGTACATCAACATCACGACGTCTGTCCTCCATCAACCTCGCGACGTCCGTCGCGCATCAACCTCGCGACGTCCGTCGCGCATCAACCTCGCGACGTCCGTCGTCCATCAACCTCGCGACGTCCGTCAACCTCGCGACGTCCGTCATGCATGAACCTCGCGACGTCCGTCGCGCATGAACCTCGCGACGTCTGTCGCGCATGAACCTCGCGACGTCCGTCGCGAATGAACCTCGCGACGTCCTTCGTCCGCGACCGCGCATCGCAACCACGATGCCCGTTGTCCAAAGTCGCGCACTACCACCGAATGACCCATCACTGACGACCGCGTACCATCACTTTCAACTTTGTCATTACTACATGTTGCATTCATCATCCTGTTATGACAGGTACGCTCAGCTCAAATGCCATCTTCGGGACACCCGACGCGTGCCCGTGCACCGTCTCCGCGACATTCGTCGCCTCGCCCATGCGCCATTCTTATGATGTGTGCCTTGGCACCAAGTATATGCTTCGCGACCTTCGTCGCCGCGCCCGTGTGCCAAGATACGTGCCCCCGGCACTAAGTATAGCTCCGCGACGTTCGTCGCCGCGCCCGTGCGCCATCTTCATGATACGTGCCCACGGCACCAACTATAGCTTCGTGACGTTCGTCGCCGCGTCCGTACGCCATCTTCATGATACGTGCCCCCAGCACCAAGTATAGCTCCGCGACGTTCGTCGCCACGCCCGTGCGCCATTCTCATCATGCGTGCCCCCGGCACCAACTATAGCTTCGCGACCTTCGTCGCCGCGCCCGTGCGCCATTCTCATCATGCGTGCCCCCGGCACCAAGTATTGCTTCGCGACGTTCGTCGCCGCACCACTCTCATGACATGTGCTCCGGCACTGGGGGCTTGCGTTGGCACCCCTATGGACTATGACCCCCGGGTCACTCCAAGACGGGAGCAGGTCTTCGGAGGGCATTGCGCCTAGTCTGCCTGGCAGTTGGGCGTCGGGTCTTCACCACCACTGCCAGGCCTGTGGGACTCTGCAAGGGCTTGGATTGGAGGCTAGATCAAGGGGTTTCTCTGGCCACACCGACGCTGTGGGAGCCAGTCTTTCCAGACAGACAGAGCGACGCTGTGCGGGGCAGACCGGGTGAATATGCGATTCGACAGTCCGTGGAGCACCGACAACTGTGGACCCCTCGGTGACGTGTCACTCCAAGGAGCGCCACGTGTCGCATGATGACATCATCATCTCAACCTCTATAAATAGAGGTCTTGAGAATTCATTTGGAGGGGGGATTTTTGGGACATTTTCAAAACACTTTCACTTTCTCACTCTAGAATCCTAGAGAGAGAAACATACAGGACCCTGACTTCGGACATAAGCATCAGACAGTGACTGTCGTCGTGTATTCACTCTGCGCCATCGCCCTCGCAGCACTGCCACCCTCAAGCTCTGTCTGGGAAGCCCTTGGTCTCTGCCCTTGCTCCGCCCTTGCTGTGTCTCACATCATCACACTTGGCATCCGAGTCGGACTGCATTCCTTGTGGCACCTCCACGTCGACTGCGAACCCACTTTCCCTGGCATCATTTTGGCGACTCTGCTGGGGAGGTGAGCATCGCAGTACAGTTCATCCAGTGCACGACACACCCAAGCAACCATGTGTCAGCAACGCAGGACTATCAGGCTTTCCAGCCAAAGACTCAACCCAGTCGTCCAAGAGGAACATCACCTCGAGGACCAAGAGGAGACCAGTCACAACCAACTCCAGGCTCCCCCTACGACGGAGGCATCTGATGTGACCGCGATCGTTGACGCCACAATCCAACACCTTACTCCTACCATCACCGACCTCCAAGACTCTCAATCTGCTCTCATGGCTATCATCTTATAAATGCAAAAATCCATCCAAATCTTGACTTCACAAACGTCGACTTCTCAAGGCCTTAGAGCTCCCCACCCTGTGTCCGCTGCTCACCCCTTGCCATCCCAAGCTCTAGGGTTAGCCCCTCCCCCTTAGATTCAACCTTCAGGGCCTAGGCTAGTTTTGGACACTGCTCAGGTCCCAGTGTCGCGACCACCGCTGCCTTAGTCCTCCGGGCCCTCGATAGTAGGACTCGCGGCACCTCAGCCCGCGGCGACACGCATTACTCTTGCTCAAAGCACTTCGGAGACTCACGAATCAATTGAGATGGAGCCTAACCCGAACATAACCAACCGAGACCTAAACACAAGTCATTCTCCCTTCTTACTCCAGTTGACCTTTCCTATCGACCGGCCTCCAGCCGTTGAGACTGCCCATATACAAAGCATACACCAACAAGTTGTTCCCCACCACCAACACCTCTCAACCATCGTCATCCCCATGATGCCTTAGGTTGCATAGTCTGGGGACTCTGGTGCCTGAATCATCCCGACAGGGCACAAACCCTCACATGTGTCGTACGTCACCAAGCATGACTTTGATGCCCTCCTTCACCTTCTCAAGCAGTCATCCCCCCCTCTAAGTTGTCAGGCCATGCTCCCTACTCTGGCAGCCTCGCTACCATGCCCTACCCTGTCAAGTACAAGCAACCATCATTCACCTTATTCAACGGAAAAGAGGGCAATGCCCGCGAGCACATCACCCATTTTGCTGGCTCTCTAGAGCACTACGGGGAGGACGACACTTTGAAGCTTCGTGAATTCCACAAGTCCCTGACTGGCCTCGCCTACTCTTGGTATCATCAGATTCCTGACGAGACTATCCACTCCTGGTCCGACATGGTTCAGCTTTTTCTTGACAAGTTTCACTATGAGACGGAGCGTGTGACCATCGTTGACATCGCCGGAATCCGCCAGAACCCCGGGGAAGATCTCAACACCTATGTCACGCGATTTCATAACAAGTGCTTGGAATGCACAGACTTTAGCAAGGATGAAACCCTTGTACCCATTTGCATCAAGAACATGAAGGACACCTACAGGGTCTACCTTGAAAACCTCCAGCTGCGATCATAAGGACATCTCAAAGAAGCCGCGCGACGCACCTATGACTCGGTCGGTCCGTCAAATACCCCAAAGCCCCAACCACATATTGCCTTGGCCGCGACGATGGAAGCAGCCAGTAGGGACGACAACAACCACAAGCGTCAATCTCAAGGAAGGGACGGGCGCCCTAACAAGAGAGGGTAGCCGACGCCTGTCCCAGAATACCCATGTGACTTGAAGACTGTCAGAGCTCTCCTCGAGACATGGGTCAACGACAATGCCATAGTCCTGCCCAATGCCAACGCTGAACCTACCCCGAAAGACTTGGCCCATCCCAACTATTGCCCTTATCATCGGAAGGTCGGTCACGGCCTCAAGTGGTGCAAGGGCCTCAAGTTTGTCTTCGTTGACAAGATTGCGTCCGGAGAGCTCAAACCCTAAGTGCCGGACATATGACCCACCCGACCAAGCCTTGGCATGCCTTACTGCATTCTCCACACTTGTAATTTTTTTTTTCATTTTGCAAGTTTCCATGTACGTCATACCCATGTATCAAGGCATGTCGCCTATCCTTCGTTATCAATGAAGTTACATTTTTCAGACTTAGAAAATTTTCAAGCTACATTACTCTTGCACAGGCCTACTGACACCACTCTTGATGCCATCATCCACTACCTTGGGGGCTTCACCCCTTCCCAACCCCTTCAGCCTCACATACCATACAAACTTGGTGCGTGGTGCGCGGGGTGGCTCGAGCCACGTTACTAAGTCTCAACTCTGTCAGTTGACACCCCCCAGGTCTCGCGACCGCCTCTGCCAGGTATGCATACAACACACCTCATCAACCCTCCTCTACCTCCGCCACTCAGCCGGTCATCCATGATCACCCTCTGCGGTCTCCCTCGGCACCCTTGTCCGAACTCAACACTTAGAACAAATTTTCACCCCCTATACCCCATGCTCCTTCCAACACTCAAAAAAATTTCTCAGCACTTAGAAAATTTTCACACCCCCCTTCACACTCCTCCCTCTCACCCTACCTGCTCGTGGTAGGGCACTACCCTCTCACCCTCGTTCTACACTTAGAAATTTTTTTCAAAATTTTCATCTCCCCCACCTACTCCCAACATACATGTTCTCATCACTCTCCCTCTAACATTTTTCTCTCTTTACTCCCACAATCCTACTCCTCTCATTCTCATCTTGGAAATGTGAAGCTTCTCTTGGGGGCTACCTCTTTAGGTTTGTCAAAAAAAAATCATTAATTAATTATTTATTTATTCAATTTTGAATTTCAAATTTCATTTCAGATCTGGGCAGAGCCCGCCCCGTGCGACCCGCCCGCTTGCCCGACCCGCGTGCCCTTTCTCTTCTCACAATCACTCGCCCAGCCTCCTGGCCCGCCCGAAACCCGACCCACCCGAAAACAGACCCGCGTCCCTACCCTAACCCTAATTTCCTTCTCTTTCTCCTTCTTCATGTGCAGACGCCGCCGCCTCTTCTCCTTGCGGCGCCGCACCTCGGCCTCGGCCGGCAGCCCCCCCTCGCCGACGCCGACCCCCCCACCCACCTTCCCTCCACTCTCTCATCCCTTCTCTCCCCCGCCCCTCCTTCCCCCCTCGGCCTCCGCCTCAACACCCCGCCGCCACCGCCCCTTCTTCCCCTTCCCTTCCCATTCTCCTCCATTGCCGACACAAGCTCGGCCACCCCTCCCTCTCCCCCCTCGGCCTCGGCCTCCCCACCCCCCTCCCCTAGGTCGACCCCGCCTCCCCCTTCCTTTCTCCCCTCCCCCTTCCTTCCCCGCCCACCCCTCGGCCTCGGCCCTTCCCCCTTCCCCCTTCCCTTCCTCCACACCGCACCCACACCTCGGCCTCGGCCGGCCGCAACAACCCCGCTGCCGCCGCGCCTTCTTCCTCTCCCATCTTCTTTCTTCTTCCACTTTTTTTCCTTCTTCCCAAAATGCCCAAAGCCATGGCCATCTTCCATGCATTTTGGCCTTCCCCAAGCCATTTTCACTTGGCCTTCACCTTCTCCCCAGTTCGGCCTCCACCACCACACTGAAGCCAATGCTACCCATACATACTCCGGCTTGCCCACATTCATCCAACGACCGAACACCGACAACCAAGGCCAAACACTTCAAAAAAAAATTTTGCAACATTGACGGCATGCATCGCCTGTCGCCCGAGCACCGACTCCGCGACGCCCATCGCCCGGACTTCATCTCCGCGACGCCCGTCGCCCGGACATCATCTCCGCGACCCCCGTCGCCCGGACATCATCTCCAGGACCCCCGTCGCCCCAGACATCATCTCCACGACCCCCGTCGCCCGGACATCATCTCCGCGACCCCCGTCCCCCCGGACATCATCTCCGCGACCCCCGTCGCCCGAACATCATCTCCGCGACCCCCCATCGCCTGGACCTCATCTCAGGGATGCCCGTTGCCCCGGACATCATCTCCGCGACGCCCGTCGCCCTGACATCATCTCTGCAACTCCCGTCGCCCGGATGTCACTCCGTTACCCTCGTTGCCCGGACGTCACATTGTGCCCCTGACACCTTACTTACTCTGCCGCGCCCATGCGCCGCGCCACTGACACAGTCACGTCCCCTAGCTCCCTATCACACTACCATGCTCCTTGCATCGGTCCATCCTTTCACCACACCATGCGCACCTTGCCTTGGTCGTGGAACATGCTTCAACCCACTCTCTGGAATGTGCAACATCATGCGGGGATAGGCGACTCCCCCGGGACACTATCTCTGTCAGGGAGCTTTTTAACTCCCCTTTCGCCAGGTAGACGGCCCCTCCGGGATGCTACCTCGGCCAGTCAGGTAGACGGCTCCTCCGGGATGCTACCTTGACTGGCTCCGAGTGCTCCGGCACAAAGACTCACCGCGGGGATAGGTGACTCCTCCGGGACACTATCTCCGCCAGGGAGCTCTTCAACTCCCCTTCCGCCAGGTAGACGGCTCCTCCGGGATGCTACCCTGACTCGTTCCGAGTGCTCCGGCACAAGGACTTACCGCGGGGATAGGCGACTCCTCCGGGACACTATCTCCGTCAGGGAGCTCTTCAACTCCCCTTCCGCAAGGTAGACGGCTCCTCCGGGATGCTACCTCGGCCGGCCAGGTAGACGGCTTCTTTGGGATGCTACCTCGGCCTACGGAATAGGCGACTCCTCCGGGACACTATCTCCGTCAGGGAGCTCTTCAACCCCCCTTCCGCCAGGTAGACGGCTCCTCTGGGATGCTACCTCGGCCGGCCAGGTAGATCGCTCCTTCGGGATGCTACCTCGGCCTACGGAATAGGCGACTCTTCCGGGACACTATCTCCGTCAGGGAGCTCTTAAACTCCCCTTCTGCTAGGTAGACGGCTCCTTCGGGATGTTACTTGGCCCGTCAGGTAGACGGCTCCTCCGAGATCCAACCTTGACGTGCTCTGAGTGCTCCGGCACAAGGACTCACCTACGGGATAGGCGACTCCTCGGGGACACTATCTCTGCCAGGGTGTCGTCCGTCACCCGGACAATGTTTACGTGCTTGCGCCCCTGCGTCCTATCATCGTGCCTTTGTCTCAACCCCCAAGCATTCCACGCTTTTGTAGGTGGTGCACGAGGTGGCTCGAGCCACCTACTCATCATCATCATCATGCTTTGACGACCTCAACAGCTCGCCGGCCAAACAATATCAAAATCTTGCTAAGTGTTAATGCGTGCAGTGCCCGCTCGGGTTGCCCCTCCGCGCACACCCCATGCAGGGGGCTTATGTTCCCAACCTATTCTAGTTGTACCCAAGGGCCCAATAAGGGTCCCATTTCACGCGAACACGTCAACGGATTCAACAGTCAATTCTTCAACGCTTCGAACCGGTCAAAGTGCGGGAGCCCAAGTCACGTGCATTCTTTGCTTCACACGCCTCACGTTCGACTTAGTCACCAATTATTTTACATCAACATCACTCACGGTAGCACGTTCGTCACACATAAACCACCCGAGAACTTCTTCACCAAAAACATCGACCGGCGGCGCAACCGGGGCAACGGGGTCAAGGGGCAAAGGCCTTGGCCAACCCCATGGGGTCGGCCTCACCCAAGGCCATGGGGTCGGCCTTGGCCTCACCCAAGGCCATGGGGTCGGCCTCGGCCTCCCATGGGAGGTTGGCTTTGGCCTTCCCCCCCGGTTCTTCACTTTTCGCACAAGGTCCTTTTATGCACTTTGTTCGCTGCGTACACTTTGTATGTGACTTTTGTCACTTGTTCATCACATGGGTATGATTCACATCGACACGATCGTCGTAACGCAACTTTTGGATTTGTCATCGCTTATCAAAGCACCTACCGTCGGCGCGCCCAAAGTTCACCCAAAGGGGGAGTGGCCTTGACCTCCCTTCATGAGAGGTCGGCCTCGGCCTCACCAGGGGTGGTGGCCTTGGCCTTCCCCCAATCTTTGGCCTATGGCCTCCCCTCCCGCGCGCACTTGTTTTCTTAAGTCTTTGCACCTCCGCGATGTTTACGGACGTTCATACATCAACCTCGCGACGTCCATCCTCCATCAACCTCGCGACGTCCATCGCGCATCAACCTCGCGACGTCCGTCGTCCATCAACCTCGCAACGTCTGTCGTGCATGAACCTCGCGACGTCCATCGTGCATGAACCTCGCGACGTCCGTCACGCATCAACCTCGCGACGTCCATCGTGCATGAACCTCGCGACGTCCGTCGCGCATAAACCTCGCGACGTCCATCGCGCATGAACCTCGCGACGTCCATCGTGCATGAACCTCGAGACGTCCATCGCGCACGTCCGTTCGCATGAACCTCACAAAGTCCGTCGTCCGCTACCGCGCATCCCTCCCACGATGCCCATCGCCCAAAGTCGCGCACTACCACCGAATGACCCGTCACTGACGACCGCGTACCATCACTTCCAACTTTGTCATTACTACATGTTGCATTCATCATCCTGTTATGACAGGTACACTCAGCTCAAATCCCATCTTCGGGACACCCGACGCGTGCCCGTGCACCGTCTCCTCGACATTCGTCACCGCGCCCATGTGCCATTCTTATGACGTGTGCCTCGGCACCAAGTATATGCTTCGCGACCTTCGTCGCCGCGCCCGTGCGCCAAGATATGTGCCCCCAGCACTAAGTATAGCTCTGGGACGTTCGTCGCCCCGCCCGTGCGCCATCTTCATGATACGTGCCCACGGCACCAACTATAGCTCCGTGACGTTCATCGCCGCGTCCGTACGCCATCTTCATGATACGTGCCCCCTGCACCAATTTTAGCTCCGCGACGTTTGTCGCCGCGCCCGTGCGCCATTCTCATCATGCGTGCCCCAGGCACCAACTATAGCTTCACGACCTTCGTCGCCGTGCCCCTGCGCCATTCTCATTATGCGTGCCCCCGGCACCAAGTATTACTTCATGACGTTCGTCGCCGCACCACTCTCATGACATGTGCTTCGGCACTGGGGGCTTGCGTTGGCACCCCTATGGACTATGACCCCCGGGTCACTCCGAGACGGGAGCAGGTCTTCGGAGGGCATCGCGCCTAGTCTGCCTGGCAGTTGGGCGTCGGGTCTTCACCAACACTGCCAGGCCTGTGGGACTCTGCAAAGGCTTGGATTGGAGGCTAGATCAAGGGGTTTCTCTGGCCACACCGACGCTGTGGGAGCCAGTCTTTCCAGACAGACAGAGCGACGCTGTGCGGGGCAGACCGGGTGAATATGCGATTTGACAGTCCGTGGAGCACCAACAGCTGTGGACCCCTCGTGACGTGTCACTCCAGGGGAGCGCCACGTGTCGCGTGATGACATCATCATCTCAACCTCTATAAATAGAGGTCTTGAGAATTCATTTGGAGGGGGGATTTTTGGGATATTTTCAAAACACTTTCACTTTCTCACTCTAGAATCCTAGAGAGAAAACATACAGGACCCTGACTTCGGACATAATTATCAGACTGTGACTGTCGTCGTGTATTCACTCTGCGCCATTGCCCTCGCAGCACTGCCACCCTCAAGCTCTGTCTGGGAAGCCCTTGGTCTCTGCCCTTACTCCGCCCTTGCTGTGTCTCACATCATCTCACTTGGCATCCGAGTCGGACTGTATTCCTTATGGCACCTCCACGTCGATTGCGAACGCACTTTCCCTGGCATCAGAAGGGATAAAAGATTCAATCGCTACATACCCCAAAAGTAAATTGAGACATCGAAACTCCAACATCACAGCCAGTTTCTGCAACAAGATGGTGAAAAGCACTATTCCCTACCTCCATCCCACGAAGTATGGCGACTAAAAATGGCGGGCAGAAAAGCAAACCTCAAAAAGCCATGAAGGATTTCCTCTATTAAACCTTTAAAAAAGTCTCCAAGAGGTAATTACTGACTACTGAATTGTCTTGTTTTTAGGTCTGCAGCACCTGTTAAAGGCATCCTGACCTTTCTTTTTGTAGCCAGACAGAAAATATTCCTGGCCTTTGAAAACTGTCAATGTGCGCTCCCAACCACTTGGAACTACTGACTGGATTAGACCGTTCTCAGACCCCGGCATTACTCGATTGCCTTCATATATACATTGAAATCACGTTATATCTTGATAATGATGCTTTCCCCCTTGTCTTTTGTATGATACCATGAAGATTGTTCGGTTTAGTAGCACCAAGGAGTGCAGATCAGTGGCCCAAGACGGAGTTTATCTCTGTCCTAGGATTATTGTGACCTTGCAGTAGATTTTCGTTTTCTATGCACTTACAATCTTCAACCTAGCGTGCTTCGAAACATAGACCATTTTGTCTATCCTTGGACAAGAATATGCATTTTGCTGTCTGCAGAAACTTCGTGCGGGTGTTACACTGAAGGTCGCTGCGCGCCATGCTCGGACATGCAGAGTTGAATGAAGAAGAGAACTATTCTCCCTATTTTGAACAAAGTAGGAAAAGTGCTGTGCTGAATTACTCTTTAAGTTCCTGGAGCTTTGCAATGTTCTGCCATCTGAAACCGGAGAGCATGCTTTTACCGATCATCCAGTACTGTTTTGTTCGTTTCTTCCTCATTCCTGACTCATTGTAATTGCCAATAGGCTGATGCCCACAAGTCGTGTTCCATCTGCATTTGAACACGCGACAGATGTACTACCATAGGAAGAGAATTCTTTTGTTCATGGATTCTATGCAATGCTTTGTATTCCTCGAACTTTCTAACCATTGAAATTTTTGGGGGTTGCTGGAATTAATGGTTCTATCTTCCGACAAAGCCAAGTCCCTCTTCTCGGTGTATTTCATCCATCGATCCCACTGCGGGTACTAGTTGTTAAGATTACTTGGTGACAGTTCCAGTTCCAGTAATTAAACTGCATATAGTTCGCCCGTGCTGAGGCTGATCCTACAGTTGAAGCCCAGAGGAAATGGTCGTGGAGAAGGCTCTGGTGTGCCTTTGAGTTGCTCTTAGGAAGAGGGAGATGAAAGTGGGCAGGGGATGATGTACCATTTTGCCCATTGAAAGAGGGCACGTGAAAGTGAACGGACGTCAGTTTTTGGAGCGATTTGCAATCTTTTGTAAAGTTCAGTAGACAGTTTATTTATGTACTAACCATTTTTTCTTTCCATATGACCTTGGATAAAGTACTTAGGTCACACGTGCGACCTACTTCAAAATATTTTTCAAAGGCCAATTAAAAGTAGTAGAACTTTCAAGTATGGAAAAATTTTTGCTCCTAACTTGGTAGCAGGTTTCTCCTTCTACCCCGTGCGTGGCAGCTTCTCATTGGCCCATCTGTCTGCCCACATTCTTTTACACATGACCAATTTTTCTTTCCGTTAACGGTGTTGTGCTGTCATGCAATCGCTCCAAAAATGCAGCTTCGAATCCAAAATCAGCAATCTCTCTAGGTAAACATAAAGAAACACAAAGAGTTCGCTGCGAATCCAAAATTTTATCATACCTATACGTAGATAAAGCACTCAACATTCTAGATGGATTGCGGTTTAAATCCTTTTTGCTTCAACTCGGAGCAATTCAAACCAAAGTCTCTACTTGAGGGTGTTTAAAATTGCAAATGAGTGTCCGCGAAACCCCTCAGAAAGAACTTTTCTACAGGAGGTAATAGCCACCGATCTCGAGCTAAGGTCTTAATTTTCTCTAGATCTTGAGCTACACTCCTCCAGAACAGAAGAGGTGATTATGTACTCCATCAAGAAGGCATCACATGGCAATTTGGTAGGGCAGTCTGCTGGCAGCCCAGAATCATCTTTAGATATCTTCAATGGCTGCCTTTAAGACCTCGCTGTTTAGATACACCTACGGGACTACAAAGCGCCGTTGGAGTGGAGTATGCATACATATATCAATATATAAAAGCCGATCGAGTTCTTCACTGGAATTCTCTGACATATGGTTAGTTCAGAGATGACATTGAATCTGAACTAACAAATGCTTTAAATCTTAACTACCATACTTTAACTACATACTTTGAATTTTACTCCTTTTGTAACAGAGTCGGACATCTTATTCAACTTCAAGAACTGAAACATATGAACATAAAAAGAAATATTTTTTTTAGGAACAACCAATGATTGCAAAATATATTGTTAGTGAAGAAGAGAAGTGGAACAAAAATTTCTGCAACCATGGTTCAAGCCAAAATTTGTTAACCACAAATGAAAAAATGAAACAAAAGATGAGGGCCTTTGACTAAACAGAACCAATCACTATTTTTCTCATTAAAATACCAAATGCTCTAACTCATCTCCAATCATCATTGACGTGTCAATGGAGTAGAGGAAGTAGAAAGGGTTATTCTGGAAACAAATTACTGAAACACTAGGTGTGGAGAGAGGGGGTGAGGCTAATCAATCCAAACATGCACCCGTAACTGGGAGAGAAGGGAGGGGCTGAAGCTAATAAATCCAAACATGCACCTGCAGTTTCATCCATCTCATACCTCAATATAGAGTTGTCAAACGGGCCGGGCGGCCCGTGGGCTGGCCCGACCCGGCCCGGTTCTGGCCCGGGCTGGCCCGGCCCCGTCCATGAACAGTAGCGGCCCAGCACAAGCGGGCTTGGGGCCTGGGCCTGGACCAGGCCTTCAGATTCTGCGAAAAAGCCCGGCCCGGGTTTGGCCCGGCCCGAAGTCGGCCAGGTTCTGGCCCGGTTTGGCCCGGTCTGGGGCCCGGGTCTGGCCCGGTTTTGGCCCCACCACTTGTTTGAATTTTTTGCTTTTCCCCCCCTTTCTTCCACCCCTTTTCCAAAATTCCACTTTTACCCCCCCAACAGCAATATAACGGCTAGTTTGGGGGGTATTTTAGTCTAACCTATATTTTTCAACTCCTTTACACTCTTACCCTCCCCAACAACTATAAACGGATAGTTTGTAGGGGTATTTTGGTCTTTTGTGAAGTTTCTAAAATCTATAAATTCACACCATTTCTCTCTAATTTTTCACACCAATCTTCTTACTCTCTCTTACCTAAACATTCTATATTTCTACAAGCTTTGCTACTATTTTCCTCTCCAATTACTACTCTTGCTAATTACTACTAGTATTTACTAATTAGTACTCTTGTTTATTAATTACTAGTCTTGCTAAATTCTTTTTAATTACTAACTCTCTAATATTTGTTACTCGTTCATTCTTTTAATTGTTATTTCTTATTACTACTCTTATACTTGTGTATTTAGTTACTCTTACAAAGTTTAGCGTGAAATATGGCTGGATTATTGAAGAAAATGAGGCGTGCATCGTCATCACGAAAAATCATCATCATCATCGCAAGCACCACCACCAGCACAAGCGCCAGCGCCACGGCCATCACAAACACCAATCCAAGCACCAACACAACCATTCGTTCCTGGACGAATGAGTACAGGCTGTATGATAGATACCCAAGCCAATTGGGAGTTCAATCAAAACATTCCAGATTTTGAATACACGCCTGATGAAGACCCCCCGCATTATAGTCAAGGACGCAGCTCGGTTGGCGAAGCTACTACTCCGTGGCATAATCTCAACCCTATGCCTGGTCATGATGAAGAAGGGCCGAGCAATGCCTCCGGTAATGAGCCAGAAGTCCAAAAGGGGAAAAAAAAGAAAGCCGAGTGTTGGAATCATTTTGATGAAGTTACGGTGGACGGCATCCGAAAAGCTCGATGTAAGTACTGTGCTAAATTATTTTCGTCTGGTAGTGGTAATGGACATCTTAACAGGCATTACCCTCAGTGTGCACCTCGACAAGGCCACGTCGAACCTACCCAAACGCAGTTATCTTTTGACGGTAAGTTATTTGTTTATAATCAGCGAGAGCAAAGAGACGGTCTCGCTGAATTTGTTATTCATGATGAACAAGCCTTTTCTTTTGCCGATAATCCTAAGCACTCTAGATATATGAACACATACGTTCAACCTTTGTACAAAAAGGTTCATAGAAACACAACTAGATCCGATGCACTCCGACAGTACAATGCTGCTAAAGCACGCCTTATCGATTATTTCGATAAATTTGACGGTAAAGTTAGTCTTACTTCTGATATTTGGCAATCTCCTTATACTTTTGTTAGTTATTCTTGTGTGACCGCTCATTGGATTGATGCAGATTGGGTTATGCACAAGAGAATCATCGCTTTCGAGCACTTCCCTTATCCGCACGATGGAATGAACATTGCTATTCTTATATTAAAAGCATGTACCACATTTAAAATTAAGGATAAGATTATGAGTGTTAGTTTTGATAATGCTTCTAATAATAAAGTTGCTGTTGCAGCTTTAAAGGAGACGCTTCAACCTGTACTTAATGGTGAATTATTTCATGTTCGCTGTGTTTGTCACATTATTAATTTAATTGTTCAAGATGGTTTAGCTGCTGCAGGAGATATTCTTCTCAAAATGAGGGGTATGACAGCGTATGTTAATAGCTCGAGTCCGAGAACACAACAATTTAAAACGTTGTGTGTTCAATATAATATGCCTCGCAGGAGAGCAGTTACAGATGTGGTCCACAGGTGGAACTCTACATACCACATGCTTTTACACATTCTGGCATACCGAGAAGTCTATACGCATTTTCTACTAACCCAGTTCCCAGCCGGCTTGCCAACTCAAGAGGAATGGCAGATGGCCACATACCTAGCTGAATTTTTGGAGGTATTCTACACGTCTACCAATTTATTGTCTGGTACGTACTATCCCACCTCTCCTCTCGCTGTAATAGAAATTCTGAAGATGGCTACAATGTTAACAAAATGGAGATATATAGGACCCTTTAAGGAAATAGTAAAAGTGATGGATCAAAAATTTAATAAATATTGGAGTAAACTGCCTGCTATTTTTACTGTGGCTACTTGTTTAGATCCTAGGTTAAAGTTGCATGGCGTGAACGCCTCGATACAAGAGATATCGAAATTAATGTGCTACACAGCAGAGGAGACAACCGCATTCACAGCAAAAGTGAGCAAGAGGTTTGAGGACTTGTTCAACGTCTATCGTAATTCTGCTGACGTGCGCGGGCGAGCTACATCATCATCCACTGTTGAGAGGTATTATGCGCCATACCTTCAGGGCTTTGAACATCTAGTAGCAAGACAACTACCAGGTGAAGGTACTTCTAATTCGGCAGGTTCGTATACTTTTTCCTCTTTTAATGAGATTGGTGTATATGCAAATACTGATCATTATTCTGATTTATCAAGGCAAGAACAGGTTAATTTTAATTTGTTAAATTTTTGGAAACAAAATCAAAACATGTATAAAACTTTATCCCAAATTGCACGGGATGTACTGCCAGTGCAAGCCTCCACGGTTGCTTCAGAGTCGGCATTTTCAGCCAGCGGGAGGGTTTTGGATGACAGGAGGAGTCGTCTTAACCCCGAGTCGCTCGAGCTATGTGTATGTTGGAAGGATTATCTTGATGCGAAATACCGCGAGCAAGATAAACCGATTGATGATAGGAAGAGCAGTGACTCGGATATTGAAGTACTTCTGGATGATTAGGTAATTTGTTTTTATTTTCCTCTTTTGATCCTTTTGGTTGACGTTGCAGATTTCTTGATCTTTGATTGCTGATATTTTGGATAGACATGCATTATTATTTTGATTGTTAGAATTTTAAGAATAAATTTTTTCACAAAATATACTTTTTTTCCATATATATAAAATAAATTTTTACAAGCAAGATATATATTTTTTCGTATATATAAAAAAATAGGTAACTTCGCCTGTTTGTTTACAAGCAGCCGGTCCCAAGCCCGGATAAAAGGAGGAGGGCCTATGAACACATTTATTATTTTTCTATATAAATTGTTATGTGTTAAGATTTTATTAATAAAGCTCACCAAGAAGAGTATGAAAATGTTTAACATATAATAAAAAATATAATGGCTAACAAATAAATATGTATATACATATATATATATATATATATATATATATATATATGTATATTACTTATAATGAAATAAAAGGATAAAGATTAGGTTCGTTAAATTGTGAATATTGCCTAGAGATGAAATTTAAAATTGAATAACAAGAAGAAAAAAAAAAGGGCCCGGGCCCGGCCCAAGCCCGGCCCTAGATATTGGGCCTAGGGCCAGGGCCTGGACTGGGCCTAGGTTTGCCTTCGGCAGGCCCGGCCCGGCCCGGTTGGCAGCCCCACTGGCCTGGCCCCGGCCCGGCCCCACAGCAGGCCCGATGGGCTTGGGCTGGGCTGGCCCAAGCCCGGCCCTTTGACATCTCTACCTCAATACAGTAAACCACAGCAGTACCGATCGGCATTCCATCAAGGCAATGACGACACAGGTTTTATCTACTTAAATGCTCCGTACTTGCTCCTTATTTCTATGGGATGGAAATTCTTATTGATTACTTCTAGAAAATTGATGAAAACCAGATTCATTTTCTGTAGTATAAACTTTATTTTGGTACATCGCCTCCTAATTATGCTCAAACATAGCAACCGAAAGGTCACAAACACTACAAAATGATAGCCATATTTTGCAATTTATGCTACTTTTGACCATCTGCTGAGCAACATGTACAACGCCATTGTTATATCTTTTATCTTGATTCAAACCATGAGATGCCTAGGAAAGTGGGTTCGCAATCGACGTAAAGGTGCCACAAAGAATGCAGATGAAGTCAGATGCCAAGTGTGATGATATGGAACACAACAAGGGCGGACCAAGGGCAGAGACCAAGGGCTTCCCAGACAGAGCCTGAGGGTGGCAGTGCTGCGAGGGTGATGGCGTGGGATGAATGCACGATGACAGTCACAGTCCGATACTTAGGTCCAGAGTCTGGGTCCTGTATGTTTCTCTCTCTAGGATTCTCGAGTGAGAAAGTGATAATGTTCTGAGAATGTCCAAACGTCAGAAAATGTCCCACCCCAAAAATGTCCAAACCTCCAAATGAATTCTCAAGACCTCTATTTATAAAGGCTGAGATGATGATGTCATCACGTGACATGTGGCGCTCCCCGAAAGTGACACGTCACCAAGGGGTCCACAGCTGTCGGTGTTCCACGGACTGTCGAATCGCATATTCACCCCGCCTGCCCCGCACAGCGTCGCTCTGTCTGTCTGGAAAGACTGACTCATACAGCGTCTGTATGGCTAGAGAGACCCCCTTGATCTAGCCACCAAACAAGCCCTTACAGAGTCCCACAGGCCTGGTAATGGTGGGGAAGACCCGACGCCCAACTGCCAGGTAGACTAGGCGATGCCCTTCGAAGACCTGCTCACGTCTCAGAGTGATCCAGCGGTCATAGTCCATAGGGGTGCCGACGAGAGCCCCCAGTACGGGAGCACGTAGGCTAGTCACGAAGATGCCCTGGCGGAGATAGTGTCCCAGTGGAGTCGCCTATCCCACGGGTGAGTCCTTGTGCCAGAGCACTCGGATCTCGTCAATATAGCATCCCGGAGGAGCCATCTACCTGGCAGAAGGAGAGTTGAAAAGCTCCCTGGCGGAGATAGTGTCCCGGAGGAGTCGCCTATCCATGTGGGTGAGTCCTTGCTCCGGAGCACTCAGAGCGCGTCAAGGTAGCATCCCGAAGGAGCCGTCTACCCGACTGGCCGAGGTAGCATCCCGAATGAGTCGTCTACCTGGCAGAAGGGGAGTTGAAGAGCTCCCTGACGGAGATAGTGTCCCGGAGGAGTCGCCTATCCCCAGAGTGAGTCCTTGGCCGGAGCATTTGGAGTGCGTCAAGGTAGTATCCCGGAGAAGCCTTCTACCCGACTGGCCAAGGTAGCATCCCGGAGGAGCCGTCTACCTGGCGGAAGGGGAGTTGAAGAGCTCCCTGGCTGAGGTAGTGTCCTGGAGGAGTCGCCTATCCCCGCGGTGCGTCCTTGTGCTGGAGCACTCGGAGCGCGTCAAGGTAGCATCTCAGAGGAGCCGTCTACCTGGTGAAGGGGGAGTTGAAAAGCTCCCTAATGGAGATAGTTTCCCGGAGGAGTCGCACATCCCCGCAGAATGCTGCACACTCCGGAGAGTGGGTCGAAGCATGTTCTAAGACCAAGGCAAGGTACGCATGGTGTGGTGAAAGGATGGACCGATGCAAGGAGTACGGTAGTGTGATAGCGAGCCAGGGAGCATGATTGTGTTAGTGGAGCGGCGGAGTGAGTAAGGTGCCAGGGGCACGTCTGTGTTAATGGCTCGGCGCATGGGCGAGCAGAGTGCGTTTGGTGCCAAGGCACTGTAGTGTAACAGGGAGCCAGGGGGCACGACTGTATCAGTGGCGGGGTGCATGGGAGCGGCGGAGTGAGTAAGGTGCCAGGGTCACATCTGTGTTAGTGGAGCGACGCATGGGCGTGACGGAGTGCGTACACTAATGTGACAGAGAGCCTGGGTGCACGGCTGTATCAACGGCGCACGGGCACGGTAGAGTGTGTATGGTGCCAGGGGCACTGTTGTATCAGCGGCGCGGCTCATGGGCGCAGTGGAATGACGTCCGTGCGACGGGGGTCGCGGAGTGACTTTCGGGCGACAGGGGTCGCGGAGTGACGTCAGGGCTACGGGGGTCGCAGAGTGACTTCCGGGCAACGGGGGTCACGGAGTGACGTCCTGGCAACGGGGGTCGCGGAGTGATGTCTGGGCCCTTGAAGAGTAGTGAAGATGCTAAGTCTGAAAGCCAAAGGCCAACCCTTTGGGGGAAAGCCAAGGCCAACCCTTGGGGAAGGTCGAGGCCGACCCCCAAGGGGAGGCCAAGGCTAACCCCAAGGGGAATGCCAAGGCTGACGTCCTTCGGTAAGTGCCAAGGTGCGCCGATGGGCGACGACGCAAGTGCGACTGTCGGAGCATGATGAGCAATCAGGCAAGGACGAGTTTCTTGGTGACGAAGTCACGTAGAAAGAGTGAAAAGTGCACGTGACTTGAGCGTGTACGTTTTGACCGGTTGGAAGTGTTGAATATTGTATGTTGCTTGTGCGGACGTGTCATGCAAAATAGAACCCCAGTGGGCCTTTCGGTGCGACCAGAATAGGTTGAGAACACCATGATTTCTACTTATTTCTTTGTTGATATCTTCTCTATCAAAATATTTTTATAACCAAAACTAACACATCTTTCTCAGTAAAGTTTTTTTTTTTATCGTAGTACCCATAAATCTGTTGCATGTCTGAATGTTTCTGAAATCTGCCGACTAACATAAGCTATCACTTTTAATTGTTTGTGGATTTGTGATTAAGAAATGCTAATATCAAAATGCTTCTTCTGAAATCCGCCGACTGACATATTCCATCAACAAGATTTTGATTCGTATAAGTAAATTATGTTCTAATTTTCTTCTTGGCTTTTTAGATCTACAAAGCAATGTCAGGGGAATTCACCATAATCTCTGATCTCGAAGCCGGCAAAGACTACTAGACGATTAAAGTGAGAGTCATTCGTATGTGGAATGAAGTTTATACTAAATCGAATAACGAAATTTTGGATACCAATTTGACACTAATGGACAACTAGGTACATCTTACTGTTACATCTACTTTGACATATGATCTGGTGTTCGATTTTGCTGATGCTAATATCCTATTTTATAGAAAAATTGAATACATGCTATTATAGGGAATAACCATCGATCCAAATTCTCCCCTTTCTTAGTAGAAGACAGTATATATATGGTATCTAAATTTAAAGTGAACAAATATGAAAAGACCGCTACACATATACCTCTGTTGCAGGAATATTTATCACTTTCTTCCATGCAACAAGAATCAAACTTTTGGATAATGATATTCCAACAATTCCAAGGCATAGGTTCGACTTTATAGGCTGCGAGAATGTGGAAGAACGAATTGATAATAATAAGTACCTCACAGGTGAGGTTTCCAAATGTCTAACTACAACACCAACGAATTATATGCTAAGGCATGTTAACGTTCTATGCCCATTTTTGCCTAGATTATGCTGGCGTATTGACAAAGATATGGGATATCGAAGAGATTGGTGCAAGGACAAGCTATGGTACCTCTCAAAAAAAGGGATATTCTACTCACAAATCACAAGTAATATAATGTTTTAAGTTTCCACTCAATATCTCTAACCCCCCCCCCCCCCCCCTCCATTCTCTGTCTTTTTCTTTGTGACACTCTATAACTTATGAAATTCCTAACAATTTGAGTGCATTTCCAGGGAACACTTTTAAGTTATTCCAGTTTATCAAACTGCTTCACGAAATTCTAAAACTTTACCAAGGTACTAATATTTCATACATGTATAGACTCCAAGTGCAAGTGCGTGATATCACAGGTACCACTACCTTCGTGATATTTGATCGAGAAGCAGAAAGGATGATCCAGATTCCAGTTCGGCAAATAATTGATGCTAATGAAGAGGTACATTAAATTGATTTCTTCAAATTCTCTATTTTAATTAATAACTAAATCAATAACACCACAAAAATAATATGTAGGAAAAGATCTTTTCGAAATCCCAATGTTATCAAGAATATTGTTAGGAAGACACATGTTTTCCAACTGAAATTAGCTCGTGATCGAATAGAAAAAGGCTAAGAAGATTATACCGTTATGAACTGTTTTGAGGATGACGTTGCCAAGGATCAAAGCCCAAACCAAAGTGGGGTAAGACAAATAAACTCTTATACCTTTCTGATATGGAACAAAGAAAACAAACTTTCTTAACACATAATCATGAATGTCCAAAGGTAACGAGTGCAATCAAAGTGAGCAGTCAAGTCAGTGACGTAGAAGCAATAGTATCCTTGAAGACAAAAAGGCGACAAAAGCTTGAGCAAACCAGTTTAGCTTCCTTGGAGGATGAAGACTGTGATGACTTCAATTAGGACGAAGGAAGTGATGATACAATAGCATCCATTAAGACAAGAATGCAAGAAAGGCTCGATGGAAAGAGGAAGGAAAAGAATGCAAAACAAAGAACCGGTGGAAAAAGGAAAAGAAACTCGAGTATAGTGATGGATGAAGAAGACTAGAAGTAATGACCTTCTTAGAGTAGCTACTTCATTGCTTAATTTGATGGAGAATTTGTAGCATCGTCAGTATTTATATCTTTACATGTTCAAATAAACATAAAGCTCAAAATTTAACAACAAAAGCACTTAAGTCCCATGCATTGGACGGGCTAATTAACTAGTTAAATATAATAGCAATGTTGCTAAATTAGGTTAGCTAATTGAATTTTGGAAAGCTTGTGTTTGCTACTTGATAACTTCCATACCCGTTGACAAGAAAACACTACCATAAGGGTGCGTACTACCCAGGAGAAATTCTGCTATATGAATATGGTGCAAAGGTGTCTACTGGTGGTTGACTGAGTCCGTGCTTCCGTAGATTTTTCCGGTACTTGAGAAACCGAGGGCAGTGTTAAGCTTCTACTGGGGAAGTTATCACTATAAGGATGACAGGAGAACGTATGGAGCGCATTAAAGGTGGATAACGGAGTGGCAACAATGTTCATTACTACCTTGAATAGAAAGAAAAATGACAATGATGAGAAGTGATCATGATGCTGATGATTTGAGAGAAGCAGGCCCCTTGATGACACCAGAAGTTCTTGTAAAGTAGACAAGTGGGCATTTTGAGTTCTGTACGCAAATTATTGAAGTGGCTCTACTGTAGGAAACGACTTTGAAAACACTTCGTAGAAAACTATTTTCAGCTTACCTACTTCAGTTTGGCAATTGAACTTTCCTTTATGTGGACTCGCTCAAAATTAGCTTATTGCCCAGTCTGCATACAGATATGGTAGAACTGATAGTCCCCTGAATCTGGAGGAAGCAAGAACATTTGTGATAGAGTAAAATTGTGTACTTTGAGATGAGAAATTAAGTTGTGAAAAACGAAAAGAACTTTCATCAATAAGTGAAAAATCAATTTGCTTTGCATCTGTTTGGATCAACAGGTTAAAATACACAACACTCTCGTATGTACATCAAGATTAAGTAGGAAATTCAGACTTCCTAATGGTTTCGCAGCTTATTCCATTCCTTTCACTCACTTTCCGGGAACAAAGTTTGTGGCATATGCCCAGGCGTTGTTGTTCACAGGGTCAGCAAGGTGGTCAGCAAGGTTCTCCAATGGACCCTTCCCGGTCACAATGGCCTGAACAAAGAATCCGAACATCGAGAACATGGCCAATCTACCATTTTTTATCTCCTTTACCTTAAGTTCAGCAAATGCCTCGGGATCTTCCGCAAGACCCAGGGGGTCGAAGCTTCCACCGGGATAAAGCGGGTCGACCACCTCACCTAGTGGTCCACCTGCAACACGGTAGCCCTCAACCGCACCCATCAAGATAACTTGAGTAGCCCAAATGCCAAGATGCTTTGGGCGTGGACCAGGCTTGGGTTGCCCAAGTAGTCAAGTCCACCCTCACTAAAGATTTGAGCTCCAGCCTTGAACCACACAGCCTCGCCGAACTTGACACCGTTGCGAGCCAACAGCTCTGGGAAGACGCATCCGAGGGCTCCAAGCATGGCCCATCTGCAGTGGATCACCTCAAGCTCACGATTCTTGGCAAAGGTCTCAGGGTCTGCGGAAAGCCCAGCAGTGTCCCAGCCATAGTCACCAAGAAATTCACCAGTGAGGTATGATGGGGACTCACCAGAGAATGGACCGAGGTACTTGACTCGGTCTGCACAGTACCATGGACTGCCAGATGCGACAGGCTTGGTAACAGTTTTCCTCATGGAAACCCTTCCATTACCAAGGAGCTCTGATGCAGCGGGAGCAACCTTCACCGCCTTTCCAGCAAAGGACGGAGAAGATAGAGCCATTGTGGATGAAGCCATTGCAGGTATAAATTCACAACTTCTGAATGATCTAATAGCTTTAAGGAAGATGTGAGGAAGGTGCTTGTGACTTGAGTTTCAAGGGCTCTAAACCAGGTATATATAGGTCTGGGATATCCAATAGTTCTTATCTTTAGAGATTTTTATCTGTTTCTTCACTGGCTGAAGATATCGTATGTGATTGCATGTCCAGTTGAAAGTTGTAAGCCAAGAACCAGCTTCCCTTGGATTCCTTGGGTTCATAACATGATAAGTACTTTGTTTGATAGTGCAATATCTCTGGAGGTCAATTATATGATAAGGCATGTCTTTGTTGGCCCTAGGTTGGGTGGGTGGGGGTGGGGGGGGGGGGGGGAGGGGGTGGAGTGATTTTTTTTTTTTGTATCCGATGATCCCCCAAATTAATCACTAGAAACGATGGAACACCAAAATATGACGAAAGGGATTGATAGCTTAATAGCCTATCATTCAAAGTGGTACATTTCTTTTCTTTCGTATGCTCTGTTGTAGCAAGGCATCAGATTTGAGAATATAATAAAGTTCTGTAACTTTGTTATTTACTAGGGAGATATTTGCAACTTCATATATCTTGCCACAAGTGTTTCTTACTTTATAAACTAGCGATACCTGAAGCAAAAAAAAATTTTAAGTTACCGCCGCTTTGAAGAAAACTTTGCCTCGTATTTGGCAGCAATGAGAGCTAACTGTAGCCTAGTTTCTTACAAGATTTCATTGGAAAGATGATTTAATTTGTTAGTAGCAAGGCAAAACCATTCCGAAATCTCTCTGGGGCTTTGTAGCACAGTGCCATCGCGTTACATATGTAGTCGAAACATATGCTAGCGCTTTGATCAACTATGGAATCATTCCGATATGCTACAATTTAGTTCATTCATAATTATTTGGTTTTCCCACAAGCATCTAGGAATTCCGAGGCATTTCACAACAAGGCGATTACCCCACCCAGCAGAAATTTTGCACAATTCCTGCTTCACTCCTTCAAGTGTGGCTAATATTGGCACTTTTGTTAACACGTGTAGAGGCAGTGCTCATGGTTGACGCTAAATTCCAACTAGGATTCGCTGGTTTCATCAAGGAGGAGGAAAATGAGTAGAAGCGAACCTGTATCTCCTTGATGAAAATGTTTCCGGCCATGTTTCTGAACAACCCATTCACCCCCGCCCGTAGCGTCCACATGTGGAAAGTTGTCTTTGTCTCTAGGAGGTCAGGGCCTCCAAAAATTTGCCTAGACAGATACCTTTGGCGCCTCCTTTAAATCTGATACCGTTAAGTCCTAGATCTTATTAGTTTGCTTGAATCCGAATTTGTTGATTTGCATATAGGTGTAATTTTTCTCTTTAGGTCACTTGGGCACAGTGAAGCTGGTTATATTGACTGAGCCTTTCCCATTGTTCTCAATGAAGTTCATACACACCAAACAATCACGCTAGTTTTGTTTCATATGGTAGAGGTTGTACTAGTACAGCTTATGCTTATGCTGATGTAGCATGCTAAAACTTATGTTAAGGAGCTGCAGCTTATGCCGGTAGGTCTAGGCAGTTTCCAGAGAGGGAATCTCCTAGTTCTTCCTAATTGACACCAAACCAATCGCTCTAGCCTGCGTGATGGCCCAGTTTTTTCCTCCTTTTCCCCTTTCATTAAATATATAAGCAATGGAGCTAAACTAGATCGCTAGTGGAATTTGAAAAAGCCTGTGTTAGCTACTTTATTACTTTCCTACCGTGGACAAGAGAACGTTAACATAAGTTTGCCCACTACCCAGGAGAAGTTCTGTTTCATGAATTTTGTGCGAAGGTGTCTACTGGTGGATGACTGAGTACTTGTTTCCGTAGATTTTTTTCCAGTACTTGAGAAACTGAGGGCGGTGTTAAGCTTCAATTGGGGGAGTCATCACTATAAGGAGGACATGGAGAACGTGTCGAACGCATTAATTTACAAAATGGATCATTCAGGTGCCTTAAAGTGGATAACGGAGTGGCAACAATGGTCATTACCAACTTGAATAGAAATAAAAATGACAAGGATGAGAAGTGGTGATGAGCTTAGTGCTGAAGGAAAAATGTTTCTGCCAAGTATACTAACAGAAGAGGTTCTTTCTTCTATTTATGATCTACTTGGTCCAATATGATGAAAGCAAGACAAGAAAACATTAAGGTTTCTGACGTTTGAAGTATTTTCCAAACGATAGGCAAAGTCTCTGCTAGGACACCAATTTTATATGGTGAAACACTAGTATATCTTATAAATGAGATGAGATTAATGGAAATCAGGTGGTGGTTTGACCATGAGTTGTGGACTATTTATCTGGTGTAAATGTATGCCAGAAAAGGCTGGATATTCACTGTAGTACCTGTCTACCGAATCACCTTTTTACCCCCAGAGTCCATCAAAGCACAAAACTTGCTAGTTTAAGGCTAAGCAGAATTAGATCTATGAGATTCATCCTATGTTTCATTTCCATTGTCTCTTGAAGTTTTATCGTGAGACAATGCATAGGGTGTGCTCCTGCACTTCATAAGAAATATGCTCTGAAGAGACTTAACAAAAATTTGCTGCATAATGCTCATAGTAATGGAACTTAAATACCAATCATTTTAGAGACTTAAAAAATTCTACCAGAACAAGATTCCACGTTTACAATTTCTTTCTTACATAATTTTCGAGATAAGACTCCCAGGAGATGCCAATGGACCAATTAAATCAGTTTGGAGGAGATAGTGTTACTTCTGTTTTAGCCAGTCTAGGGAAGAAAAGAAGATAAACTAAAAATTGAACTTCGATTATGGTTGATAAAGTGATGAGTTGAAATCGTTAAGACATCCTATATGAAATTTTCCTGTTAAGTAGCGTACTTTGTCATTTCTCCATAAACAGAATACTACTGAACATGAAGGAAACTTTCAAGGAAAAAATCATGAAAATACTACCAATCATCACCGATCACCGGTGCCAATGTCACTTCGCACTAATAACACTATCAGTGTATGCTTATGCTGCTTTTAGGAACGTGAAACTGAAGTTTATGGGGAGGAAGAAAACGGGAGAGAGAGAGAGAGAGAGAGAGAGAGTACCAAAAGATAATTATTAATCGAAATATCAGATGTTATCCAATAACTAGGAGCTTTATTTATAGCATTGTTGTATCGTGAACAATTACCATATTACAAAGATTATACCATATACACAAAATTAAAATATGACATCTCTGTCACCCCACTTTCTAAGAATACACATTGCACGAGTAAATTAGCTAGTCAGATCAATTTCATTTGCACATACTAATTATGGTTTCAAGCAAGCACTAACATCGTTAACTAGTCTTTTTGCTGGGCTACATCTAGAAAACCAAGCAGCACTGCTAGCTACATTTGCATTAACAACGTAGTCTGTCCATTCCGCAGACAACCAACGAACCCTACAAAGATTCTCTTCCAACAACTTCAGAACCGATGTGGACACGACCAGTAGGTAGTTATAGTTGTGCTTTGACTATGTTGAAGACAAAGTGTGGGTGTTGGTCTCTGGGTTTCAAATTGTTCCACGTTAATTCCTCTAGTGATTTGGGAGTGTACGTGTTTGGATCTGGTTGAGTGTTGCTTTTTACCTTCCGTCGTCATGTGCATTGTTGTACGTGGTTTAACGCGGCTTTTGGGCGTACCCCGGCGGTTTGCGTACTTGTCAAACGAGAAATCACGGCATTGTTTCCCCAGAAGCCAGAGAGAACCCAGAACGATGTTCTATATATACCGTAGAATGTATCAAAATTCTAGCACACGAATCCATCAAGCTATTCAAGGAAAGAACAAGAAGAAGATACTCTTAGATTCGGCAGCTGGGATATGGAATCAAAGTTCGGATCTGAGCAAAGCAGCTTTTCAGATGGTTCTACTTCAAGAAAGTGAGACACTAGATACTCCTACTTCTTTCTGCAATTTTCTGGGAAACCAACTGGAAATATGAACTGGGTTTTGCTTATTTGGGGATAATTTGTTGCTAGATATGCTTTAATATATATGAGCACTCATGATTGCCTCTGGTTTTTGCTTATGTTTTTCTCAGGGTGGAAAATGAGAGAGGGACAACGACGACTGAGGACCAGCATGTCATGGTTCCAATTCTGGGGCGTTTGCTTTGTGGAGTTGAGTACCATTTCGGTGCATATTACTCTTGTCTGATGATCCGTTTGTACGGCTAAATGCGAACATATTTTTGCTATATCTGCATGAAGTTTTGTCCTTCACCTAGTTTCCTGAATTATATAGTCGGATGAGACAGACTCTGTCCGGAGATGAGCAGTTCTGTCCTTCTGTCTCTGAGAGGGGGAAGAGAGAGAGAATCATGCTGTCCTTCTGTCTGTGAGGGGGAAGAGAGAGAGAGAGGGAAGAGAGACCCTCTCACAGACAGAAGGACAGCACCCCTGCTGTAACCATGGTTATCTACCAGACCATCAATATTCACCTCCACATAAATTCAGTTTTTTGAATCAATGAGTGGGTTAATTAGCTTAGGCAAGGCTTTGTTTATCTGCATAGATGAGTAATCGTTCAGGGCGTTTTCGACTAATGACTACCATAGTGCATAACAATTTTGACTGCATATTTACATGATTATATAGATGTTTGCACATATAGATAGCAACTTGGATGTAACGAGGGTGATATGGTTGATTAGTAATGAGCATAATGATGACTGAAATTCAAATGGAGACTTGCTTTGTGAAAATTTAATTTTAGGTTGATGACCTTATGCCAAAACCCATTCTCAGCAGTTCAGAGAGGGATGACTTACTCCTTTGACACGTTTGTCATACCAATTTGCCAATGGGCAATAGTCTATCTGATGCATCATAATCTGACGATTTCTTCAGCCTTTGCACTTGGCTCCATCTTCTACTTTACCGAGTGCCATTTATAACTTCATACTCCTGCCAAGCAGAGCTATTTGTGCAAGGATCAACCACGTTTTCAGAGTGTACTATTTTGGTTTATTGATCTCCATGTGGGGGCTGTCTGAAGTGATTCCATTAACGCAATAAGATGCAACATTTGTTTCCAGGTAAAAGAGGAATCGGCAGGGGAGAAGCTGTTGCCTCCATTGAAGCGGTGAGAACTAAATCTATGGCACAACTAAGTTTCATAATTCCTCTTTTCTCCCTAGTTAGAAGTTGAACAACGGTCTTGCCAAATAGTATGAATAACTGATAAGTCTTTGCACTTTTCATTTAGGAGCTCTGAGAATGAGATACATACTTCTGATCCAAGATGCTTCAAGTTGCATTTCTTTAACAAGATTTCCTCCCCGGTCTTGACTAAGGAGACTATTCAAGGAGTCGAAGGTGCCTCCATCCCAGTAGGTATTGTTGATTGTCATACTGGACAAGTTGTTACGTCGGGGCCTGCAGCCTCGGCAGAGGTTGACATTATGGTTCTTAAAGCAGATCCTGATGTCAAAGGAGAAAATTGGACACCTGAAGTGTTTGAAAAGAAAATTGTTAGAGAAATCGAGGGGAAGAAAAATCTTTTAAAGGGAAGCTTGCGCCTGAAACTAAAAGAAGGTGTCAGTTCGGTAGGTGAGATTTATTTCACACATAACCGACACTGGATGAAGAAATGCCACTTTCGGCTTGGGGCTAGAGTTGTGAATAATGATCTCAGAGTTACGGTAAAAGAAGCAAGGACAGATCCATTCCTTGTCAAGGATAACCGCAAGAAATGTGAGTAATCTGATTTCTTACATTACTGTCTTTATTCTGCCTAGTTAAATGGTATTTTATTGATTTACTTCGCATAGAATTGGATTCTTGTAATTAAAAGGATTGAAGGACTACAAGCTGAATTGCAGACACGGGTTCCAGACCTCATGTTTGATAACTAATGAGAAGTGATTTACGTAGTATGTGGTTCTACTTGTGCTCATATTACCAAATCTTCTCCAAAATAAGGTTAGACTTGCAAGTGAGATCAACAGAAGCAGTTTAATCAAATAAAGTGTTACGCTTAGAAAGCTCTTTAAAACATGAATCAGTGAATTGCACTCATCACTTCAGGGGAGAAGCTTTCTTTTAGCTTGAGTACATGGAATAAACACGAACATGTCCTTGCCAAACTTCTGCACTTGTAGGAGACTGTGTGAAGTGTGTTTTATGACAGATGTGGTTTTTTTTTTTCCTTTCTATACCTGGGAGAAGCAAGGAACCTTGATCCAATCTAAGAGGTTTACATCTAAAGCTTGGCAGAGACAACTTGACTTTATTATATAACTTTATAACAAGGGACAACGACGACATATATAAGCCAGGCAAATATTTAGTCTCTGAGCTGCTTTAAAATAAGCATAGCTAATAAGCTTCTCAATAAGTTCTGTCGTTTTTCATGCACAAAGTGGCTTTGCAGTGTATTTTTTGCCGAAGTACCATTAGCACAGTACAGAATTTCATTCTCCCGTATGCAAACACATTTTCGAGATACGTTTCCAGTAATCATAGCCTTCCTCACTACTTCTGCCCACGGTATTCGCGGTCTACCCTGCATACCTTGTCTAACCCCATTAACCTGACACAAATCACATTCCTCAATTGAAATGAAAACTAAGTATATGGGCTCGCCTCTTGCTAATGAGGTCATAGTTGAGAGATCAAGGATATGGGTGCTTCCTAGAAGAAAGCTCAGTCTACAATTTATCCTACCTGGCGTAACCTATTGCTTTCGGATCTTATTGCCATGAATTGGCTTTGAAGGCCTCCTTTGACTATTTCTGAACCATCTGAAGCGACGTTCGCTCGTATCCTCGTTTAAGTATTCTATATTTCCTTCTCTCAGGGATCATCCACCTAAGTTTTCACATTTCACTTGGAGTCTTGTGTCTCTATTGCTTCCTTAGTTGCCCAGCACATTAAGCCATACAAAATTCTCGGCCTTGCCACCATCCTACCTAAGTTTCCATTCAACTTAAAGGAATACTGCTATCGCACGGCACTCCAGAAACACACCTGCACCTTAGCCACCCAGCTCTTATCTTATAGGCAACAATTTCATCAATCTCACCATATTCATTCAATATTGATCCAAGATACGGATAGATATCCTTCCTTCGAATCTCTTGCCCATTGGTATATTTAACCCTCAGACCTCGTCATGTATTACTTAATGTGCATTCCCAACACTCTGTCTTAGTCCTGCAGAACCCAAAGCCAGAGAACGAATTCCTTTCAAAATTTTTATGGACTTTTTTTTCTGAGTAGGCAAATATTCATCTTATTGCTATGTTATCAATATGCATCTATGCAGTTAGGTGAGAGAATAGCTTAGATCCCTGGGGTCATGTTTCTTCTTTTTTTTCTCCCTCATTACTTTTCTTGCATTCAATGTTCTTCTCTATTTCTTAGAAAAGCAGTAATTACAGAATTGAAGTTGGTAGGATGAAGTAGATTCAGCATCTGAACCGATTATGAAATGCTAATTCATTTAAAAAGTTGATTTGAGCACAGGGGACTTTAACATCAAGCTGTGAATCAAATCCATCTACTAATATCAGTATCATGTTAGTTCACAAAGCTGATCTATATGTTCTGATGATCTATAGGATCTATAATCTAATTTTTACGTGCAGATGATGAAAAGCACTTTCCTCCATCTCTATCTGATGAGGTTTGGCGACTGAAAACAATTTGCAGAAAAGGTAAATACCATCAGCAACTGAGTAAAGCAAACATCAACACGGTGCAGGATTTTCTCACTTCATTCAATAATGATCCTAAAAGGCTCCAACAGGTAATTCCTGACTACTCTTTTGTCCTGTCTTTATATCTTCAGCACTTCTTACTCATATCGTGGCCTTTCATTTTGTGACCATAAAGAAAATGGTCAATGGCCCTAGAGACTGCCACAGCAGCTCTCATTCTGAACTATGAGATAAGCATATTCTTTCCCACCCACTTATCCCCCCCCCCCCCCCCTTCCCAACCCGTGTGTGGTATGCATGGTGTCGTCTCACTACTAAGTGATCCCAATCAGTCTGGATTATCAATTCAGGAACACTGACTATAACTTGATTGTCATTATTTAATAGAAGCTTACATATTGGAACTCCCATTCTATCTTCATAACTGATGCTTACCCTGTTCACAAGAGGTTTGGTACAAAGGAAAATAAGCAGCTGCGTCATTGAATTGAACCTCTTACTTATTTGGTACAATAGTGCTGCAGATATCCCTGCAAAACGAGGAATGCCAACTGAGTGCACTAAGACTGAGAGTGATCGACTAGGCAGTGTTATCAAAGGCGCGTCTAGGCACAAGGCGCACTCCCTGCGCCTCGCCTAGGGCTAGGCGCAGCCCTTCGAAGAGGCGCGCGCCTTGCACACCTAGGCACAAGGGGCAAGACGGTGGTGGAGGCACACAAAAAAGCCCAAAAATCTTAATTTTTGATTTTTGCATTGTGACATCATCTCAATCGTTCATTGTTTTTCATTCTCTGTTTCACAACATAATAAAACGATATATAAACCCCAAAAAAGAAAAGTAAAATCCCTAATCCCTAATCAATCGATTATCATATTGTTGTTCATTGTGAGCGTCCCGTCTCCAATTGTTACTCTTTTTTAAGTAAATCTACTCCTTCACTTCACCTTGTAGACAAAGAATTTGAAATTGAGGAGGAATCTCGACCAAACGTGGAGCCTATGATTCTCTTTTGAGGAAAACATTATTGCCTTAGCCCTTATTAATGATGAGGATGAAGTTGTTATATTCACTTAAGATTAACTACTCGTCATTGGATTTGAAATTTTTGTAGCGTTCAAAATTTATTAAAGTGTCATGTTCTGCATTTTTTACATGATTTTATTGATTTAATGCACTAATATCTATTTATTTTTATTTTGCGCCTCACTTCGAAAAGGCCCGCGCCTGCGCCTAGGTTCCAGGGACCCTTTGCGCCTTTAATAACTTTGACTAGGCCTAGAACAAACAGTTCTCTTTATTACACAAAGTGACCATAAGATCTGATCATGAAACCTTAGCGTCGTCTGGCTAAGCTTTTCCCACCTATACCATGAAGGATATTCTCTGTTTAGTGAAATCGAGGTGCAGACAGAGGACTTAACTAATCGTAAACCACTAATAATATTCAGCTCATATACGTTGTAAGATTTCTAGTGCCATGCAATAGATGTTGGTTTGAACACATACTACAATTAATTTTTGACTACTTAAACTAAGGTTATATGTGTCAAGACATGAACCATATCCTGACTCTTTGGACATGAAACTGTATCTTGTGTGTGGGTATATATGCAGATACTTGGTCCGGGTGCTAAGCTGAAGGTCCCAGTGGATCATGCTCGCACATGCATTGTCACTGACAAAATATACCTGTACAACTCTCCCAATCTTGAACCAAATACCGGGGTAGTTTTTAATGACGTGGGACAGGTGCAAGGAATACTTTCTGGGTGCCAGTATCTTCGTACTCATATGATCTCTGAAGGCAGAAAGGCATGCCTCTATTGATCTTTGAGTTTCTTTATTCCCTTTTAATGCTCATCTCTAACTGAAGTGTGATAACAGGCTGATGCCCGGAAGTCAGAACCGTTGGCATTTCAACACCGGGCGGATGTACTTCAGTTTGATGATGAGAATTCTTTTATTCAAAGCTTAAGCAATTCTCTAAATCCCTTGAACTCTTCTGGGCTGGGATGTCTTGATGGCAATAACCATGCTTCTTCTGAGATGAATAGTAATTATGTTCAAACACAGCCAAGTACCTTTTTCCCAGGTATCGTTCCTTCGACATCTCCCACTGAGGACATCACTTTTTGGGATTACTGGGACAGTTCTGATATTTACAAGATGGAGTTGGCATGTGACCAAGGCTTCAATCCTGGTGACTGTAACCTTCAAAATGAGAATACCAGTGTGACATATGCTCATCAAGAAAATGATGCCAGTAGTTTCACCTCGGTTGATGGTCAGGCTGGTCGCAGTGGTAAGGCCCGGAAGAAATGGCCATGGATTAGGTTGCGGTGTGCGCTTAAGTTGATATTTTTAATAAGGAGGAAGGTTCTGCGTTTAAAAGGGATACATGTTCCAAAAAAAGTGAAACTTGGTTGATGTGGTGTGAGAACAAGATGATTCAGGTGACAGTTGCATTTATTAGAGCTCGTAGGTGCTGCCCGGTGAAGATCGCGTGCTGTTCATAAGTAAGACAAGTTGGATTGTAAGTTGTTCATGAATCCGCTTTCTTCTTATTAATTACAGGCTATAGGCCCAGAAGATGGTTCCTTTTACATTACTACAGCTTTTTGTTTTGTTCTCAAGAGTTGGGGCTCTGTACCCTCTTCAATGTGTGTTTGTGTTTGTAGGCCCAGAAGATGGTTCCTTTTACATTACTATCGCACAACCCTGCACCCACACACAAGGAAAAACACTTACACAGAGAGAAATACAGGCACAAACAGGCAGGCACAAATTCAAAACATGGTCCCCCCTCCCCTTCCCCCCAAACCCTATCTGACCACCCTTCCACTACTGCACGACCATCCTCCACCCACACACACACCCCCCTACGGATAAAAGACACACATTCTCTGTGTGAATGTGTGTGCATTTCTGTGTTCGTTTGGTCCGTAGGGAGGGATTTGTGGGGGGGGGGGGGGGGGGGGGTGTGTTGAACGGTTGTGCAGTAGTGGAAGGGTGGTAGATGGGGTGGGAGGGGGGTTCCTTGTTTTGAATCAGAGTGTGTTTTTGTCTGTGTTTATGTGTATGTTTGTATGTGCGCACGTGTGTTTCCATGTAAGTCTGTGGGTGGGTGTGTGGAGGGTTATGTTTTGGTGGAAGGGTGGCAAGATGGGGCTTTGAGGGGTGGGTGATGGGGGGAGGGGGCCGAACGGTGGGTGTTTGTTTGTCGTGCGCCAGCGTGTGTGTGTTGTGGCAGTGACCGGATAAAGGGCGGTGCGTGCGGCAATGTTGGGTTTGGTGGGGGGCAGTGTGTAGCAGCGGCGTCTTCTCGGAGTGGTGGGCTTGCGGTGTGGCTGTGGGACAGGTAGGTAGACTCAAGGAGAATAAGTGAAAAATAAACAAAGAGAGGAGAAAAAAAACTAAACCTGGGCTGATGGTTTTGCCCTAACGATTTTGTCAGCAAAGTTAAGGATTTGGATGGAAATATTTACTAATGGCAAATTAGAGTATCCAGACCCTAACGTATAAAAATTAAAAAGATGGGTCCTCTAGTGAGATTTCTGTGTACTTTTGGGGTATTTGGGTGTATTTAGCCCCATTTAGTACCTGAGCTGCTTTGAAATGATAAGGGCAATTAACAACAATTGCACGACGATAATTACGTCAAGGTTTTTGCATTCTTCTCTTGGCCATAGGTAAATCTCATTTTCTAGGCCATCCCCCTGCATATGCATCCACGAATTTGAGGTGGGAGAGAAAGCATAATTTCCTGGGTCACAACTAGCTTTCTATTGTCCTCCCCCCATCAAAACGTTCTCTTGCATCCATTGTTCTCTTGAGTTTCGAAAGAAGGCAATCATAAACAGTGGTTGAGAGGCTGAAGTACTGGTTGTGGAATGCTAATTCATTTACTGAACGAAAATACTTATTGTTAGTTTGTCAAATTGTGGGGTGTATATTTTGATGAGCAGAATAACTTGTTTAATTTCCAAGTCCTACAATTTTGGTACATGGAACGGATGAAAGATTCGATCGCTACGTGCCCCAAAAGTAAATTGAGTCATCGAAACTCCAACATCACAGCCAGTTTCTGCAACTAGGCTGAGAAAAGCACTATCCCATGAAGCATGGCGACTAAAAATGACCGGCAGAAAAGCAAACGTCAAAAAGACGTGAAGGATTTCCGCTATCAATCCTTTACTGAATACTGGATTGTCTTGTTTTTACGTCTGCAGCACCTGTTAATGGCATCCTGACCTTTCTTTTTGTAGCCACAAAGAAGATATTCACCGGCCTTGGACAACTGCAAATGTGCCGTCCCAACCACTTGGAACTACTGGATCAGACCGTTCTCAGACCTCGGTATTACTCGATTGCCTTCATATACATCGAAATCACGTTAATCTTGAAGATGATGCGTTCCCCATTGTCTTTTTTATGATACCATGGAGATTGTTCTGTTTAGTAGCACTCAGAGGAGTGCAGATCAGTGGCCCAAGACGGAATTTATCTCTGTCCTAAGATCATTGTGACCTTGCAGTAGATTTTCGTTTTCTATGCACTTACAATCTTCAACATAACATGCGTCGAAACGTAGACCATTTTGTCGATCCTTAAACAACAAAATGCATTTTGCGATCTGCAGAAACTTCTTGTGGGTGTTACGCTGAAGGTCGCTCTGCGCCATGCTCGGACATGCATAGTTGAAAAAAGATGAGAACAACTACTATTCTCCCCATTTTGAGCAAAGTGGGACAAGTGCTCAGCTGGGATTACTCTTCAAGTTCCTGTAGCTTTGCAATGGTCTGCCCTCTGAAACTGGAGAGCATGCTTTTACCAATCATCCAGTACTGTTTTGTTCATTTTTTCCTCATTGTAATTGACAATAGGCTGATGCCCACAAGTCGTGTTCTATCTGCATTTGTACACTGGAAGATGTACTAATTCTTTTGTTCCTGGATTCTATGCGATGCTTCGTATTCCTCGAGCTTTCTAACAATGGAATGTTTTGGGGTACAAGATGTTAAGATTACTTGGACGTTCCAGCAATTAAACTACATTTTGTTCGCCGGTGCTCAGGCTGATTCTACAGTTGAGGCCCAGAGGAAATGGCCGTGGAGAAGGCTGTGTCGTGCGTTGGAGTTGCTCTTCTTATCTGTTGCTCTTCTTATCTATGTAATATATAATAAGCGAAATAAGAAAGATATCGATATCTTCTTTGCGCGAGACATTATCACTTCTTTATATGACACATCATTGTCTTATTATTTTAAGATTAATTTACTTCTACATTAATAAGTCGTATTTAATTTAAAAACTAATTTTATTCATTCTAAAATTCTACATAATCAATATACTAATCTATTAAGACTTCCTTTTGACAATTATGTCCTTAAAATTCAAAACTAATTTAAATCATTCTAAAACTCAACCTTATCATTATACTAACTTATTATTCCTAACTTATTTTAACTTAATATTGACTATTATATATTTAAAACTACTCTCTAATATGAATATAATAACTCTTATATTTTAAAAATAAAAATAATACTTTTGATATAGAAGAAAAGGTAATTTAAAACTAATTATAATTATTCTAAAACTCTACTAATCAATATACTAATCTATTAAGACTTAATTTTGACAATTATAAGATTAATTTAGAAACTTCGGTATCAGTAAGTCATATTTAATTTAAAAACTAATTATATTCATTCTAAAATTCTACATAATCAATATACTAATCTATTAAGACTTATTTTTGACAATTATGTCCTTAAAATTCAAAACTAATTCTTATCATTCTAAAACTCAATTTTATCATTATATTAACTTATTATGACTTAATATTGACTATTATATTTTTAAAACTACTTTTTAATATGAATATCATAACTCAAATATTTAAAAAATAAAAATAATACTTTCGATATAAAAGAAAAAATTAATTTAAAAACTAATTATAATCATTCTAAAACTCTAACTAATCAATATACTAATCTATTAAGACTTGATTTTGACAATTATGTCCTTAAAAGTGTTTTCTAATATGAAATTAAAATCTATAGACCCAAAAAATAACTTATGAGATTTAGAATAAAAAACGTGATCAATCATTATAAAATTCTACATAATCAATATACTAATATATTAGGACTTCTTTTTGATAATTATGTCCTTAACGATCAAAAAACTAATTTTCATCATTCAAAACTCAACCTTATCATTATATTAACTTATTAGGACTTAGTATTAACTATTGTATCTTTAAAACTACTCTTTAATATGAATATAATATCTCACATATATATAAAATGAAAGTAATACTTTCGATTTAGAAGAAACAATTAAATAAAAAATTAATTTTAATCATTCTAAAACTCTACTTAATCAATATACTATTCTATTAAGAATTCATATCAACAATTATGTCCTTAAAAGTGTTTTCTAATATGAAAATTAAAATCCATAGACCCAAAAAATAACTTATGAGATATAGAATAAACAACGTGATCAATCGTTTTAAAATTCTACCCAATCAATATATTAATCTATTAAGGCCTCTTTCTAGCAACTATATCCTTAAAATTCAAAAAATATTTATAATCATTTTAAAACTCAACCTTATCAATATATTAACTTATTAGGACTTAAAATCAACTATTGTATCTTTAAAACTACTCTCTAATATGAATATAAAAACTCATATATATATATATATATATATATATGGAGCTGATCCATTGATAGCGCTAGCAAAATAGGACATCTTGCTAGCGCGATCTGGCCGTCCATCCTGAAAGATTTACGGCCCAGATCGCGTCTATTTCGAATACTGTCAGTCGTCCGTGACATAGTGTCGCGGACGGACTTTTTTACATTTTTGCCCCTCTGCCCGTCCGCTATATTGTATCGCGGACTGTCCAAATCTTTTTTTTACGTTTTTGTTAAGTTCGTCCGCTACATAATCTCGCGGACTATTTTTTGACAAAAATACAGTCACGTTCCATCCGTTACATTATGTAGCGGAGGAGTAGGCAGCACTATTTTTTTTCTTCTGTTGCGCATTCTGAACCATCATTATCAGCACCCATCTTTCCAAAGGCCCCCAATTAACTACCCATGACAGACCCACGCTGTCGTGCCGCTGCCTCCCCGTAGCGACGTCCACTACAACATCCAAACCACAAATCGCACATTTACCACCATTCACACGACCAATCGCACAGTGAAACTCATCCAATCGCACCATCACGTTTGCCAGTCGCTCACCCACGACCACACCTCCGTCAATCGGTCAATCGCAGACCCGCGGCCACCAACAAAACCCAGATCATAAAAAATGATCTGGGTTTCAATTGGGTCTCAAAATTTCAATTGAGTCTCAAAATTCTCAAAATTTTAATTGGGTCTCAGTTTTACCACCCAAAATGGGGTTGCCACAGCAGGTGGATTGCTGCCGGAAGCGGAGCTGCCTTCCTCTGAGGTCGCCGGAAGCGGAGCTGCCTTCCTCGGTCGTCGCCAGAAACGGAGCTGCCTTCCTCTGAGGTCGCCGGAAGCGGAGCTGCCTTCCTCGGTAGTCGCCGGAAGCGGAGCTGCCTTCCTCGGTCGTCGCCGGAAGCGGAGCTGCCTCCCTCTGTCGTCGCCGGAAGCGGAGCTGCCTTCCTCTTGGCGCCCCTTCCTCTTCCTTTCGGTTTCTGGCATGGACGAGAGAGAGAGAGTCAGAGAGTTAATTAGAGAAAGAGAAAATGATGATGAGAGAGAGGAGAGAGAAAGGAAAAATGTCAGAACATTAAATGAGGAAAATGAGAGAGAAAGAGGAAAAAGTAATAAGATTAGTCCGCTACATAATGTAGCGGACGAAAACTAGAGGGTATTTTTATCAAAAAATCGTCCGCTACATTATGTAGCGGACGAACTTAAAAAAAATGTAAAAAAAAGATTTGGACAGTCTGCGATACAATGTAGCGGACGGACGGAGGGGTAAAAATGTAAAAAAGTCGTATTCGAAAAAGGCGCGATCTGGGCCGTAAATCTTTCAGGATGGACGGCCAGATCGCGCTAGCAAGATGTCCTATTTTGCTAGCGCTATCAATGGATCAGCTCCTATATATATATATATATATATATATATATATATATATATATATATATATATATATATATATATCTGGGCCGTAAATCTTTCAGGATGGACGGCCAGATCGCGCTAGCAAGATGTCCTATTTTGCTAGCGCTATCAATGGATCAGCTCCTATATATATATATATATATATATATATATATATATATAAAGAAGATAATACTTGATTTAGAAGAAAAAATTAATGTTACAATTAAGATTAAACAACTTTCGAGACTTAGAAAAAAAAAATCTTGATAGATGCCTTTCGATTTAAATTTGATTAATTATGCAAGAATAGTATAATTAAAAAACTAATTCTAAACATTTTAGAGCTCAACATAATCCATACACTAACTTATTATGACTGTTGTATTCTTAAATTCAATCTTTAATGTGAATATAAAAATTTATATATAGAAAAAAGACGAAAATAACATATTAGATTTAGAAGGGAAAAAAACAAATATATAGACCAAAAATTTCTCTTTCAAAATTAAACTAATCTGTAAATAACGTTATGGGCAACCCATTCAAGGTCCAAATTATTTTTAAAAGATGCTTAGAAAATAATAAAAATGTCTTGTGTAATAGCAAATTGATCTCAATACGTTCACTACAAGAAAACAGGGTTTTTGCGACAGGAAAATCCGTCGCTAAAAGAATTAGCGACGGATTCACCGTCGCTATAAATCTCTCATATAAAAGCCCCTCACCAATAGTTTAGTGACGGAATGTTTTAAATCCGTCGCTAAATATGTCATTTTTTTCGACGGATTTATTTTTAATTAGCGACGGATATTCCGTCGCGAATTATATTGTTTAGCTACGGATTTATATTTTCGAGACGGAATATTCAGTCGCCAAAAGTCAATTTTTTTTTTGAAATTTTTTTTTTATTTTTCAATTACCCAGACCTGTAATACAATTTTCAAATCTCAACAACAACGCGCAATAATCAATACAGAAAGAAATATATATATAATCAATTATAAGAAAAATTTATAATAAAAAAAATTCATATATGTACAAGCCGGGAACCGGATATAGCCGGTTAGGAGAGGGGAGAAGAGTACAAGCCGGGCACGGGGGGGGGGGGGAAGCTAGGAATGGGCATGGGAAGGGGCTCATTAAGGGTTCCCGAGTCCCAGATCTGGATCCTGCTGATCCAGGGCCGGGCGGCCTGTCCAACAGTGCCCTGCTCCCTGATCATCCGGCACACCATTGTAACAATGCGCTGGATCTCCTCGTCGTCCAACTGAGGCCGAGGAGCCGGTGTCTGTGGAGGGGCAGCAGGGGGTGAGGACGCTCCTATCACGGCACGAGCAGTCGTGCTAGGCAGGCCGCGTATGCGGCCTTTCGGTCAATTCACAACCTCCGGCGTATCCAGCCATCGCTTCAACCCCCCCAGTACTCGCAGCCGTACTAGTGGATGCTGATGGCTGTCCGGTATGCTGCTCGGACCCCCTTAACCGTTCATACGAGGCCTGCAAAAATAGTGGTTTAACGATATGTTAGGGCATTAATTAACAAAACAGACATTGAGGATAGAAAGAAAAAAAACATTAACTTAAATAAATTGACTCACATCGATCCGCCGGGCAATATCTGAAATATAGTCGCCCGCCCGGTGCGTCTCGTCCTTGTCCTTCTTCCGCACGAGTTGAACCATCTCGTTGCCAATGGACTTCTCAAAACAACAATTAATATAAAGAAGGCAGGGTTTGTAAACAACGAGTAATTGAACCATCTCTGGGCAACATGGAGTAATTATGGGATGTACAAGGGCTAATTAGGGCTAACTGGGTTATTAGGGTTAATTACGATTATTAATTATAGCTGATTAGGGTTGATTAGGACTTATTAGGGTTATTTAGTCCTAATTAGGGTTTAATTGTGCCGAGTAGTGATAATTAGTCCTAATTAGGGCTAATTGGGCTTAATTGGGTTATGTTAGGGCTAATTAATGTTAATGAGGGATAGTTTCGGATAATTATAGCTGACTAGGATTGATTATGACTAATTAGAGTTATGTAGTCCTAATTAGGGCTTAATTTTGCCGAGTAGTGCTGATTAGTCCTAATTAGGGCTAATTAGGCTTTAATTGGGTTATGTTAGGGCTAATTAATGTTAATGAGGGCTAGTTTCGGATAATTATCGCTAATTAGGGTTGATTAGGACTAATTAGGGTTATTTAGTCCTAATTAGGGTTTTGATGGTGCCGAGTAGTGTTGATTAGTCCTAACTAGCGCTAATTAGGCGTAATTGGGTTATGTTAGTGCAAATTATGACTAATTAGGCTAACTACAATCAATATGCGCGGGTTTTGGGTTCATTTGGGCTAATTTGATGTAATTACAGCTAATTTGAATTTCATCAGGTTCTTAGGGTTAATTAAAACTAATTAGGCTCGTTAGAGCTAATTAGGGTTAATTGATTTACTAAAATATTGTTAATCAGGACTAATTAGGGCTAATTATAGCCAGCGCTGGAGCCACGATTAGATTCCAGGGGGTGCATGCTAAAAATGTCGCATTAACCTAACTAACCTAAATTTAATGCACATTCAACAACCTCAATTCCGACACCTCATATACGGTGTCGATATGGTATCTGATACGTGTCTGACACCTCCGGACACGTGTCCGACACATACCGACGCGTGTCCGACGCCCACCGACACGCACCCCCAGACACATCGACATACATTAATTTGTTTTTTAAATGCTGGACACCGTCGATCAAACGTGGTGTCCGTGTCTGCGCTAACTAACATGTATCTCAATCCAATTGGATCTCATCCTCCGTCAACAATCTCAATTCCGACACCTCATATAGGGTGTCGATATGGTGTCCGATACGTGTCTGACACCTCCGGACACGTGTTCGACACATACCGACACGTGTCTGACGCCTTCGGACACGTGTCCGACGCCTCCGGACACGCACCTCTAGACACATCGGCATACGTTAATTTGTTTTTTAAATGTCGGACACCGTCGATCAGACGTGGTGTCCGTGTCTGTGCTAACTAACAGGTATCTCAATCCAATTGGGTCCCATCCTCCGTCAACAATCTCAATTCTCAAATACTCAATGCAATAAATTAACAAAAATCACACATTCAATCCAATTGGGTCCCATCCTCCGTCAATAATCTCAATATCTCAAATGCTTAATGCACAATTAACAATCTAAAATCATCTTAAACTTTTCACAGCAATTTACATGTATAAGAGGAAGACAAAAGGTATAGCGTAGAGCAAATAGAGAGGAAGACAAGAACTTTACCTCACAAGAAATACTGCCGGAGGTGAGAAACCGTCGTCTCTAGTGGTCCCGGTGGTCGACGCTGCTCTCTCTATCTCTCTCTCAGTCTCTCTCCTCTTCACAGATCTGCCAGAGGTGAGGGCCCGTGGTCGCCGGAGTTGCAGGTGGTCGCCGTCGTCGAGGGAGGTCACCGCCGGGGTCGAAGGAAGTCACCGCCGGGGTCAAGGGAAGTCACCGCCGGTGTCGAGGGAGGTCGCCGCCGGGGTAGTCTCTCTCCTCTTCACAGATCTGCCGGAGGTGAGGGCCCGTGGTCGCCGAAGTTGCAGGTGGTCGCCGTCGTCGAGGGAGGTCACCGCCGGGGTCGAGGGAAGTCACCGCAGGTGTCGAGGGAGGTCGCCGCCGGGGTAGTCTCTCTCCTCTTCACAGATCTGTCTGAGGTGAGGGCCCATGGTAGCCGGAGGTGCAGGTGGTCGCCGTTGTCGAGGGAGGTCACCGCCGGTGTCGAGGGAGGTCGCCGCCGAGGTAGAGGGAAGTTGGGTTTTGGGATTTTCGAAGAGAGAAGCAGATCTGTGGATTTAATAGACTTTTAGCGACGGATTTATTCCGTCGCTAAAAGTCCGTCGGTGAAGACCTATTTGTACCGACGGAGTTTTTTGCGACGGAATAAATCCGTCGCTTAAATAATATTTTACGACGGAGTTTTACTGACAAAGGTTTCCGTCGGTAAAACTCATTTTAGCGACAGAATCTATGCCGTCGCTAAAACTCCGTCGCAAAAGACGCCTTTTCTTGTAGTGGTTCTCCACATATTTTTATCGTAGAATTTACTTTTTCTTTTTGGTTTACTAAATGAACTTTTAATTTTTGTTCATCTACGTAATTTCCAAATCAGAATTAACAAATATGTACAATGACATTGCTTATTGATATTTCACCATAAGGGTTAATTTATTTCATTACAAACATGTTCAAGCCAAAAAATTGAAGTAACTATCTTTGATGAAATAACCATAAAATAATAAAATTGTGCAATATATTTTATTATGCATTTCAAAACTATTAATATAAATTACTGTTAATAAACAATGCCATGCTTGGCACGGGATTCTAGGCTACTGGTTCTTAGTAACGAGGAGATTTTGCTACCAGGTGAAGATGGCTTATGTTATAGAGTAGCACGAGTTGGCAATTAGGAAGAGAGAGATGAATGTGGGTAGGGGCTTGTACCAAATTTGTCCATTCGAAGAGCCCATGTGAGAGTGAACGAACATTTGGTTTTGGAGCGATTTACAATCGTTTCTTATAACATTGTATAGTTTAGACAGTTTTGTACTAATCAAATTTTCTTATAACATCGATTTACAATCGTTTTGTACTAATCGATTTACAATCGTTTCGTACTAATCGATTTACAATTGTTTCTTATAACATTGTATACTTTAAAGTACGTCCTTTAAGAAAATACTATTAAAGGACAATAAGTTTAGTAGAACTTTTAAATATTATCATTAAATTATTTAGATTTTTTTATTTCCTATAAATAATACCGATTATAGCAAAGAACGATAAAATTAATTAAAAACTACAATAACAATATTTCAAGTGATTTGTACTAAATGATGGAGTACAATTTCTCACTATCCTAATTTTTCTCATCTTATTTCTCTTTGTCAAGAAGTTTTTGATCTTGGTATCGTCTTTCTTCTTTTCAATAGTTTTCTTCTTCTGAAAACTTCTGAGACTCTCTCTCTCTCTCTCTCTCTCTCTCTCTCTATTTTTACTGCTTCTGTAATATTGATGTCTTTCCTTTATTCCAAATTCGTGAAAAAATATTCAATAGATGTCTAACATCACACGTCATTTGTTTATGTGGTATTAGACATCCACTCAAAATGCAACAACTAGGCCATATTACTGGAAAAAATATTCAATAGATGTCTATCCAGTTGAACAGGTATGCTTAACCTTGGTTATCTAAACTAAATATCTAGGCATGAAATTTGAAATCCAACGAAAATTTTAAATATTCTGCGAAATTTTTTAAAAAGAAAACTTGCTCGATACATATTTTTGCCTAGATTTCTTTGTCTTCGTTCTTGTCTCATTTATCTTATCATCTTCATTCTCATATTTTTACAGTCCGGCCGCCATACAAGACGGAAACTCTAAATCGTCGAACATTTGCAGAGTCTCCTTTGTTCTAGTCACTTTTGTGCCAATGTTTGGATGTTCATTGTTTCTCATATCTAAGCTAAGACGAAGTTCAAGTGATAACAGGAACCAAGTAAACTTGTAAGCAGGCTTCCCTTGTAGCCCCTGCCTTGACGGAGGTTTAGGATTGACATGCTTAAGTGGCCTGCAATAAAGCTCTCATATAGTCAACAAAATTATTGTAGGGGAATGGATGGGGCAAGCTTCTGGATCTTATGTCCATTTGCAGATTTGCAAATTTTTGTAGCAAAATTTATGGGCTTAGTTTCTTAGAGGATATTCTTAATGATTATAAGCATCTACTAATGCATAATGTATTTTGTTACCAAATTTATCAAAGAAATGGCTCTGCTCCTGGAACATGTCAACCAGTTTTATAAATTGAAAACAACCATGAAAAACCATTTTTAGCAAAACGCACTATTTGAATGTTTGATAGTTTACTAGTATAATTACCTTCAAAATCATGTTCAGAATGGGAGAAATGTTGGTTTAGCATCATTTATTAGTCATATTATATTATTAGTCATATTATATTAATACTAGCAAAAAAAAATTCATCAAAAAATGCAAAGAAGTGACCTTTAGAGAAAGCTCAACAACCAACAAAGGCCCAATTTCAACGTATGGTATGTAGATCTGTTTCCAATTGGATTGTGCGCTGTTTTAGTAAGCCAGTATTTAGGAAAATTGCTGATCTATCTTACCTTATGCATGTTGTTGTTTTCCTTTAAGTCATTTGGTGTGGAAGGAATGCCCTCGTATTTAAGGGAACATAGTTTTCGACGACAAGTATTCAGAATCAAATTCATAGCCCGATGGTTAATATTAGCGGGATTCCTCGGTTCCAACAATGTATTTGGAGAACAAGGAATAAAACTCATTCTGGAAATTGGCAAAGTACAGTGCAATTTGAGCATTTCTATCACCCATTGAATCTTGCAATGTTCTCAAATATTTGTGAATGTTGTTTTGTACCGACATTGTATTCTGTGCTATTTATGTTACAAAGCCTACACACAGTACTTCTGGTCTAAGCTCTAACATCAATCCTACCACAAGTTCTAATACCTACTTGCAGTACGGTATTGGTATGGTTAGGTCTAGCTCATTCTGGGTTCCAACTGCGCGCACGCTGATATTATTTCTTCGACTACTGAAGCTAGTGCAACAGCCGCTGCCTTATTACTAGCTATTGAATGGTTATTGAGACATCTTCGCTTACATATCATCATTCTTGTTGCTCATTCCAAACTGCTTATGTAGTTGCAAACTAATGAAGCTAGGAGTGAGACTCTTAATCATCTTTTGTGCAACATATCTAATTGTAGTCGGAAAGTGCATTCTATGTCTATTGCCCAAGGACAGATAGTATATTAGATCTGTCCTGAGCAATGGCCTCTTTTTTTTTAATATTCATGTCGTAGTGTGAGACAGGAATGATTTGCACATAAACAGCCTACCATGCATCCCTGACTAGAGCTGTTGTTTTTTCTGTGCCATAGTTTCATTTTGTTCCTAGGCTTATGTAACTTGTTTTTAACTTTACTCAATCCTTCCTTTGGTTTGTAAGTTGCATTATCAACATTTGGTTGTACGGACTCTCCCATGGTATCTAACTGCAGCCGGAAAGTGCATTCTATGCATATTGTCCAAGGACAAACAGTGTATTAGACCTATCTTCAGGCCTCTTTTGTTTTAATATTCATGTCGTAGTATGAGACGGGAATGATTTGCACATATACAGCCTACCATGCATCCCTGACTAGAGCTGTTGTTGTTTTTTTTTTCTGTGCCTTAGTTGTGTTTTGTTCCTGGGCTTATGTAACTTGTTTTTAACTTTACTCAGCCCGTCCTTTGGTTTGTAAGTTACGGTATCAACATTTGGTTGTACGGATTCTCTCATGGCATATATTTATCCATTTTCTCAACAACAAAAAAAAAAAACCACCAACAAAGGCCATGAAGCGATTTACGTGTACATAAATAGCTTGACTTCTGCGAAGATACAATTCACATGAGGACATGGATTAGAGAATATAAACATGACAACAGAAAGAACACGAAAGGAAGCACAACCCAAACTGATCAACAATCTACCCACAAGGCCAAAGAATAAGGGAAGGGCATATCAAAATCTAGTCTTTTTTTTTTATAATAAATTCCGTTATAAACAAATAAGTAACAGTAGAATATTAGAAAGTTGACAATGGAAGACAAAAGTGTGCTTAGGACATGATATAAACAGGGACAAAGGACAGGGCAGTCCGTTGAACCGACTTGAGTTGAGTTAATTGGATTTTTGTACAAAGATATGATGCCTTAAAAGTTGATACGGCTGAATTCAATCCATTTGAGTTGGTGAGATCAGAGGACGGACGAAGTTCACAAAGTATTTTAAATTTTAGTGACAAAAATTTCAACAGAGAAGAGAATGTACCAGATTGCCCCGAGGGGCTTAAATCTGTTTTTTAGGTAGGATTTTCGGGTGGCTATCCTAAGTTTTTTTTCTTTTTAATTTAATCTCAGCCTTTCATCTTGTGCTGTTTTATAATTATAGTCCAAGTTTCTTTTTAGATTATATTCATTTCTTTCTAGTTTGCTGGGTTCTCATTCTCACCCACAATTGCATAAACTCATACTGAATATTTCTTTAAAAATTTATCGAACACTTATTTAATCTTATTAGGGCTATCTAACCCAACTTTTATATAGACTAGTGTTGGCCCAAGTTTAATTACAAATTACCACATATTTGAAATTTTAGGACAGGTTGGAGAGTTCAAGTGACGCATGGACAGGCTTAACGAAGAGAGTAGGAGAACAGCTAAGAGGAATTTCGATAATTGCGCAGATGAAAAACTTCAAAGAGGGATAGAACTGTCATTCAGTATTAATAGCAGTTTTGATTTTAAGGTCGGAAGTTTGTACAATATTGATATTTGAGTTTCACTTTTAAAACTGCAAAAGGCCTATCAAAATCTAATATTTTACTTAATTTTTTTTTTTCACAACTCAAAAATATAATAATAAGAGATAAAGAACGACAGAAAGGTGGAAGACAAAAGGTTCATAAAGTATATCATAACTAATGGTAATTTTGACAAGTCATTCCAAAAAAAAAACATTTTTCACACTAGATTGGGTTTGAACGCTGAATTTGAAACTGGAACACAAAACTGCACATCTGATCCTTCAGTTTGAGCTTATGATAAACAATTTTCATATAATTTTGAGATTTGAAAAACTAAACTTTACGTATGATCCTTCAATTTTGAACTTATTGAACTCGGTAAACGAGTATTCAAATTTATTATTTCCTGTTTAATGTGACGTATCGAAAACTGTTCTAACACCCCGTAACGTTAGTTTTTTTACCCGATGGTGTTCACTTTTCTTTAAGAGTGATTTAGGATTGCACATTACTTGAAACAACGAAATTCTCGTACTTCTGAGGGGAACAAAATTGCAAAAAGCATAATTTGAGGGAAGAGAAGGAGATTCTGCAAAGAAGCTAAAGTTTGAGGGTTATGTTTGCAGTTAAGTTGACTTCTTGCATATCAAATGGTAATCAAAGTTAAGCCAACAAAGATGGTGTATGAGTGTGTGGCTTTGTCCTCGAAATTTATTAACTATTTATCACTGTAGCCAAAAACGCGCCTACAACACGTCAGGACTACTAGTCAAATACTAGCATACGCCATTGTTGTCTGTGCTCCAAAAAGCTCAAAAAAACTCCATTTTTTTTGCAGAAATGTCGCTTACTCGCCAGATAGACGGCAACAACTTTGGATCCGAGTTAACCAGAGACAGTTCAGAGGATGAACAACCAAGATTATATGCTTTAACTAAGTAAGTGAGAGTCATCCTCTTCTTAAGCTTGTTATCTTCTTCATAATTTCTTAGAGGACTATAATTTGCATTTTTTAACTTTTAAATTGCGACGACCCAAGTCAACATTAAGCTGGGCTTTTCAAGTTTGCCTTAAGTTGGTAGCTGAGAGTGAATTCTGATTGGGTTTTGGTTTTTCTGTTGATTTTTGTTCTTCTTTCTTTCTTTTTCTTCAAGGGCGGAGCTGGAGCTTCTGGTCATCCGTACATTCCAGCGAGATGTTGCGCCAATGCTGGAGAGTTTGGTTCGGAGAATTGTAAGTGCATTCTCTTGGTAGTAAATCCTGTGTTTATGTCAGTATGTGTGTGTGTATGTGTGGCTGATCAAGGTAATAGCCTTTCTAAAAGATTGGTTGTAAGGCAGCGTATATAAATCATCCCCAGTCCCTGCAATAACGGAAGCGTTTTTGCACGGGCGAGCCTTTCTGTATGCATGTACTTGTGTATTGTGTGCTTATGTGCAAATGTCTGTGACTCTGTGAGTAATGAATTCAAGACAATCTTTAATGCTTCTTTGCATTTATATGTTCGTAGAAATTACTTAATGCTTCAAGGAATTTGCTCGTCTCTGAAATTTTGTCTGTATCTCTGTGAGCAAATCGGTGTCTCTCACAGTTGTGGTTATTCAAGAAGTATGAACAATAGATTAATACTATGGTTATCCAAAAGCTAGATGTTGTCTTCACTTTGTGCTATTTCTATCATATTTGGATTTTACTGGTATCCTTCTTTTTGTTTTTCAGCAGATCAAGGTAATCTGCAAAACTAGTAAATCATGGAAACTGCTGATAAAGCGATTATATCAGCGATTGAAACTCATATTGCTGCTTGTCTCTCCTCATGTGGTGCTACCTAAGTTAGTAGTTGAAATACAGCAGGATAATTCTTCTTATTTGTAATACTTAATGTTTTTCAACTTTTTTTCTTCCGTCATGACCTTTCCCTCCTTAATCCTCAAGTACATATGTACTAATATTCTGCTGATTGGCTATTTTCTGCTTATCTATGTATAAGCCGGTGTTAACTAACATTTGGATGATCATTGCATCATGCTTCTTACTCTTTTTCAATGATGAGAAGGCAAATAGTAATTGCATCAGAGTTGTTGGTTTCAATTCCATAAGCATCACAGTTTGGTTCTAGATAAAAGCTTGTTTGTTTTGTGTCGAGTACACATCTAATCAAGTAAATTCCCTATGTTTCGGCAATGAGAAAGCTAGAGGAATGAGAATCCAAGTATAGATATTGCGAAAAGGAACATAAAAGAATCTTACCGATATAGTCAGGCTGATCTGGGCCAGGCAGGCCAAAATTTTCCTGTGATAGTCAACTCAGGAATTTGCTCTTGAACTTCAGTCCACCTCAAATTTTCTGAATATACTGAAGAAAAAATCAGTATATTCAGAAAAAATCAGGATCAACATTTTAGTTAGAGACATATCTTTATTTAACTTTGTCAACAACATTAGCAGCAATCCTACTAACACTAGACCAACATTATAAGCAATAGCTGTACTCAGCTAGAATGTTGGTGCAACATAGGATTAGCTAATGTCGTTCGATTGCTCATACTATCCCTGCCTTTTTCTTGGAACAAGCCATTGAGTGAACCCTCCCTCTCTCCCTCCTCGTACTAGAGCCCCGCGCGTATGATCATCAATGGCCCTTACGCACTGATTATGATAAATTACACCCTTTTTCATTGTTCAACAAGAAATATTGAGTACCTTCCCAACTTCTGTCTAGTAAAGAACTTGGAGAAAAGATCTCAGAACTAGAGACCCTTGTCCTGCCATCTCTCTCAGGACTTAGTTCGTCTCCTGCTATCATCCATCACAGCGGTTGTATACTCTGATATATCACGTTCTTAAGTTTGATAGACCTGTTCAATAGCTTAAGCTGGTAAAGCAACTGGTATCCCAACAATGCAGCAAATTCTGGTTTTTGCAAGGTCTTGGGTTCAAGCCTTCCCAGCTTTCTTTTGGTGCTCTTTGCTTCGCTTTCTCATTGATTTCCCACTGTATCATGTTTGTCACTGGGTACGCCTTGATTTATCTATTGTTGATTTGTCTCTTTCACGTGCACTCGTGAGCTGCACATAAGGGGGAGTCAAAGCATGATAGACACGTTAGGCCCAATCTTTAACACCTTAAGCTTTATGTAGATCAACACCTCCTCCAGCACATGGATCCCTTCACGTGGCATCTCATTCCATCCAAACCCCGTCTACACTCCACGAGCAGCAATCTTAGGTATTGCTGCTAATATTTTAACATCTTAATTAGTGAATGATTATGTTTCAAGAATACCCAAGAGATGAGGATTGTGTTATATGGAGGCAGTCATGAGTCAACCATGATGTAGCAGACAAAGAGTAAGCATCTCTTATCAAAATGGGGAATGGCTTGCTTCATATTGAATAAATTCTAGTGCATGAAATGGTGTAGAAAAGAGTTTCTACACTTCCTTTACATTGGTATAGAAATGTACTGCAATAAACTGAATAACTACTTTGGGTATCATTCGTGCCCTTATACGTCACTTTTTGAGCTGTCGGATGGATTCTGTCTGCCACACGTTACTACAGCCATTACTAGGAGCTGATGATACCTATTAATATACTCCCTCTACTTCATAATTTGGGTAGCACTTAAAAAGTTTATATGGCAACATCTCGACAAATGTTCCATTAGCTTATTTAAATAATCATTGGCTCGGTTGGAACATCATGATCTCAACAGCTGTTCGCGCCACATCGTTTTGAGGAGGAGCATCATGTATTTTGCAGCCTTACCTATAGATATGGTTCTCAAATCTCAAAACAGCCCAAGAAGGAAAGTGCTACCCTACTTACCAAATGGAGGGAGTATCATTAGGGAGATTGGCATCCTTTCATGATTGTTATTTTTGTAGGCTGTTAAGAAAGCTTCGCTTCCTTATATGTGAAGCATGCATTGGGCTCTATAGCTAACTTACGTCAGTTTACAAGTTCTGTCATTAGCACGTGCACTTAGTTGCTTCCATGCTTTAAGATGCATATTTTCCAGTAATTATTTTGAATTTGTCCCCCTCAAGTTTCTGGAGTCTTACTAATCAAATTGTATGATATGCTGCCTTTGTCTGTTTGATGCAAGGTTTGATATAAGATCCATAAATATATTCTTCTAGTCTAGTAACACGCATTTGTTAATTTAAGTGCTGTCTGTAGATTGAAGCAGCGAGTATCAGCTTAAAGTAATATTGAAAACGTATCTTACAAACAACGCCTGTTTCTGCTGCATTTTTGTCCAGGTAAATGAGCAATTTGAATTGGCACAACAGAAGGTCTTGATTAGCATGAAGCGGTAAAAATATTTTGATCAATAGAACTTTTTCTTTTGTTGTGAGGTATAGTTTAAACAACCATGTCAATGACTATGTTGAACCTGAAACATATTTCAAATCTCGTCCAGGATCTCTGAGAATGAGACAAGTACTTCTGAACCACGAAACTTACAACTACAGTTCTTAAATAAGATCTCTCTCCCGGTATTGACTGGGAAGGATATTGAAGGAGAAGAATGTGACTCCATTAAATTAGCTTTGGTTGATTGTCTTACTGGAGAAGTAGTAAAATTTGGAGCCGAAGCTGCAGCAGTTGTGGAAATAGTAATTCTTGAGGGAGAATTTAAGGATGGTGAAAGAGATAGCTGGACGCATGAAGATTTTAATGATAAGATTGTTAGAGAAAGGGAAGGTAGAAAATCCATTCTTAGGGGAAATACCTACCTGAAACTACAAGAAGGCACTGTGAGTCTGGGCAGGATATCTATTACACATAATTCAGATTGGATGAAGAATTGCAAGTTACGGATAGGGGCAAGAGTAGTGGATAATTCTTCTGGGATTAGAATAAAAGAAGCTATCTCAGAATCATTCCCTGTCAAGGACCGCCGCAGCAAATGTGAGTACTCCCAAATTGTTTTATGTGTCTACTAGCTATACTCTTTATGCATTTTAATTGCACTGGGGGGAATAATTACTATAATGCTTGAGTAAGTTCGTGAGGTGTATAGTAAATTAAACTTTAGTTTGAAAGTTAAACCTCAAGTAACTCAAATCTGTGAGTGTGCATCTCAATCATTGTTCGTCATTTTTCTAGAATACTTTTTGAATGTTGAGGATTCATTAACATGATATCCTTTTACGGTTGTTCTTTTCGAGCATCATTCATAGTTAGATGGTGGATTTAGTATCAAAAGTCAATGAGCGAACAATGGAAGGACCATAACTACTTTTGCGAGATTGGGTGTACTATAAAACTTACGTCCATTATAGCAATTTAATATAATAGAAACTGCTTGTACAAAATAAAATAGGCTAATGTCTCTGTACTACCTGTAAAGTTCCCGAGTACGTAGAAAAATGTGCAGACAATAAAACTCTGCTTTAGTGTCTCATCCGTTACTAGAGCCAACAGTTAGGTTGACTAATAAGATGTCACCTAGGATTAGCTTAAGGCTTTATCTACTTCCTCATAAACTTTTATGCAGAAATATAGATGAAGCTCGGTGGTGATGCTATTTGCAATTGACGCTGACCAGGACCAGGACGGGGGTTAGAAAAAAATTGGAGAAGTGGAGATGTATCCAAGGTTTTAAGTTGCTAATGGCTTGGACCCTTGGTCCAGGACTCCGGGTAAATGAATGCAACTTTAGAAAGACAAGGAGGGACAAGGGTGATGTATACACGGGTGGGCAAGATATAAGTACGAGCATTATTGTAAAGGTAGAAACTGATGAGGATCTCATCCAGAGGATCAAAGCACGCTGGATGAAGTGAAAAGTAATTCTCGATGGTTGTGCCACCATAGAGTTTCTAATGTTATGCAGAAGCTTTACAAAAATGGCTTGGAAGCCATGTCCCACCCAATATTGCTATGTGAAATGGGTTAGATCGTCAGCAGCTCCACAAAGTGACTGTGGGATCTCAAGTCACCGCCTCTTGTGCAACTCCAGCTGGGCCTTGGAGAAACAGACAAAGATTAAGTAAGGTCATCGAGTGCACCAACATAGTTGTTCCAAGCATAGCTAAAGAGAAATTCAGATACAAGCAGGAGGACTTGAGTAAAAGATTTTGTCAAACTAAAGCTTTCACAGTTGACACCATGCTGCATCAACCAATTTCTGTAAAAGCTTTAGGCACTAGAGCATCGTCAAGATCTCAAAAAAAGTAAAAACTAATTGTATCATGAATGGCATTGCAGGATACCACATTTGCATTTTGAAATACTCATCTAGAGTTGTGTTTCCATTATGGGATCCATAAACAAGGCCATGATAAGACGAAAGTGCATAGTTCTTCATATAGCATAATTAAATTGAACATTCTAATGATGTGTAAATGTAAGTTGCTGGTAGAAATGACCATTCAGTAAATTTCTGCCTGTGTATAAGTGCAGTGCTACTTATACAGATGATATGCTTGTCTCATCTATGCTGATGTTTATGATGCTGAGTAGAATTCGCAAAGTATCTGTGCTACGAAAGTCTAACTCTGAGCTTCTCTATTTCGGTATGATCTTCCTCCTTGAACATAATTGCTGCTTTCTGTTTGCAGTGTACGAGAAGCACTACCCCCCATCTTTGTGTGATGAAGTATGGCGGTTGGAAATGATTGGCAAAAAGGGTGCTTTCTATAAACGTCTTAGCGGAGTAAGGATTACTACTGTGAAAGATTTTCTGACTCTCCTCTCTATAAATCCTCGAAGGCTTCAAGATGTAATATCTGATTCCTCTTTCCTCTAAATTATCTTTCAGCCGTTCCTAATGCTATCTTGTTGCTCTTCTTCATTTCCTTTCTGTTGAGCATTCTGAGCAACAACCATGAACTCATCTTGCCTAAGTAAAGCCTAGTCTCACGTTTTATTCACTGACCGTTGATTTATAAATAAGCTTTCCCATATGAAAAAACACTCTTTACAGCTGATGTATTCCTGTCTTCATTAAACTACCGATAAGTCAAAAAGTTTGTTTCTATTTTCTTCTTTCCAGAGAAAACAAGTTGGTGTATACACATCCTGTTGATTAAACTAAAGGGTGCAAATCAGTGACCCAAGTTAAAACCTATGTGACACTTATCTAGCTGTATATACATAGAAAATCGTCTTTTGAATTCTGGAAGATGTTAAATTTACACTACATCTCTAACAATACTAGTAGTATCTTGTTTTTCATGAGTCAAATATTTTAGTGTCGCCCTTCTTTGGTGCATGAAATAACACAAAAAAGGCTATTTGCTCGTTGAGTTTCTGCAGATACTTAAAGCTGGTGACAGGACGTGGAAGATCATCATCGAGCATGCTAGGACATGTTTGATTGGTAAAGGGATGTATGTGTATTATAATGTTCCGAATTCTCAAGAAAAAACTGGGGTGCTTTTTGATGTCGAGGGTGTTCCAGTTGGACTACTAAAAGAAAGCCAGTGGGTTCCTCTTGATAAGCTCTCTGAAAATGAAAAGGCACGATTCTCTTGCTTCTGTATTCTCTCTTTTTCTCGTTCTTTTGATCTTTTCCAGCTAAAAAAATGTGATTCTGGAAACAGGACGCAGCACACAGGTTGGTGGAATCCGCATCTGAGCACTGGGAAGAAGTACTATCTTATGACGATGAGAGTTTTCAGATGCATGGCTCTTTCCAGTCGATGCACTCCTCCCGGGCTGATAGTTCTACTGACCACAACTTTGTGACTTCTCCAATGATTGATGATCCGGAGATTAATACTGACAGATTGTTTATCACAGATGACAGCGGCCAAGTCCCTTGTAGCCCTATCTATAGTCCAGATCTGAACGACCCTTGGTTGTCGCTTCTCATAGATAATCTTCAACCTGAGAGGCCCTTTCTGGAATCACATGCCAACCAAGAAACCAATGCTACTGATTTCCTGCTGATTGATCCAGGGACTGTCCATAGAGTCCGACGGAGGTGGATTAAGCTATACTGCTGGACTCAATGGTTTTCAGTAATGAAGAGGGTTGGGGCATTAGAAAAGGTACATGTCCAGAAGAAACAGAGAATTTATTAGTAATGAGAGGTTTTATAGGTGCTGCCCAAGTCTGCGTGCAGCTGCATTCTCGGCGCAGGAGGATACTGATCAAATGTAAATACCTGGGAGTTTATGTAAATGTAAATTAAAAACAAGCAGAGAATGTATTTGTAATGAGAGATTTTATAGGTGCTGCCCTGCAAGTCTTCTTGCAGCTGCCTTCTGGGTGCAGATGGAGATTGATCTTAGTGTATATACCAGGTAGTTTATAGATCACCAAGATGCAGCTATGGGTATCAGATGTCAAGCTCTTTACTTCTTTACGGTATAAGTAATTTCTTGTGAATGCTGTTTCCGGTTGGTGTTTCTGTCAACTCATGAATCTGCTAAACAGCGCATCTTACCTGCTCTTTTCTCTTGTCTGAGATATAAAAGCTAAGAGTGGACTGCAGATGGAACGTTGGTGCACTAGGCCGTGCAGATATATCCTAGACAAAACTTGAACTCTGGAGTGAGCCTTACCAAACGGGTGCTCTCCAGGCACTTAAGCTTTGGTAGTAAGACCACAGTGCTACTCTTTGTATGTTAGCAAATGACTGAACCATACGGCAATGTCCCAAATAAACTATGTATTGGTTGTTAGATATACCAATCCCGGACCGATGATCAGCAACTAGGCTCAAAAACTTGTAGGAACCCGCCTTGGCCCTACGGCGGCGGCTCCAATGTGTAGTTCTTGCACACTCGGCTTGCCCCCGCCTTTGTCGTGTGTGAGCCAACTGAATAATGTTTGCCGTGTGAGAGACACGAACCCCGATATGTCTTTCCTTCTGATATAGATAAATATATATATATATATATATATATATATATATATATATATATCACCGTAGAAATGTGACACGTGTTAACACCAGAAAGTACCAAAGCCGCCCATAATTCGTAGATAAGCTACCGTCCGATGCGTGTGCTACTTATTGTATAATAACTTGTAACTTTTTATGCAGTATTTAATCAAAGTTAGATATAACATCAGCATGCCAAGGAGAGTTACTTAAATTTACAATCCAGTCTAACAATCTCATTATGTAAAAATTCGTCTATAAAATTCATAAACACACTGAAACTAAGATTTGAAATACGAATAAATGTCGAGTTTTTCTCTGCTAGAAGTACAAATTACTTTCAAAACTTAAACCCAGATCCACCACGATAATAAAATTTCACAATAGCACAGCTAAAAAGTGAAGCTATAAAGGGCAAGATTCATGCCCTATCTATCAAATTATATAATGTAGTTGCTAAAACAGGGGCACACGCAGGAAGATGAAGGGATGCACAAAGGGAAAATTGGAAAACAGAAGATTAATTCTAACTGTACTTCCTCCAATTGCCCTTCCAATGGCGCTGTACAGTATCATCTCCCTACATCCACTGGACTTTGTCACGCGTCAAGCTGTAATTTTGTTAGTTGGGTGATGTTGCTTTTGTGAACCCAGATGCTAACCCACCGCCACCAAGTTTCCATTGAAGTGATTGGATAACAGAACCCAAGATTGGATCAATTCTGGGGCTTTCGGTGGGCCTAAGTGCCGAAGCAAGAGGCCTGTTTGGTCGCAAGCATCCCGTCGCTCGCACCGCCGTGACTCTCTTCCACCGTAAGTGGAAGGGGTAAATGCATTTTGCCCCCTCTACTTTAGGGCAGTTGTAATATGGCCCCCTCTTCTAAAAACGTTGCACTAAACCTCCCTGTACTTATCAAAACTGTGCAAAATAACGGTTTCCATCCAAGTTAACACCGTTTTTTAGCGGGAAATATTTGGAACCCAGAATCTGCAATTTATGACGAAACTACCATTTTGACCTAATAAAATACTAAAGACTTGCAAAATATCACTCAAAAAAATCACCAATTTCATTTTACTCCATTTGCAAACCCTAGAAAAATTACAAAAAGTGACCATTTTCATTTCAACTCATTTGCAAACCTTCCTTTTAAAGACCAACATAAAAAATTAAATAAAAAACGAAAAGTTAAATTTTCAAAAATCCAGTAGGTATAACCCGAACCCATATAACCCGACCCGCGCCAGTCCTTTTCCTCACAGCCATAGGCCGACCCATACCCTGACTGACCCGATCCGACCCGACTGTGCCCTTCCAAATCCCTAATTTCCCCTTCCCCCACAGAAAACCCTAATCTATATCACCCATGCGTCGCCAACCATGGCATTTCACGCCGGCAGCCCCACCCTCCATCGTCAACGATGCCGACCCCGTCCTCTTTCTTCCTTCCTCTTCTCTCCCCCGCCCTCCGCTGCAGCAACAGCCGAGCTCTCCGTCGGCAGCCCCCTCCCCCCATCAGCAATGCTAACCCCCGCTGCTGTAACAACCCCGCTTCGTCGGTAGCCCCCTTCCCTCTTCCTTCCTCTTCTCTCCCCTCACCCCCCGCGGTCGCAACAGCCCCACACTCTGCCGGCAGTCCCCCTTCACCCTGTCAGTGTCGCTAACCCCCTTCTCTTCCTTCCTCTTCTCTCCCTTTGCCACTCGCGACAGCAACAAGCCCGCGCCGCTGCCGCCGGTCCTTGCTCTTCTCTCCATTCTCCCTTCACCACCACCTTCACCCACCACAAATGGCCCAAATGGTTTGAGAACGAATTTTCAATTATGTTTAAAAGAAGGATAGTTGTGACATTTCGACAAGCTCAGTTACGGCCGTTTATTTTTGCACAGTTTTGATGAGTGCAGGGAGGTTTAGTGCAACTTTTTTTAGAAGAGGGGGCCATATTGCAACCGCCCTAAAGTATAGGGGGCAAAGTGCATTTACCCCTAAGTGGAAAAATACCTAAGAAAAATACAGATGCAAGAAAAAAATGTGGGAAGAAATTCAGATGAAGGAAGATACACAAACTCTCAGGTTCTTCTCGCAGCATACCTTCTACAAAGTCTTCCAACAACCAACTACCCAGCAACCAATCCAACAACAACGCCGGCCGATTGGTGACAAAAGCCACCCACCACTCGTCGTCCCGGCGCAACCCACCATAACCAGCGACCACCTACGCCTGGTGAACACCATCGGACGGCCACCACACTGCCGATAAAAGCCACCCACCGACCGTCGCTGCAACGCAACTGTAGTGTATCGAGCTCGAGACACCAAGGCCCTGGCTAATTACTTCTAATTCTCAGCTTGATTTAAGAAGGGAATTATCCCTTGTCTGGAATTTAAGAGGGAGAAGAACCAGAATTGAGAGAAAAGAGAACATATTTCACTAGAGAGAGAGAAGGTTTTTCATATCACATCATACCCCCTTCTTTCATCATCTCTTCCCCGATTTAAAGAAGTTGTAACAGAAATTCAAACAGGAATTTAAAAACAAGCGGCAAGTTTGAAACAAGCCCAAACAATGCCGTCTCATCTAAACAAGTTGAGTATCTAAACGATGCCGTCTCACTTATTACTTGAGTGGTCTAAGCGGCGTCGTTCCCAGTGGCGTGAACATCATCTCCAAGTGACGTCATTCCCGGTGGCGTCACAGTCTTCTTCTTGATCTTCAATTGAGCTCGAGCTGGAGCTGCTGTGATCTCTGCTTCACCATGTGGCCGTCTTGTCTCAGCTTCATCCCTGGTCCCCTCTTGAGCTTCAGTTGGGGCTGTTACATCCCCTTCCCCTTCAATTGACCCTTGTCCCCAAGGGTCAAATTTAGGGAACCTTTTTTTTATGACCTCCCAATCCTCCCAGGTTTCTTCACCCTGATTGGCGTTGGACCATTTAACCAATACATGTCCCACATCTTGATTCTGGCGTTTAATGATCCTTTGATCAAGGACTGCAATTGGTTCTATTAGGAATTTCCCCTCAATTCCCAGGTGTGGTAAGTCTGTAGAGGGTGTGATCTTGTGGCCTACCTTCTTCTTAAGTAAAGAGACGTGGAACATGGGGTGCACCTTGGAAGTGTTTAGGAATTGCAGCTTGTAGGCAACCTTCCCAATTCGTTGTACTATCTGATAAGGGCCAAAGAACTTGGGAGAAAGCTTCAGGTTTCTTCTCAAGGCCAAGGTTGTTTGTCTGTATGGCTGCAGCCTCAGATAAACCCAATCATCAACCTCAAATTCTCTCTCAGTGCGATGCAAGTTAGCATATTGTTGTATCCGAGCTTGTGCCTGGATGAGATTATCCTTCACTAAGGTTAGAACCTTACTTCTGTCCTTGAGATAAGCATCCAGATTAGTGATGTTGGTGGTCTTTGGTGTGTCCAGGTTAAGGGACCTGGGCTTGTAACCATACACAGCCTCAAATGGGGTCATATTGATGGCTAGTGTTATACCAATGCTCAGCTAGGGTCACCCATCTGGCCCAGCTGTAAGGCCTATCACTGCACATGCACCTCAGGTTGTTCTCTAGGCATTTATTCACCCTTTCAGTCTGGCCATCAGTCTGAGGATGATATGCTGAGCTGTAAGCTAGCTTAGTACCAAGAAATTTGAAGAGCTTGGACCAAAATGCTGAAAGAAACACCTTATCTATATCACTGGTGATGGAAATAGGCATTCCACGTAGCTTGATAACATTATCCAAGGACTTTTAAGCTACTTCCTCTACTGTGAAAGTATGTGAGAGACTGATAAAGTGGGCATACTTACTAAGCCTGTCCACAACTACCAGTATAGTGTCTTGACCTTTGGACTTAGGAAGCCCTTCCACAAAGTCCATGGTTATATGAGTCCACATTTGCTCTGGAATTTCCAAAGGTTGGAGTAACCCTGGGTAAGAAACATTTTCATGTTTGTTCCTTTGACAAGCATCACACTCATTCACCATGTGTGTGACTTGTTGCTTTAACATGGGCCAATAGAAGAACACACTCACTCTCATGTGGGTGTTGTTGATTCGTGAGTGGCCTCCAATGCCTGAAGTGTGTATTTCTAGCAAGATTTGTTCTCTGAGTGAATCATTGCTCCCCACATATGTCTTGCCCTTGAACTTCAAAACCCCTCCTTGATAGGAATAGTAGGAAGTGACCATTGGCTCTATCATCAGCTCTTGGATGGCCTTCTAAGCTTTCTCATCATTTTCAAGGCTTGCTTGCAGTTCTTGTTGCCACAAGGGAGTCACTATAGTAACTGCATTGCATTTCTCTTGGGGCCATTGAGGTACTCTTGATAGGGCATCAGCTACCACATTATCTATGCCTTTCTTATAATGCACCTCAAAGTCATAGCCTAGAAATTTGGACAAGAGTTTCTGTTGAAGGAGTAAAGTTACTCTCTGTCCAAGCAATGGTCAGTCCTGACAATGAAGTGGCTATGGCTCAAATAGGGACTCCACTTAGTTACTGCATGCACCAAGGCCAGCAACTCCTTCTCATAAATGGAGAGGTCCATGGTCTTGCTTCCAAGGCCTTTGCTAATGTATGCCAAGGGCCTACTTTGCTGCATGAGTACTACACCAATGCCTACATCACAGACATCTGTTTCCACTTCAAATGGTAATAATGTGAAGTTTGGTAGTGCCAGGACTGGGGTTGTAGCCATTTCTTGTTTGAGTGTAGTGAATGCACTTTGAGCTTCTCCACTCTAGTAATAGGCATCCTTATTGAGCAAGCTAGTGAGGGGCTTGTTGATCACTCCATAGCCCTTAACAAACTTTTTGTAATAGCCTGTGAGTCCAAGGAACCCCCTTAAATCCTTGAGTGATTTAGGGGTTGGCCAATTGAGCATTGCCTCAACCTTGCTTGCATCAGCTGCTACACCTCCCTGGTTAACAATGTGTCCCAAATACTCCACTTGCCTTTGACCAAAAGTACATTTTCTCTCCTTGGCATAAAGGGAATGTTCCCTCAGTAGTTGTAGCACCATTTGAAGATAGTGAAGGTGTGCCTGCATGCCTTTACTGTACACCAGTATATCATCAAAAAACACCAATACAAACTTCCTCAAATATGGCTGGAATATGGTATTCATCAAGTTTTGGAAGGTGGCTGGTGCATTAGTCAAGCCAAAGGGCATGACTAAGAACTAATAGTGTCCTGTGTGAGTTCTAAATGTTGTTTTGTGAGTGTCACTGTCAAGCACTCTAATTTGATGGTACCCACTTCTGAGGTCCAGTTTAGAAAAAACTGAAGCTCCCTGTAGCTCATCCAACAAGTCAACAATGATAAGGATGGGGTACCTATCTTTGATGGTCAGTTTGTTCAATTCCTTGTAATCTATGCACATCCTCCAACTACCATCTTTCTTCTTAACAAGGAGTATAGGTGATGCAAATGGTGAGTTGCTAGGCTTGATGATACCGGAGTGCAACATTTCTGAGATAATTCTCTCAATTTCATCATTTTATACATAAGAGACTCTATAAGGTCTCAGGTTGACTGGTTTAGCTCTATCCTCAAGCCTGATTGGGTGGTCATGGCTTCTGTGTGGTGGTAAACCATGTGGTTCTTCAAACACGTCTTGATATTCAGTTAACAACTCATGTATTTCCAGGGGTGGCTGGTCTTCACTGCTGGGAATAGTGACAGCATAGACTTGACCATATAAGGACCCAACATTATTCCTTACTAGCTTAGACATGGCCTGAGCTGTAATCATTTTAATGGTGGTTCCCTGGAACTCTCCTCCTGTGAGTATGACAAGTTGGCCTTGATGTTGAAAAGTAATTTGGTTAGAGTCAAAATTGAAGTTGACACTACCAAATTGTCTTAACCAGTGCATGCCTAGCACGCAATCACAGCCCCCTAAGGGCAAGATCCTCATATCAGCAGTGAAAAATTGGGTCCCCATCTTCCATTTGAACCCCTTACACATGGTGTATGACTGTAGTCTACTTCCATCAGCAACTGCCACAGTCAATGAGGGAATGGCCTGGAGTGTACATCTTAACTTGTGAGCTGATTGTGGATCCAAGAAATTGTCTGTTGATCCAGTGTCAATCAGGATATTGAACATCTTGCTACCCACCTATCCTGGAATCCTGATGGTGTTGTGGGAGGCATGCTCTGCTGATGCATGTACACTGATCTCAGGCTCACTGTTGTGGAAATGCTCAGAGTTATTAGGCTCTTCTAGCTGTTCCCTTGCATCATTTCGCATTTCAACAGATTCTTCTTCCTCTAGGTCCTCAGCTATTATCATAGCTATAGATCTCATAGGGCACACACTCTTGTGACCTGGCTCAAACTTAGCTCCACACCTGAAGCATAGTCCTTGATTCATCATCCTTTGGTGTTCCTCTGTGGACAATTGATTAGATTTTAAAGGACGTCTAGGAGGAGTTGGCAGTAGGCCTTTTTGGAGACTGTTGGTGTGAGGTAGGGCTGGAGGTTTCACTACAAGAAAAACAGCTTTTTCAACGGACTTTTAGCGACGGATTTGAATCCATCGCTAAAAGTCCTTACCGACGAATTTTCCGTCAGTAAAGGTCCGTTGTTAAAAAAACTTTTCCAAGGGATTTTTCGTCGGTAAAGATATTTAGCGACGAATCTTTACCGACGGAATATTCCGTCACTAATTTTTATTTTTGATTTTCTCCCTTTTTTTCTTTTGCCAAAAAAATTTGAAAATGATTTTTACCGACGGACTTTTGCCAACGGAATAAATCTGTCGGTAAAAGTCAAAATTTTTGAAAATTTTTATGATCCTTAACGACGGATTTTTGGAGACGGCCAAAATCCGTCGCTAAAAGTCCTTAAATTTAAAAAACCTTACCCCTTCGTTCTTTTCTCCCCACCATTCACTTCATTCTCCTTCTCTCTCTCTCTAACCCTAAATCGTAACCACTCACCTCCCACACACCCAACCCGCTGCCGCACCCCCACCCCACCACCTCTACCGCTCGCCAACACACAGGGGCGGAGCTACGTATGAATGAGGGGGGGCTAATGTACCCCCTCAACTTCCCAAAAAAAAGTTCAGTCTGCGACTGTTTCTCTACGCCAAGCCTTTCACCCACTCCCCAGACCCAGACGGCACACACCCATTTGCCCACTCACCTGCGACAGTCGACGGCGACACACGGACACGGCAGGGGCTCCTGCCTCCTTGAGTCGACTCTCTCTATTGAGCTAGGCTCAGATCTGGAACGAGTGGAGCTGTGGACGTGCCGATCTGGAAGTATAAGTGATCGGTGAATAGCGACGGCGAGGCGAGGACTCCACCGGCCAAAAACCTACTGCCGGCGGCAACGTATCGATAGAGTTGTCAAACGGGCCGGGCGGCCCGCGGCCCGGCCCGGCCCGTTCATGAACAGGGCTGGCCCGGAGGAATTGGGCTTAGGGCCTTGGCTTGGACCAGGCCGAAAAAATCTGGGGAAAAGCCCGGGCCAGACCTGGCCCGGCCCTGGCCCGGTTCTAGGCCCGGTTCCGGCCCCACCTGTTTGAATTTTTTGTTTTTCCCCCCTTTCTCTCCCCCTTTTCCTCCAACGGATATATTCCCCCAAAATTTCACTTTTACCCCCCCAACAGCAATATAACGGCTAGTTATGTATTCAGATTTTATTAATAAAGATCACCAAGAAGAGTAAGAAAAGATTTAACATATAGCAAAAAATAAAATGAGAGACAAATAAATATATCTATACATACATACATATATATGAATATTACATATAATGAAATAAAATGATAAAAATTAGATTTGTCAAAATTTGAAAATTGGACATGCCTAAAGATGAAATTTAAAATTGAATAACAAAAAAATTAAAAAAAAGGGCCCGGGCCGGCCCAAGCCCGGCCCTAGAAATTGGGCCTAGGGCCAGGGCCTGGACCGGGCCTAGAATTTCCCCTCAGTCGGCCCGGCCCCGGCCTGGTTTCTCTTCAAGCCCGATGGACCCGGGCCGGGCGGCCCAAGCCCGGCCCGTTTGACATCTCTACGTATCGACGACCGGTGACCCTTGCGGTCAAGTAGTCAATTGCCTAAATATTTTTTAAAACTTTTTCTTCAAAAATTCAGATTTTTTTTTAAAAAATATAGAAAATACTTTTAGCGATGGAATTTTCCGTCGCTAAAACTAAATAATTCTGTCGGTAAAAGTAATTTTTTTTCCCGACGGATGACATAATTCCGTCACTAATCTTTTAGTAACAAGGTTATAGGCAATGGACTTTTAGCAACGGGATGTCCGTCGCTAAAAGTCTTTGGCGACGGATTTAGGATTTTAGAGACGGAAATATCCATCGCTAAAAGTCATTTTTCTTGTAGTGTTTTAATGGGTATTTTTTAACTGACCATGGACTTATAAATAAGCTTTCCTATTTAAAAATACACTTTACTACTCTCGATGCATTCCAGTCTTCATTAAAACTACCGACGAGTCAAGAAGTTTGTTTCTTCTTTCCAGAGAAAACATGTTGGTGCATAAACATCCTCTTGACTAAACGAGTTGGGTGCAAATCAGTGACCCAAGTTAAAACCTAAGTGACACTTATCTAGCTGTATATATGTAGGAAATCGTCTTTTGAATTCTGGAAGATGTTAGGTTTACACTAGATCTCTGACCATATTAATAATATCATGGCTTTCATGAGTGAAATGTTTTAACGCTGCCCTTCTTTGGTGCCCGAAATAACACAAAAAAAGCTATTTGCCTGTTGAGTTTCTGCAGATACTTAAAGCTAGTGATAGGACATGGAAGATCATCATCGAGCATGCTAGGACAGGTTTGATTGGTAAAGGGATGTAAGTGTATAATGTTCCACATTCTCAAGAAAAAACTGGGGTGGTTTTTTGATATTGGTGGTGCTGTGATTGGACTACGAGAAGAAAGCCAGTGTGTTCCTCTTGATAGGCTCTCTGGAAATGAAATGGCACTATTCTCTTGTTTCTGAATTTCTTTCTTTCTCTCGTTCTTTTGATCTTTTCCAGCTAAAGAAATATGATTCTGGAAACAGGCCGCAGCACACAAGATGGTAGAATCCACATCTGAGCACTGAGAGGAAGTACTACCTTTTGACGATGAGAGTGCGCACATGCATGGCTCTTTGCAGTCGATGCACTCCCCGGGGCCTGATAGTCTTACTGGCTGTAACTTTGTGACTTCTCCAATGATTGATGATCCCAAGATTAATAACGACGGATTGTTTGTCACAGATGACAGCGACCAAGGCCCTTATTGCCCTATCTGGACTCCAGATTTTGACCACTGTTTGTTTGTTTTCAATGACAATCATGGACTTCGATCAGAGAGCCCCCCTGTGGAATCGCATGCCAACAAGAAACTGATGCTACAGATTTCCTGCTGATTGATCCAGTGCCGAGCCTTAAGTCCCACGGAGGTGGATTATCATGGTATATAGCTTGCTTAAGTGGGTTTCAGTATGGAAGAGGGTTGGGGCAATAGAAGGGGTACATGATCAGAAGAAACAGAGAGTTTATTAGTAAGGAGACGTTTCATAGGTACTGCCCAAATCTGCGTGCAGCTGCATTCTCGGCACAGTTGGGATTGATCAAATGTATATACCTGGTAGTTACGGAATTTATCAGCAGTAAGAGGTTTTATAGGTGCTGCCCTGCAAGTCTGTGCAGCTGCATTCTAGGTGCAATTGGATACTGATAAAAGTGTATATACCTGGTAGTTTATAGATTACCAAGATGCAGCTATGCAGCTGAGATATAAAGCTCATTGTTGTACTTTCGGATTGAAGGCTTACTGTGTAAATAATTTCTTGTGAGGGCGTTTCCAGTTGGTGCTTATGTGAACTTGCGAAGTCTAAACAGTTCATCTTACCTACTCTTTTCCCTTGTCTGGGTCACAAAAGCTAAGATTGGACTGCAGATGGAATGTTGCTGCATAAAAGCGACTGGATATATCCCAGACAAAGCTTGAACTCCGAGGTGAGCCACACCACAAGGGTGCTCTCCACCCGAGGCACTCAAAGCTTGAGACCACACCTCTATTATTTGTTCCCCAAACAAACTAAAATTTTGTTGTTAAATATACTAATCCGGCCTATTAAGATACTACTTAGATTATTTAAAACTAGGCTCAGAAATTGTAGGAACCCGTCTTGTCCCTATGGCCTCGGCTCCAATGTGTAGTTCTAGCACGCACAGCTCGCCACCGTGTGTGTGTGCGCCAACTGAATAAGGTATGCTGTGTCAATAAACCATCCAAGAAGAACGTGACAAAATAAAAACCGTGAAGGTAACATGTCCCTTCTTGTAAGCACCGTCTATCAGAGTGGCTCAGTAACTCAATTTATGGAGTACTGTTCATGTGTAACATGTCCCTTCTGGTACTAGCTTTTTCTGAACATTTTTTGCCATCTCCCAACTCATTGGAGCCAAAAGTTTTCCTTTTACAACAAAATTACATGTGTAAAAAAAAGCAGCAAACTGGTATGAAAAAGTTACCCCTCAGAGTCCTTATAATGTACTTTGGATTCTCGTTTCATCGTAACTTCTTGCCATGTAGTATGCTAATATCATATACTTGAGAACCTCAGGCTATTTACTTGCGTACTGGAAACTGAAGAGAGATTCAAATAGCACAACCCCACTCCCAATGGATATTAACTGTTGACTCTACACATATTTTCGCTTTTCCAGATGGAACAGGAGTAATGGTCAAAAAGAGAAAAACTATCGATGCTCTAGGAACCGCTAAGCCATAATATGTTGCAGGCAACTGACATTAGCTCTACTCTGAGTTGACTTCAAGATCCGTTCTTCATCATCGTGATTCATGATTGCCAGTAACAAGTGAAAATTTTAGGTCTTACAAGCCTTGCTATCATCACACGTTTTCCCCTAACAAAAGCAAATATGACCGTTAGCTGTCAAGATATTGCTTCTCCTAATGTAAAAACTAAACATCGAGCAATATAACACCATGGGAGGATGAAACAGCTGGATTGCAAGAGCTGAGACAAAAACAGCCTCTTCAACTCAGTTTTGAAGCTGTCCTTATTAACAACTCGAAGCATATACCTTTTGCATTGAGCTACTGCTCTAATAGTTACTTAGGAGGAAAAGGCTCCAGGGTTTTATAGGCAATCAGAATGAAACTGGGAGCTATGAGAATTGCATATTTTGTTCTCGTTAAACTGGAAGCTATGAGAATGCCATATTTTGTTCTCGTTATATGGGTGGCCTGCAAAGTGGTTTCTCCCATATTCTGAAATTGCAACTGCATGGCTGTTAAGCTTCGCAGAATTGTCAGCCCGGCATAATTGAACTTGGCTAAGGATAAATACTCTGTACAATACGTTAAAACTATTTCTGTTTAGCTTTAATTTGATCGGGAAGCCATCCAGGTCCCATCATAATTTGTAGGTTTTTCTGGAGCCCTAAAAGGAATTGTCTTAGTTCTTTCTTCCATACCCTCTTACTGATTGATTGATGTAAGTTTGACAAATTGGAGTGGTGGTGGAGGTGGAGGTGGCGAAGAAAAGAAGTAAGTTCATCTACATAGAGCACTCCATCTTAACACAAATAAAACTTCGGTTGTAAACAATTCGCTTTATAAATAACCTTGTTGACTTGTTTCAGCAGGACATTTGCCCAACTTTTCACTTTAGTTGAAATGAATACAAAAAGAAACAATAATGGAGGTGGTTGCACATTTCTGACCTTATTCTTTCGCAACTCCAAAACTTCTTCTAGAGGTGGCCGGCCTGAAACAACATGTCACTTAGTACCACTTTCACAGTGCAAACTTGTAAAACAACAATAGAAGCCATCTGCATGGCATTTAAGTAGTACACATCCCATTTTCATAATCTTTTGCAAAGAGTTCAATAGCATGATAGTGTTTAAATGAAAACCAAATTACATGCTGGAAAGTGCAAAATAAGTTTTTAACGTAACACAGGATGACCAAGATATGAAACATGAAGCGAAATTTGAGAGTCGTGTGATCACAACAGTCTGTAGACAGACCTGTGATTTCAAGACGGTATTTAGCCCAAACACCATACACTGCATCAGCTATTGCTGCCATCTGTAAAAAGCATCTACCTTAATCAGGCGACATAAACAACTTCCATACGTAATGTACATAAGCCTGAAAGCCACATAGAAAGAAGCTATAACTATTAAAAGCAAGTAAGAGGACTTACTGGCTCATATTTGGTAATGGCATAAACCCATCCCAGACCAACTGCTTCATATAGTCTTCTAAATGCCTGCATAAGGTCTCGATGGGTTGTAACATTTTTCTGGGCTATGAGTATGTTCTAAAGGAAGGAGAACAACATGAGCTGCAGCTTCTATCAGCATTGAGAGTCATGCAATTTGCTTCTCAAATACAAAATTGGATAGAGCTTTGGGATACATAATGATTAAGGAAGAGCATACCTCAACATCTGTCACCACAGTTCCATCAGACAGTATTGCATGAATTCTTCCCATAACCTAAACATTTAGACAAATCTTTGTCTTAGATCTTAAATGAGAAAATTTTGACAATGGTTTAAATATCGACCAACATCAGATTGCAAATTTCATGGCAGGATGGCACCAACTCTCGGATCTGAGGCATTCAGATCAGCTCATGGGGTGCTGATATCAATCCAAGACCCTATTTTAATTGCACTTTGCTGGATAATAACTATAGTTTGTACAATTATGTCCAAAAGGCCATGTTAAGGCTTCTTTATGTTGGTTTTAATTTCCTGTCTTATGCAACCTCACTTTGAAACACGTGCCTGTATACCTAAAGGTAGGAAAAAACAGTCTGAATCAGATCAATTATACATGTATAGCGATAATAAGATGGTAAGTCAATTTCAAGAAAAGTGGAGAGCCCCTATCCTAAATGGTTGCTAGGAAAAGGAAAAATTGAAATCAACGTCATATCAGCAACAACATTACAATGCAGCCACTTATGACATTGTTTATAGCAATGACGGGGACCCAAAATTTTGGCTTACAGTTTTGTAGTCAAGGCCTTGATTTTCTTCCGGAGAGTACTCATCTGAACTTATATCGACAAACTTGATTGCTTGATAGCTCTTATCCCTCTCTCTTAACATGTTAACCTGACAGCATAGTCACTTCGTGAACAAACTCTAAGAGAGTAAATATCCTTGAAGAAAAACATGTTAATGCAACATCCAGACAAGCTAAAAGGAAAATTGAAAAAAGCAGCAATGTGTAATTCTGGGATCAGGTATACCTCACGCATGCAAAGGGGGCACTCCCCATCATAGAGCATTTTTATCTTCCAGTTCTGTGATGATTGTTCTTCCTCTCCTACCTTCTTGGGAGCTACTGGATCTGTAGCTACGCCGTGTACTGCACGTACTGAGTAACTATGTCCTGCAACCAAGGAAACTAGTCAGACAACCTGACTAACAACTTTTGTTTATGCATACGTCAGTTTCTGCTGATCACGTGATTGCTGAAATCATTGTGTTAAACAACCCAATGAACTAAAAACAAGTTTTGTTTGATATGTTGCTTAATTGATCATTTATTTGTGCAATCTGAATTGGATTCACTAAACCAGGATAACAGAGCAAATTCAATCAAACAGCCCGCAGAATTTTGTCAATTCATTGCTTAACTGTTCATATTTAGATGAAAAGAAGCTAACACCTAAACTCGATATGGACACCAAACCAGGAAAGTTGAACATACGTAACCAAACACCCAACAAACTTGTTCTCTTGTTGCTTAGTTAAAATCATATTTTGATCAAATATCTTAACATATGCAGGAGCAAATACCCAATTTGGATTAAACTCACTAAAACAAGAAAAGAAATGTAAGGCAAACATGCACCAAACTTCATTCGATCATTTGCAAGAGAGAAGCTTAACACATCATTAGCAGATGACAAACCAATTTGGGCTAGCTTCAGTAAATTCTCGAAAAAATTCTTAGCAAAAATGCAAGAAGGTAGTTACCAGTTTTGATATGGGTATATGAAACAGGTCTGTGGAGGGATTGTGAAGAGGTGCCATGGTATCTGGTCCTGAGGAAGATGGGAATTGAAAGGAGAGATGGGTTTGATGCTTGTCTTCTTCCAATTGAAGCTGCTGCTGCTCTCAATGCCATGTTTATGTGGTTCATTCATTCCCGATTCCTCAAAAAGCTTTAAATGGAAGAAGGGGTGGGCAAAAATTAGTTAGTTACTGGTTTTAAACGACCTGCATACGTGGCAACACGGCATTCATCCAATTAGTCTTTAACGGCAAATACTCTTCTGCGACACTAATTACTGTAACAAAGACGAGATGCGTTTTGTAAAAATTAAGTGTGATTTTTATTAAGTGCTAATTGCCAATACCATTTAAAATATAAACTTTAAATTGTAAGAACTCTACGTGTCCTATTTAAAAATTTTAATTTGTGATATTTTTGAACAATTCTTACAATGTCAAATATCAATATTTTAAATAGATAGTTGTGTACCATCAAAAGTGCCGTATAACAAAAGAGTTATTTCGTTTATAAGTGATATAGATATAAAAAAGATATTTACTAAAAATCTTAGGTCGTTGTTGTTGAAATTTATCGTGACTATATTTTGTAGCTAAAATATATTTAGCGAAATTTTTGTTGCTATTCCAAAAACATCATAGTCCCAAACACAAGAGAAACGAATCCACACTAAAAAGGGGATGTCTCTTACTGCAATATGGAGTTAATATTGCACGATCGCAGACCATGGGTGTAGAGATGTCAATGTACCTAGTTTGGGAAGGCCAAACCCTAGCCTAACGGGTCAAAAGAGAAAACAGGCTAGACCGGACTTCGGGCTACAGGAAACCGGGCCGGGCCCACCGGTTGATATTAGGGCCTAGTCCAAGCCCAGACCCTAAGCCCTAACTTTAAGGGTGGGCTTGGGCCAGGCCCAACATAAATAATTTTTTTAAATCTTTTTATTCATGTTTTATGTTGCGAAAAAAGTACCCACTATATTATGCTATCAACTTCTTTGCTCTAACTTGATTACATATTTATGGGACGAGTGTAAAACTAGAAATTAATTGCTAAAAAGTGCTCCTATCAAGAAAAATAATCTACATATTATCTAGTTATATTTATCAAAGCCGCTTCACACTATATGTACCTTGTTGCAATAGTTACATATAAATTATTCCTAAAAACAGTGTGAACAGTAAACTACCACAAGAATATAGTATATTCTCATATATGTGGAAAGTGCTCAAAATAATAACATATAAGTAGTCTTAACCAAAAATTAAAACGGGAAAGTAATAAATATAAAATTAAAGCCACAACAAGCTACCATTAAAAGAAACAAAAACAAAACCACAAATGACAAATGACAAAGTAAATTCTGTACCAGAAACATTAAATGAAAGCCTACTTAGAAATCATTGAAAACACGTCACACACCCACACATCACTGCCTGTGTTAAAAAAAAACTAATCAGATGAATTCAATAACACCTCCAAAACTATTAATTTAACCAAAAAGATCCAAAAGGATGAAACTTCAAAAAAAGAAAAATAAAAAAATTATAAGGGAGTGACCCTAAGGGCAGGCCGTTTTCCCAAATCCTTCGGCCTAGCCCTTGACCCTATGAATCATGGCTGTACTGTTCACCCTTTAGGGCCGGGTCAGGCTGGCCCGCGGACGGTCGGCCCTTTGACACCTCTAGGTGCCGATCATTTAACTTTGTTAGATGATGTGGCTAATGCGATAGGAAGAGATGTTAAAGGAGGCACAAATTATATTTCTTATATATATATATATATATATATATATATATATATATATCAAAAGGTTCCAAATGGTAGAGACCATGGATCTTTGATCAACCAATATTTTTCTCCTAAAAATCTAAGCTATCATTAAGGGAGATGACCTTATGGTGAAGTATTTTTAAACTTTTTAATCATATTCTCTTAATAATACCAATTGCAAAGTGCAAAGTGAAAAACTGCTAAATAAAGATTGTACACAAAAAATTCTTAAAATCACATATAATAACCTTCAAAAACTTAATAGGAGTTTGGGAGAAATATAACCTCATTTCTTTGGTGCAGGTGTCGAAGCTTCGTATGGCTACGATGTTGGTGGCAATGGTTATGGTGGTAACAAGACGTGATGGGTAACGGCTAGGTGGTGGCTGGAATACGAGCCTCTGATTCCTGTTTATTTGCCCTGGGAGCTTCTCCGGCCATCCAGAAAGAAAAGGAACTTGGGAAGTTATAAGTTGAAACTTAAGGGGCATATAGAGAATGACACCATTTTTATGTGATCTTCCTAATTTACGCCTAATCTTAGTTCTATTTTAAAAAAATTTAACGCCTTCTATTAGAAAAAGTCGACAGAAGGTTTCAGAGGGTCTGGATTTTTATAAGGACTTATTCGGCTACACAAAATGAAAAAGAACTAAAGAAGTTAGAAATCGAAACGTAAGTAACATGGTTCATTTTTAACTAAAGAGACGAACTATCTTTTGTGATGTCAGAATAGTAACTTCGTTCATATTTTAATATAATTTTTTTGATAAATTAAAAAAGGAAAAAGGAATACTTATTCTATTTTTTATTTTATTTTTCTGCACCTCGCTCTCGCCACTGAATGATTATTTTTATGTACTGTATCTTGCAATTTTATCTACAACGGAGAGCGTGAAACTGGAGTTTTGTTTTCTGTTTGTGTTTATGTTTTTCTGTTTTTGGGTGGAATAATTCTCTCTAGCTCTCTGTCATTTTCTTTCCTTTTTTCCTTTGTTCAGTTTTACCCAGAAAATTGAACTCCAGAGACCAGTTTCTTTGCTTTTGGGTTGCTAAAAATGGCTTTCTTCTCCAACAAAGCCACCATCTTCTCTCGCCTCCGACCTTATTCTCAGGTACGTACCAGATCTGTCTCTGTATATCATCGACTTTTGGGTCTTCCACTTGTTGGCTTCTACTCCAACTTCCTCTTTTAATCTCTAATCTTGTATCTCTCTATCTCTCTTTCTACATGTAGAACGCGGATGGTTCTTTACCTCTGTCTAGACGTGGAATCCACAGCCACGTCGAGCTAGGTGATCGCGAGAAGGCTGTGAGTCACCCCTTTCTTTAATCACTGATTAGCACCCTTATTTCATGTGGGTTCTTCATTGCATGTCTTAGATCGAGTGGATTAGTGTAGACTGTAGACTTTTGGAGAAATGGGCATATGCGTGGATTGAAGAAAATCACTGGATAGGGTTCTTGAAATGGAGTGGGAGTCTGCTGTATCTTCATATGCTCATTACCTGTGAAGAATCTCTTCTTCATATGAATATCAGTCTTGCACATTTATTTCGATTCTATGTCTAATCACTACGACCTAATTAGTGCTTTTCAGTTCGAGTGATGGTAGTCTTTCCTAATTCTTAACCCAAATTTCTCACCTGCTAACGATGTGATGTGGAAAACTATGGGCCAGGGGCGTATCCAGGGTGTTATGTCGTGGGGGGCCAAAATTTGCATGTAAAAGTTTTAGTTGCTATATAGCCAGATTTGGTGCAACGAGGAACACTTAATAAACTTGAAGCATTCTGATCTTCAATTTCATAGGATGCAAGATGGAAAAGAGTTGTATCTCCATGTGCATCAGTACAAGGGGGGAGCACGAGCTTTTCTTTGAGGGGCACCAAACTTAATTAGATACAGGGTGAAATTATGGTGTCAGGGTGTCATGATGTCACTTGTTACCTTGTAGTGATTTTTAAAGTTATTAAGGAAGGTTTACAAGATTTGTTTTGATAATACGATTTCGTTTTTTCAATTCTTGGCTAGAGTAGGATGCGTTCAGATTTTGGTTTCTTTGATTAATAATGGTGGGAGCCAAATGTTTATGCACATGGAAAAGTAAGCATGGAAAAACTTCACAAGGTAACCGAATGTGAGGGAGGGGTCTTAGGGACCACAGGTACTGACCCAGCCCATTTTGCCCAGAAATGGAGTTAACTTGGCTAGATTGTAAAAAGTTTGACGGGGACCATGGCGTACCCCTGCCTTTCCAGGCTTCCTCCACTGCATTAGTACTAGTATTTATTCTATATCCCAATCTCCTTATGATTTTTAATGGCTCTTGCAACATATAAACTTCAACCTTTAGTGAAAGAAGTACATAGGAGAGAGTTCAAATTTCAAGTGAATTTATGAGTTTCCCATAAGAGATACTAGGATCTCTTTAACTTTTTTACTTTAATGCTTTAGTCAGATGGTATGTTGGTTAAATAAACAAGTTTTAGAAACAAATATTGGGGAAGAAAAAATTTCCACTCTGCCCTATTGAAGATCTGCCCCTGCCCTGGGCCAAGTATTTACAACACTGGGATCCACTGTTTTCAGATGCATGAACCATAGGCTTTTGGGGAGTCAAAACTTTGGTGAAGAGACCCTAAAGGTTCAAAGAAAATACATCGGTTATATATGTAACTTGATTCTTTATGAATGAGATTCACACAACAGGGATATTGAAATGAATACCTTCCATTTCAAATGCGGATGATTATCATAAGAGATTCCCAGCATTTTATAAGATTCCCGTTCTTGAAAATCCACACTTTTCCAAACCCAGAAAACAGACGGAATCCGAGGTTTCTTCCTCGGAGCAAATACTTTTATGCACATAAACTGCTTGAATCGAAGTTATGGACCCTTTCTTTGGTAGAAGTAATTCTTTCTTGTAAAAAACCCATTTCGGTACTAAGGATAGGTTGATAACCCACAGCGAAAGGCATTCTACCCAGTAAGGCAGATACTTCAGATCCTGCAAACTTCGGTGAAGTGTTTAGTGAAGAGTAGCAGCACTTAAGTAGAACAGTTTCTTTCTTTTATGATGTCGAACTATATCAATGGCCCTCATTTGATATACTAATTTCTCTGTTATTTATGTCCAAGATATTAGCACTCACTAAATGAACCTTAAAGAAAATTTGCTTTGAGGGTGCTTTCGCAGTTGTTTCCTCTTTGGTTTTGACATTGTTGTCTTATATAAGCGTCCATTTCCAAATTCAATGCATCACTGCGTATAAATTATTTTACTCGAAATCTGTTGGAATCATATCATTTATTTTGCCGGACTACCAAGAAGTTTCTTCACATGCCATCTGAATGTGAGATATGAGTTACATGTTAAATTGTTTTGCCACTGATAGGGGTCTCTTTGTTCCTTTCTGTTAATCTTCTGTTGCCACCACCCAAAAGTCGTAATTGATCTTACTAGAGAATCTTATGTTGTGTATACTGAAGCTCTTAATCTCAAACTTGTGCAGGGTTGATTTCCCACCCAAAAGTATGTTGCACTAAAATCTGTCATAAATAGATGTAATTCACGACCCTATATGCCACTGGGGGTTTTAAGGGTTCTCCATGGGTTAGAGGCGCTGGAGCTGTACGCAAGAAAAGAACCAATATAGTTGTCTTCTTCTTCTCTCTCATAGATGCACAGATCTACTTTCCTCTTTCTCTCCTACTTTCTTGCTTATCTTATAATAGTATGCTTTAACATGTTTTTGAACTTTCAACTATAACATCTTTCAGGATGATAAATCACTCAAAAACTTGAGTATGGCATAGTCTTTTACCAAGAAATCATCCGCCATTATCATCCAACCTATATTAGCTACGTAATACCCGTACTTATCAAAATTATTGCTTCTGTAAGCCTACACGAGACGCTCCCTCTGTCCCTTCATAAGTTAGTGCTTCAACTTTGCACCAATATTAAGAAGAGAGTCAAAGTGTTGTGGCGCCGTTATAACATCCACGCCAATACAGCATAGTAAACCTAATCTCCATCATATCGTCTAACTCAAAATTATATAAAAGAAAGAATTGATGTTGTGGCCATCAATTTGATTCAGTCACCAGTGGCTCTCAGTGGAAGTTTTTGGGATTGGAGGTGGTCTGTTGTTGCTTGTCAATGAGGTTACATTTGCTGGGTTAATTAGGTAGAAACGGGGAGAATGAGAGCTCAGGATCTATGTTGATGGTGGTGATGACCTTAAGGAGGTGAGGATGATGGTGGCTGTAGGGGCAACAGTGGTGGAAGAGGGGAGGGGGGGGGGGGGAGTGTAGATTGGCACTGGGTCTTTGACCAAGTCGTAAGGAGTATGCGGCGGCGGATTGAAAAGGGTACTGGGTCTTTGACCCAAAATGAAAAACAGAAAAGAAATTGGGTTCACGTGGGTAGTTATGGACTTTTGCAAAAGTTAGTCCAAACGTGGAAGCCATTCACTTATATTTGGACATCCCGAAAAGGAAAGGACTGCACTTATTACTCTATCTCCTCTATGTATTAAAATGTAGTACATGTATACATGTGTACATGCACGTATTGGGACATGCATATATACACGTATATACTTAGACATATGTTACACACATGCATATAATAATGTTTAGACACACATCTGATTGGACCTAACGAGGTTCTACAAGGAGTTTATTATTCGAAATATATCTGCATTATTCAAGGTAATTAGAATACCTTACATTCCATGCCAAACCTTCATGTCCTGTACTTTAAGTTTTCACCTTCTCTTACTTTGCTTCTTAATTATGCGATAAAATGGATCGAAATATGAAGGAAGTTTGGAGTTTGTCACCTGGAATAAATACTGTCTTCTTAATTTCTGCTTCATCTTTTTCTTCCCGTGCAATCTTTTAATCATAGTTCACCACTTTGCAGCTCTTGGCGAAGGACCCAGCACTAGAGCCCTTCAAATCACATAAGAAAAGTGTCAAGCGCCTTAAAAGAGTGGGAGATGTTCTCACTATCGTAGTTGTAGCTGGTATGCTTTTCTTTACATTAAGTTTAAACGGTATTTTGGTCTACATATTTATTGAAACTTCCTTAGGCATGTACAGGAAGAACCTCTACTCCTTTCTGGAGGACTGACACTCCTAGATATATGTTGCTAAGCCTTCAGAATACTAAGCTTAGTAACAACATTTTTTCCAATAGGTGTTGGTATATTTCAATGGATTATTATAATATGCAAGTTGGCTTATGGTTTATCCCTAGTGGTAGTCAAAAGGAAACGTGCTATGGCCCTTTAAATTTTTCCTCTAATTTGACTCAATCTTGAGGATATCTTGTACTTGAGGAGCATATAGTTTGTCTATGGGGAGCCAAAATAGAACTCATCACAACCACTGCAGATGGTTTCATCCACTGACTAGAGTTTAAATATGGGTTGCTTATCAGTTATCTGATATATCTTAAAGGACTTTTCAGGTTTCAATGAAAATATGCAAGTTGGTATATTTTTAGGCTATTGAGCTTATATTATCCCTAATGTACGTGGTAAAGGGAAACAGATATAGTTCGTTAGGTTTTTCCTCTAATTTGACTCAATCTTGCTGATATCTAGTGCTTAGGGAGTATATATTTTGTCAATGAAGACTAAAAAGGCAAATATTATTCATCAGTATTACTGCAGATGGCTTCACCCGCGGTCTAGAGTTTAAACAAGGTTGCTTCTCAGTTATGCGTTAACTTCATGTTGAACAGTAGAGGTGATAGGCACAGCGAGGCCATACCTGCAGTGATCATGTTAAACACTAGGTATATGTAATTATTGAATGTCCTTGTAACTTCTTTTAGGGGACTGTCTAACCACCAAGAAAACCTTTGGGGGGATATCCAATTTGTTTTTTTGGATGAACTGATTGAGTGAGTTGGTAAGCCTCGGTTATGACATGTCATTAGGTACAGTCTCAATCTCCAGTCTCCACCGCAAGACTATAGCTAATGACGAGTTACATATTTGCCGAATAGAAGAACTGGCCTCGGTTAGGACATGCCATTAGGTACAGTCTCAATCTCCAGTCTCCACCGCAAGACTAGAGCTAATGACGAGTTACTTATTTGCCGAATAGAAGAACTAGTGTATCGTGGTTCCAAGTTTGTTCTGGTGCCAATAAAGCTTGGTTGTAGATCATTTGACTCGTATGGCACTTAGAGAGCATAAGAAGTGAATTGAATTGAGATTCTGTAGATCACTTACCTAGTAGGACCCAATGGCTTGAATTCATCTGCATTTTGTTAATAAATGAAGGCAATTTCCCTTTTTCCTTTTCCTTATTCCATGTCAACTCTTTGGTGCACACAGTGTTTTCATTATTAATTCTTTGATAAGTTTTGTGATTGAAGTATCATGTATTATCTGCAGTACTTATACTTAGTATTATATAAGACATGTTTATAATTTAGCCATACTGGATTAGGTTAATGCACATAGAACAATATACTTGTGCGGAGATATTTGTTTACCAAAAAATTTTGTTTTGTCTTGCCCTTGAGTCTTGAGATAATGACTTCATCACTTGGGCAGCGGAAAAAGTAGATTCAGTTAATGCCTTGCTAGCTTACTCGGATTGTTTCATTACCGTATAAGTCGTCGTCTTCTTTTTTTCCAATACACTGTTTGTTTACATGGGTTCGCCATGTTGGCAGCCTATATTAATCTTTTACTTCGCATAAAAGGATTTATTGCAATTTTAAAGCACAGAGATAAATATAATTATGTGCATGACCTGCTGGATTGTTTACTATTTTATGCCACTTGTATGGCCAATTCAGTGAATACGCCATCTCATGACATCCGTGTGAGGTTTGCATTGTATCTACAGCAGCAAGATCCATGAGGGCTAGTATCAATATTTTGATTCGCTCAAGTCTTGTTTTGTAGTGGCAAGGAAGCTCTTCTTTTTTCGCAATACTTCCCTTTTAGAGTACCTTTTTTACAGAGGAGTATTTTGGTATTTATTTGCACAATTTCAGCTTGCTGCATTGGAGTTTTTCATGCGGCCGCAGAATGAGTGATATTGCCATGACACCTGTGTGGTGTCATGGCGATATCACTTGCGGGACAGGCAGGGTGTACTGAGGCCTATCTTGCGGGTGCCCTGAGAGGGGCATCTTTCGGTTATGTAGATCATGTACTGGAGCCAAAGATCTCTTAATTACGAGGATACATTTTATTCCCCGAATGACCACTGTTTCTCTGCCCCTGAACATTCAGTAATCAGTAGTGTATATTTCATAAATGAAACAAATTGTTTTAGGGGATGGAGAAGAGGTCTATCCAATTGGGCGCCCCGGGAATTAAAGTCCATTCATAAGCACGAACATCCAGCAGCAAGTATTTGGTTACTAAACTTTATTACTTCCTCCCTTAGTTGCACAAAGCGGGGGCGGGGGAGCGTAAGAACCTGGAAGAATTTAAGCTTGGGAGAGGCTTGAATAAATAAATTCGTTAAACAGTATTACCATTTCTTGAATATAGTTTGAGGGAGGGAGGGTAAAGACAAATAAGGAGGCTTTAAGGACTTGAAGGAAGAGAGAAACAAGGAATTAAGTCGAAAAGGGCTTGATTTCTAGGTACTCTCTCCATGCATCTCTGTCCAGCTGTCGGGATCGAGTTCTCATATGAGCTTGGGACAAGATCCCATGGAGCTCCTAATTTGGGATCGCAAAAGCGAATTTCCGAGAGAGAAGCGTCACCATATGAGAAGTTTCCTGCAACTAAGCTTCCTCCATCTCCATTGGGTTTCCCTCTTTGAAAGTTAATCTTTTTAAGAGATGATAACTACCCGAAAACATTGTAATACATTTTTAGTGAATAACGACTTCATGCAACCTTCCTTCCTCACTGTAACACAACACCTTCAATCTCCTCACCCTTTTTCCACTTCCTACTTGGCTCCGCCATCATTACCAAGCTCCTTCGCCTCGGTTTCAGGCTTTCAGCAACCTACTCATCCACCGCTGCTGCCTCCCTGACCTGACAGACCGATCTGCCGTCAAAACCTTATGTCATCTTCGTCGTTGCAAAAATCGATGGAATCCACCTTAAGACAACCTACCCCGTCGACGTCGTTGCACCAACCTGATTGTGATTTATGTGCTCATCAAGTTTATAGAGTTGATCGATGGGGCTGCCGCAGCGCCATGCAGCTCAAGTTTTCTTATGATGTTCCCAACTTCTTTGGAAGTTCTTGCCATACTTTAATACAGTAGTTAAACTTCCTATGATAGCTGCTATGTTGTCGCATTACCTGAAGTTTCTAGCCTGTCTTATTACAAGACAAACACATGTTTCAAAATGGTTGCCACTTTAACAAGAACCCCAACGTAATACATAATGTAGACCCGCTGACAGGTTGGGCAGCTGAACAAATGCTTAAACCTCTTTTCTCTATCATGTACCATTTGCTCTGTCGGAAATAATCAGCTGTAATATCTTAAGTCACTCCCTCTTTCTAAAAAGCATATCCCCACCTGGGGGGCTTCCCATCAATTGCAAGATTCATTTAGGTCTGGCTTTCTTCTTTGCTCCTTCGAAGATTGATATGGTTGGCTACATTATAGCCAACCAGTCTGTGTTACGTACACACAAAAAAAAAAAAAAGAATGTTGCAGTCTAGAGTGGGGTTGCTTTTCACTATTTCCAAGTTCTCAGATGCATTTCTTGTTTGTTTCAGGATGTTGCTATGAGATCTACGTCAGAGCAGTAATGCGAGAAGAGGCCAGGAAACAAGTGCGGGAAAGTGCGAATAGTTAAACCATTTGCTGGAGATGTGAATGGCTCAGAGGAAAGTAGGCGTCCTGATTTCCTTTTGCAGAGAGACTTGTGCTTGGGCTAAAAATAATGGTGTAAGAAAACCAGTTTTGACTTCTATTCGATTTCTGAAGGATGAATGCAATGGGAATAGTTTTGCGACTCCAACGATCTTCGTTTATAGTTTTAGCGACATTTTTCTGCTATAGCAAAGGTGCTATAGAGCAGGTGAACGTAGTCTTGGAAAATAGGTTTGGCTTTTTTCAATGCCGGGAGATAATTTCAAGCAATTGTCTTCCATAACAATCTCTCCCTAAAGATTTTGCATGAGAGTGGACAAAACATAATCAACCTTGAATAAAAACGCTCTCCTTTCTCACATCGCGCAAAATACCCCAATTCCCTACCCACAAACTACTTCTCCTCCATTCTCCGTCACCACTGCTGGGTTCTTCCGGCGTGTGGTGTCATGGCAGCGCTAGTTTGTGGGCTTGTTTTGTGAGTTTATCACTTATGTCTGGGATGTGGCAGTGATCTTGGTCGCGTGGGGACGAGTGGATCTGTCGGGTGGAGGTGGACTTATTGGTGGTTGGATGGAATTTGGCGGTTTTGCCGCCGGTTTTAGTGTGGGTATGGTCATAAGACAGCAGATTTGATGGGTGGCGGGTAAGTGGTTGGTAGTTAGTTTCTTGATTGTATCGGGCGTGGTAGTGCCGGTGGGCTTCTCTACTAGGATTCCCCTTCACCCCCCCCCCCCCCCCCGGCGGGCCTGTGTCAGAAAGGTCTCGGGTCGGTTGGTGGTGAATGGGGTTTTTGTGTCGGTACAGGGAGTTAGATTCCAATTGGTTTGGGTTGTAAGGTGGATGGTTAGTGGCGTATGGGGCTGCTTGTGGTGATGGTGTGCCAATCTCCGAAACGCTGCGACATTTCTGCCTAGAAAGGGGACATAAAAGGCCCCCACCGGCTAAAGAACAGTCAGGCAATAACTTTCGGCGGCAGTCAACGGCCGGGAATAGTGATGAGTGGCCTGACGGGGAATGGTATTGAGAGGTGGCCTGATAGTGGAGGCAGAGGCGACGACGAGGGGTGTAGAATTCCTGCCGGTGGCACGCGTTTCTCTGTGCGGTGGTGCATGTAGTAATGGTGCCTAGGGACACGAGCACGGTGTTGGATACATGCTCTTGGGCTGGCAGAGGGTAGTGGGCAGGTGTCTTCCAGAGGCTGTCCCTGTTGCCTTTGTGTGACAGGTGGAATTTTTTAGTTTGGTTATGTTTATCCTGCTTTAAAGAAAAAAAGGAAAAAAAAAAAGTATCAGTTTAATTTTATAATTAGCTGGTTTTGTACGATGTTATTTAGTTATTGTGTGTTTTAGGATTAATTATAATTTGTGATGTTTATTGGATGGGGATGTCATCCATGTATGCGAGCTTTTATATTCTTGCCTTTTATGGGATAAGATTATTTTATAATTTTTTATTTGTATATATTTTATTATTCTTTAAAAAAAATTGCACGAGAGAGAATTATGCCTTTGTGTGACAGGTGGAATTCTGCCTTTTATTGTTCTATCTATATAAAGAAAAAGGTCCAATTGTTCTATTTTGTGTTAAATCCAGGGACGGATCCAGAAAGTCTAGCTGGGAGGTGTCAAAAAATCATAAAAAAATTTGATGGCTAACATAAAAGAATTTAAAAGGTTCAAGTTCATATAAAACATGACTAATCAAAGGCACATTATAATTAGTATCACTATTAAATCTGTTAAATACAAAATAGATTGTTCAATTTGTCTACTAACAATATATTTTCACTATGATTTGTTAAGGTTAGTCAACGATATATTTTTAATTTTGCGTAAAAAAAACTTAACTCTTACTGTATAAATATATTACTAATGTGATTGTTAACTATATGAGTACATCAGTTACGTATACGTTAACTAGAAGAATTTAAAACAAAAAAAAGAACGCATCTTAACCTATTCTTGTTTTTTTTTTTTGGTAATGTAGAGATTTAGAATTTGAAATTTAGAAGAACGAAGGTAAAGTAAGAAAATGAAGAAGATAATGACTATGATAGGACAGAAAGAGTAAAAGACACAACAAATGAAATTAGTGTTACAATATGATGAATTTTTGTAAACATTTAAAATATTTAAAATATATTGATTTATTATCTAAGAAAACTAAAGAAGAATTACAAACAAAAAAAAAATTGAGGGGTGCCCCCCCCCCCCCCCCCCCCCCCCCCCCCCCCCGCGTCATGGGAGTGGTCCGTCCCTGGTTATACCAAGCAAGGTAATCTTTTAGTAACAAGTTAATTCTTTTTTCACCGTATTCCATCTTTTGGCATTCATTAGAATTCTATACATAGACATCGCATAACTAAGTCCTCGAGCTCTAGGTTTTAATCAAAGCAAGCCACCCCCACGAGATATAAATAAGTGGGATTCGTTTCATTCTTCATAATAATCTTTTTTCTAAAGGAAAGGGGAGTCTACAATTTTTAGAAAAATAAAAGTGCTGAGATTGATTTTCAAAAATAAATAGTAGATTATATCATAATCACTTTTCAAAATCAATTTTAAGCAAATTAGCTTTAATGGTGTTTGGATAAAATAATGTTGTTAGTGTTTCCAAGAAAGGGTGCTAAATTTTTTTGTAATTAACATGAATATTTGGTACTATGTTTGATAAAACCTGATTATAATAAAGTTATTAATTTATAACTCTTGCTTTATTAAATTATGATTTCATCATTTTTTTAGCTTTTGGAAACTGATTTAATAAATTTTTGTGTCATTGCAATGCTTAATTAACAATCTAATTTAATACAAAATTAATCATCAACAGACTCTAAAAATTAATTGTACATTGTACATGGTTTGTAGCTGTCCAACTTAGATAAATGAAAACATTTAAATGAAATTTTCCTTAGCACAACTGATCTAACCAAAACTTATTTCAAATTTTCCCACAAGGAATGCCCACTTAGTGAGACAAAATGATATCTGCCGAAAGTATGAGAAAATGGAACTTCTTGTTGGAAATCCTTCACCTGAAATTTATTTCTAACTATGCTTGTAATATCCCGAACTTCGAGAGGTGGTTAAAAATACCATCTGGGCTCCAAAAAATAAACGGGCGTTAAATTTAAGTAATGCTCGAGTATTAGTAGTGTATAGGAGCTTAAAAATATTTTGGGACAAAAATGTAAAATTTGAAATTTCGAGGGCATTTTCGTAATTTTGGAAAACATTGGGGGGCATTTGTGCAATTTTATAAAAGTAATATAGGAACCTTTTTTTTTTAATGTGCCACCTCCTACTAGCTTAGGTGACTAAGCCAAATTAAATAATTTAATATGGGATCTGGATATGTGAGTTCTCGGATGAAAGAAAGAAGAAGGAAAAAAAAGAGGAAATAAGAACAGGAAAGAACAGAAAAGAAAACAGAGTGGGAAGAACAAAAAGAAACAGAGAGAGAAAGAAGGAAACAGTAACCTGAAACCAAGAAAAGAGCAAAACAGAGAGGGGAGAAGAAGAAACTTCGGGCAGACATCAGAGGAAGAGAGAAAGAGAGATTGAAGAGAAGACTAATTAGGGTAATCTTCCCTTTCCTTCCTAGTGTGCGAATTTCAAATTTTGGTAGTATGTTTGAGCTTTATTTCAGAATGAAGTTATGAAAGTATCACTGCGAGAAAACCGGTTCGAACAATTGTTCAGTGACATGTGTTCCTCGAAGGGCAACTTCGTAAATTCATATATTTTTGCTCTATATTTTTTGTTTCATCCCTCAAGAGATGTGTGTTGGGACTCGTTGCTAACCGTAATACAACGTGGTCATTGTACATAATGTTCCTTAAAACGATGCGCGATATTGTCAAGTTACCGTAAAAAATATAGAACTGAAATTTATTTAATTTTTTTTAGTTTAAGAATAATTCAAATTTAGGTATGCTTGTCTATACTTTACTTTGACGTTGATGGTCTTTAGCGACCAAAAAAGAAACTCGCAATAGAGTGTCAGTTCATAATTTAGAAAATGCTATTCATTTCTTTGGTATATTATCTATTTTTGCCGTTAAAATATATTTTAGTGGTGGTGTTACTTCCTCCGTCCCACATAAATTGATCATATTTCCTTATTGGAATGTCCTACAAAAATTGCTTATTTTTCAAATTAAGAAAGATTCAATAGGTGTTTTTCTGTATTTACCCTTCTTACATTTTTTTTATTTTATCTCTCTCTCTCTACATTTAACTCGCCACCAATTCATTTTTTGTCTCCTGATTCTTTATAGGGGAAAGTAGGGAATGACCCCCTCTACTTTACTCGTTGTGCGATTTGCCCCCCTCTACTTCAAAATTAACCACTAAACCCCCCCACACTTACAAAAATTGGGCACCTTAGACGGGTCCGTTATAAATAGTGTGAAATGACCAAAATACCCTTATTTCTTTATTAGTTAATGACCCCCTGTACTATACACGGTGTGCAATTTCCCCTCCTCAACTTCAAAATTAACCACTAAACCCCCTTACACTTACAGAAATTGGGTACATTAAATGGAAACCGTTAAATTTAAATGACAATTTTGCCCATGACCCTCCCCCCCTTCATTCCCCACCCCCCCACCCGTTAGACCAGTCCCCCACCTCATTCTGCGCTACCAGATTCATTGCAAACAAGGGATTGCTGCAATCTGCACCTCCTCTTCTGGTCAACCCCGCTACAATTGGTGATTCACTGAGCACAACCACTGGTCTTTTTCTCCGACCACCAGGGAGTTACAAAAAAAAAAGGAACCACGATTGCCGTTGGTATATCACCGGCACAACAACTACCATGATCAGCGTCACAGTAACCACCATTCTGGCCAACTCCCCCAACTTTATACTGTCTGGCTACACATCGTCGTGAGTTGCCTCATCGCTGCCATTTCCCACCACCTTGCGTCTGCAAGCCAGTGGGGCTTCTTCATCGGCCACCAACCGACCGACGCAATCAACACCGGTAACATCAATCCCCACAGACACAGGCTATCGGCATCTGATTGCCGCACATCCATCCAGATCCCTGCCACCACGATCGACGACCACGTCCCTAAATCGCAGGTCTAACCTCCGTCGTCATTCCACCCCAATCCACAACATCGCGCCAAGCAGCGTCACATGACCACCGTGACTGGCTACACGCCGCTGGGGCTGCACCAAATTCGCGATGACGTTGCCGCCACAGTCGCATGCGAGTAGCGTGTGTGTATGTTTGCAGTGGGTGTGCGTCTGTGTCTGGGTTTAGGGTATGTGTGTGTGTGTGTGTGTGTGTGTGTGTGTGTGTGTGTGCGCGTGCGTGCGTGCGTGCTGGGTGTGCGTGGAGTGTGTGTATGTGGGATTGAGTAAAAAGTATGAGAGGAGAGAAAAAGAAGTTGAAAGAATGGTATTAAACTTAAATAGGGTAAGGAAATAAGGGTATTTTGGTCATTTCACGAATATTCATAACGAACCCGTCTACAGTGCCCAATTTTCGTAAGTGTTGGGGGGGGGGGGGGGGGTTTAGTGGTTATGTTTGAAGTAGAGGGGGGGAAATCGCACACCGTCTATAGTACAGGGGGTCATTAGTTAATTACCCCTAACAGAATGGGCAAAAATATCATTTACAAAAAAAAATCGTTAGTCAACGCGCGTGTTGACCACGCGCTGTTAAATTTAACGGTTTCCGTCTAAGGTGCCCAATTTCTGTAAGTGTGGGGGGGTTTAGTGGTTAATTTTGAAGTGGAGGGGGGCAAATCGCACAACGAGTAAAGTAGAGGGAGTCATTCCCTACTTTCCCCTTCTTTATACTTCTTTATTATATTTTTTATCCACAATTAACACTCCATTAACTTATTCTCCTTTCTTCTCCCTGCTATATCTAAAGTGTAGAACGGAAAATACATAATATATGACTTAAATTTTTAATCTGTATAAAAAAATTAATTTATGTGAGATGGAGAGAGTACTTTGTAGCTATAAATGGAATGGAATGGAGGGGGGGGGGGGGAGCTATGATATGGGCAAAAGCTTCCTCAAGGAGCACTAAATTACCACAAAGTCCCCCATTTCTGACAGACTAACATGTGTGACTATTTTGCCATAGACAAACCTAATACGAACACAGAAACAAGATGCTAACGCCACTACTTCTCTGACTACTCTGAGCTGTAAAACCGCAGACTCAAACAGAGGGTAGACCTAACAGGAGAGAGATAAATTTTCTTTCTTGGGTTCCTTGAATTCGTTCCAGTTTGTTCCAAAGTTCGTCACTTTTCGTTTGTGGGTGTGAAAGATTTTGTGAAGGGGAAGTAGCAAAAGATGGCAACTTTTGCAGGTACAACACAGAAGTGCAAGGCATGTGAGAAAACCGTGTACTTGGTGGATGAGCTTACAGCTGATAACAAGGTTTATCACAAGGCCTGTTTCAGATGTCACCACTGCAAAAGCACCCTTAAGGTGACTTATTTGTTTATTTAACTACTTTTTCCTCTTTGCTTATGATCAATTGACATGTAGCTTTATATATTCGTACGTGGATGTGGGTTTTGGACCTTTGGTTGAGATTGATTATGATCAACTTGCTTGGAGCATAATGATTTTCTGTTCAAGTATAGCAAGTAGGACTTGCAAATTTGATGGCTTTGGTAGATATAATATGTAATGATCACTGATGTTTGAAGGTTGGGGTCTTTGGGCATACCAAGATCACTGATGATCACTTATGTTTAACATGGTTTCTCATCTAAAGCAAACCAAGATTGGTTTCTAATTTCCATGTCTTCTTTTGGATCATAGCTTGAAATGGGATATGGGGTTCATAGGATTGCTGAGTTGGAATGCTGATTCTCTTTGAGTTCTTCCTTCATTAGACTTTTATGTCCCAAATTTTGCTTTTATGACGACAATGGCAGTGTTTGTTTCCTATCCATTGCAGAAGCTGAGACGACTTTCTCATTGAATTAGATGATAGACCAAAATGGTATGTGTTTGAAGACTAATGTTGTGAGGGTGCTGAGAAGCCCGTATACCAAAATATCTTGGTAGTCGTAGCAGAAACATAGGAGATACTCCATCCCTCCTTGGGTTCAAGGAGCTTATATGTACAAGGAGCTAAATTCCCATGATGTAACCCCTCATTCCTGTTGGGCTAGGAAAAGGGAAGGCCGACTTTGATGATTTTCTCTCTCAGAATCTTTTGAACTCTTATAAGAGGGGCTATTCAATGGGGCTGATGAACATTGGCATCAGAAAATATCATCTGGTTGAATGGGAGGGCTTGGTAGTCCTTCAGCTTTATTTTATTGATTTTGTGACTTTTGAATTTTAGACTTCTTACCAAGACTTGTCTGAAATTCATCGGACATGAACACAGATATGCACATTTTTTACCAATCATAAGTTGTCACCCTGTATTTGTTTTGGAAGATGCATCAACTACCGTTTCGTTCAGCTTTATCACCACTTGTTGTTTGTTCACTGAATTGTACCTACAGTGCTCGTAAGCGACTTTGCTCTAAACCATAAGAAGTAACCAAGAAGTAGGCGTCTTACCATCAGTAAACAATAGTAGGCCAGCCTAGCCATGCGGGTCTTGTCATTGAAACCGACTTTCTTTCCGTATCATCTCTATCACCTACTATTGTATGCTCACTGTATTTGGCCTCGACAGTCCCTGCAACCAAGTAGGAAACTGACCATCACAAAACCTTAATAGTCTTTCCTATTTGCTTCACTGAAATCCTCTCAGATATGCTGCCTGTGCCATCTCTATCACCTAATATTGTTTGCTCACTGTATTTGTCCTTGAAATCCTTGCAAACAAGTAGGAAATTTTGGCCATCACAAAACCTTAGTAGTCGTTCGTACTTGCTTCAGTTAAATCTTCTCAGATATGCTGCTTGTGCCATCTATTTGGCCATAATTCACTTCTCTTTTTCTCACTTTCTTGCCTACCCTATATATCCCACTTTATGTCCTTGTTGCCAAACCAATCTCGTTCTCGTCTTTACTATAATTAACCTTTTTCTTTAAGTAGAATTTACAGGTAAATATGGACCATAAGATCTTCCCGTTCCCTAAAAAGGTCGATTGACTTGTACCAGTATGGCTGCTTCCAACTTTTGAGGCTCTTAGTAAGCTTTGATCTATACTATTGAGTAGTCAGTGCAACACATATCTGGCATTACTGCGGTGTAATTGCTGCTTGCCGAAGACCATATACTTTTAGGATGAGGTAATTGATGGTATACTTATGATGAGGTAATTGATGGTGTACTTATGAGATGAGGTAATTGATGGTTGACAAAGGCAACAAACAGATTGTATAGGAAGCTTAAGTGAGTTCTAGTTGTCTTAAATATTTTTGTTTGTCAATGTGAGAGAGAACCTTTTTTGTAGATACCTGGCTTTGTTTGAAATCTCCAAGGGAGCCAGATCAACGTACCTTTAAGCATCCAATATCTTGGGGACAAACAAATATGCACAACTTATACGTCGGACCTACTTTCCCCTTTGATATTAGTTCCACACGAGTAAATCCTTATCACTCAACGTTTTCTGTACAGCTGCATAATTACAGCTCTTTTGAGGGAGTGCTGTATTGCAAGCCTCACTTTGATCAACTTTTTAAGATGACTGGCAGCTTGGATAAGAGTTTTGAAGGTGACCTCTGCTTCATTTTCTGGTATATGCACTTCATTGCACACCTTCTTTCTGACCTAATTATCCTTCCCCCCAATGATGTAGGTACTCCAAAAACTGTTAGAGTTGGCCGATCTGCTGATCAGGTACACCACACTCTGTAGTTACTCCTATTGTTCAAAAGTTAAACATTGTAGTTGTTCAAGCCCATTGTAATCTGTTGCTTGATTCTTTTCACAGAGCCATATGAATAACAAAGTCTCAAGTTTGTTTGGCGGAACCCAAGAGAAGTGTGTTGCTTGCAAGAAAACTGTCTATCCCATTGAAAAGGTAATACCTAACACTACGGAACCTAAAGAAAGAGGGGGCGGGGAGCGGTTTGAAGAATGCTAATGGTTTCTTCGCAAATGTTGTAGGTGGCAGTTGATGGCACTTCATACCATAGGGCTTGTTTCAAGTGTAGCCATGGAGGCTGTACAATAAGTCCATCAAACTATGTAGCTCATGAGCATCAACTCTACTGTAAGCACCATCACAACCAGCTCTTCAAAGCAAAGGGAAACTTCAGCCAGCTAGACAAGCATGAACAAGTTAAAGAGGTGACTGAGAACACAGCAGCAATATGATGCAGCCAAAGTTTTGCAACAACTGTTAAAAGTGAACCATTAGGAACATTTTGCTTGCTCGCTTGCCTTCATATAATGTTACTGGGATAAGAATATTAGCATCAGAAGAGTTTCTGTCCTCTGCTTAATTTTTTTTGTTGAGTTTGAGTGAATAATATGTGATCATTCGAATAACTGAGGAGCTGGGTTTGTCCATGTTGTAGCTCACTTTCTGTTAGTGCTCTCTTTCTCTTAGTGGAGTCTTTGTTTATTGGTGTCGCCAGTGTCAATCATCTTTTGGTCTTTGGTGCTGTTCTGGCATACAGTGGGTTAACATTGTATATTCATGAAGTTGCTTGTGACACCTTAGCAGGAATATGACAGTCTTTTTATATGAACCCCTACTCAAAACATGGAAAGGTTAATTGACTTTGACAAACTCTGAGGTCAATTTAAGTAAAACAAATGTAGTTCAAAAGTCTGAGACCAGATTAGGCGCCCAAGTTTTAGTCAAACGCAAATTTTGTGTTTTTTTGGACTCTCATTTGTCGCTAAATGCTGCATTAGAGGCAATGAATTAATCTTGTTAGAGACACTGTAGAGACTGCAGCACATTGTGCTTGGAGCATCACCCTGGCAGGGGCCAATGTGATGGCTGACTCACGAGGTAAACAGAAACTTGATGAGAAACAAATATAAATCACACACCACGACGGATGCCAGTGATGTTCATTTAGTCGAACACCTTCCATACCATCCATGGGCCATCATCCAAACAAAGCATATTTGTCATCACTCAACATATCAACCCTCTCTGGATTACTTAAACACAAGCTCTCACTGATCCAAATCAAGCAAGTGCATGCCCAGATCATCACTCATTCCTTAATCCAACACATCTCTCTCACTGGAACCTTAATTCAATCCTACATTAAGGGTAAAAACATATCGTGTGGAAGAATAGTATTTGATAAATTCCCAACCTTACCCCCCACGTATCTATGGAACTTAATAATCCAAGCCTATTCCAAGACACCCAGTTCAATAGAATCACTATATCTCTTCCACAAAATGCTTTTCCTTGGTGAGGATAATTTGATCAGTCCAGATGATTACACCTTCACGTTTGTCATTACCTCTTGTTCACGCAATCCTACATTGATAAATTATGGTCAAAATGTTCATGGGATGGTTGTTAAAAGGGGGTGCAATTCTGATATTCATGTGGGAAACTCATTGGTTAGTTTGTATGGGAGTTTTTCAAGAATGGTCTACGCTCAGAAGGTGTTCGGTGAAATGCCTCAACGAGATATATTCACTTGGACCAGTTTACTTAGAGGGTTTGCTACGTGTGGGGAGATGGTGGTAGCTAGAGAATGGTTTTGTAAGATGCCCCAGCGGAATGACGTTTCGTGGGCGGTGATGATTGCAGGTTACGTGGGGCATGAGCTATATAATGATGCGCTTAAATGTTTTCATTGGATGTTGAGTGACGGTAATGCTAAGCCTAATGAAGCAGTTTTGGTTAGTGTTCTATCAGCTTGTGCTCATCTTGGTGCATTAGATCAAGGGAAGTGGATACATATTTACATAGAGAGGAGTGGGATGACGCAAAGTTCAAACATTTCCACTGCTCTAATTGATATGTACGCGAAATGTGGGAAAATAGATTGTGCGAAACAGGTTTTTAATGGCACTGGTAAAAGGGATCTTCTGACTTGGACGAGCATGATATCGGGATTTTCAATGCACGGGCTTGGTAGGGAAGCTCTTGAGTTGTTTGCCACAATGTTAGCAGAAGGCATTGCACCAGATAATGTCACTCTTATTGGTGTTCTAAATGCATGCAGTCATTCTGGCAGAGTTGAGGAGGGCCTTTCAATCTTCTATGAAATGGAGCACTCATGGGGTATCGCACCTAAGCTTGAGCATTATGGATGCTTAATAGACCTTCTCAGTCGCTCTGGCCGGCTTGAAAGTGCCTTTGAATCTGTTAAGAGTATGCCCATTAAGCCTGATGCAGTTCTCTGGAGAGCCTTGCTTAGTGCTTGTAGGGTTTATGGAAATATAGATCTTGGAGAGAGAATCATAAGCCATATTACTCAGCTGGATCCTGGTTCTGGTGGAGGGTATGTGCTTCTTTCCAACTTGTATGCATCTTTGGGCCAATGGGACAGTGTAAACAAAGTGAGGAAAGGCATGAATCATAGAGAGACCGGATCATATCCAGGTTGCAGCTATATTGAGATTGACGGTGTCGTTCATGAATTTCTTGCTGCAGACCGGTTGCATCCCCGGATCTTGGAGATAAATTATAAGTTGAATGAGGTTATGAAAAGAATCTACGTAGATGGGGGATATGTTCCTGTCACGAAGCTAGTGCTGTTTGATTTGAGTGAGGAGGAGAAAGAACAAGCAATATCTTGGCATAGTGAGAAGTTGGCTATCGCATTTGGATTATTGAGCACGGAGGAGGGTACTCCGATTCGAATAGTGAAGAATCTAAGAATATGTGAAGATTGCCACTCAGCCATGAAGGCTATAACGCGAGTTTATAATAGAGAAATTGTGGTGAGAGATCGATCTCGCTTCCATACTTTTAGAGACGGGAACTGTTCATGTAACGATTTTTGGTAGGACTAAAAATGATAATTATACCATGAATGTCAGCGTTGTGATGTCGTTTTTCAACAGCAAGTCCATTTAACAAGGCAAGTTCTTATTTAATCTTTGCAAACAAAGAGTTGCTTGGATTTTATCTAAGGTAACAGAAGCATCATGATGGGTTTTTTATTGGTCTCTGAGAAACTGCAACTGCAATTCCTTTCAATTCTCTCCTGCTTGCGGTCTACATTTAGACCCCGATTCTAACGTTATCGGAGTCAAGTTGTGCTATTTGGTTTCGAAGTTATCGGCAAAATAAACGGATGGTTTTGGTAGAGAGCAGTACTGCATGTTCGATATCTTTGGTTGATCATCGCATAAAGCACGTATCTGCAAGTACAAACACGACATCCGGAAAGCTTAGGTTGGCCTACATCGTCACTCCAATAGAAATAATTTGTAATATATCGAATCTTGACTTGCAAATGATGTAGCTCGTGATGGTCGAGCAACTTTAAACGAGCATTGCCTTTATATATCATGAGTCTGGCAACTAAAGTGCCTCCCACCAAGAGTAGAAACCACAGCTGACCCTTCTCTTTCCTCATTGTAGAAATATAATGCGTATGAAGTTACGGTCCAGAACCTTGGAAGCTCCTTTCAAGCAAACCATTTTTCGTTCATCAACCACCTTTCCCGCCATTTCTGTGCCAAGCAACGCAGACCAATTCATCCACACTAATCCACAAACACTCTCTCAACTGCTAAAAGAACGCCCACCACTCTTCCTCCTCAAGCAAATCCATGCCCAAATCGTCACCGGAGCCTTCTCATCAACGTCTCACCTGAGTGACTCTCTCATCCACTGCTACCTCTATACTAAAAGCCTCGCCATTGCAAGAGCCTTATTCGACCGGTACCCTCCGCCTTTTTCGCCACAAATTCTACTCTGGAACCTGATGATCAGAAACTACTCCAAACTACAAAATTCTTTGGAATCTATCGATTTGTTTCGTCGAATGATTACGTTACATCACCTTGTTCGAGTTGCCCCAGACAAGTACACTTTCACATTTGTGATCACATCGTGCTCTCACCAAATGGAAAAAGTAGAGGGCCAAGTTGTTCATGGGATGGTGATGAAAAATGGGTATGAATCCAATTTGTACGTGGGAAATTCGTTAATTAATTTGTATTCTGTTTTCGGGGCTATGGAAGATGCACACAAGGTGTTCGATAAAATGTCTGAGCGAGATGTGTTTACGTGGACTATTCTGGTAACTGGGTATGCTAAAAATGGGGAGATGGGTGAAGCCTGTGAGATATTTGGTATGATGCCAATGCGGAATGCCGTTTCCTGGGCTGTTATAATTTCAGGTTTTGTTGGGGGTGGAATGTATGTCGAGGCTCTTAGATATTTTCGCGATATGTTATGTGACGATCTTGGGGTAAAGCCTAATGAGGCTGTTCTTGTGTGTGCTCTATCTGCTTGTGCTCATCTTGGTGCATTGAATCAAGGGAAGTGGATTCATGTCTACATAGACAAGAATGGTACATTGGAAAGTTCTAACATTTGCACTGCTCTTATCGACATGTATGCAAAATGTGGGATGATAGATTGTGCAAGTCGAGTTTTTAGTAAGATTTCTCGACCAGACATTCTGAATTATACAAGCATGATCTCAGGATTTTCAATCCATGGACTTGGTAAGGACGCTTTGCATGTTTTCCAGATTATGTTAGCTGAAAATGTTAAGCCCAATGAGGTCACTGTTATTGCTGTTTTAAATGGGTGTAGCCATTCAGGTCTAGTAAAGGAAGGTTCATCAATCTTCCACAACATGGAAAGCTTGTGGGGAATTGTGCCCAGAGTTGAGCATTATGGTTGTTATGTTGATTTACTAGGTCGTGCTGGCAACTTAGAAAGGGCATTCGAAGTCGTCAAAAGCATGCCATTGGAACCCGATATTGTGGTGTGGAGAGCTTTGCTAAGTGCCTGTAGAGTTCATCGGGATGTTGATCTTGGAGAGCAGATTATGAATTATATTGAGCACCTGGACTCTACTGGTTGTGATAGAGGTGAGGTCCTACTTTCAAACTTAAATGCTTCTCTAGGTAAATGGGAGAGAGTTTCTCAAGTGAGAAAGCTAATGGGTGAGAGAAACACCAGATCAAACCCTGGATGTAGTTGGATTGAGGTGAATGGTGTCCTCCATGAGTTTCGAGTTGCTGATCTATTGCACCCACAGATTGATACTATTCGAGAAAATTTGCATGAAATTTTGAATAGGGCCAGCACAGGTGGCTATGCTGCTAGTACAATGCAAGCTTCATTTGATTTGAGCGAGGAAGAGAAGGAGCAAGCAGTGGCCTGGCATAGTGAGAAGCTAGCTGTTGCTTTTGGACTTATGAGTACTGAGCCAGGGGTTCCTATTCGAATAGTGAAAAACTTGAGAACTTGTGTGGATTGCCATTCAGCTCTGAAGGCCATCTCCCAAGTTTTTGGTAGGGAAATAATTATAAGAGATCGTTCTCGTTTCCACACTTTCAAACAAGGGCACTGTTCGTGCAATGACTATTGGTAATTGTCATCTCTTTCAATGTCTTAATGCGGGGATGCAAGTTAAACAAAGCTGTTAACAATCAGATATACCTCCGCAAGTGTTGTCTCGGACCACTATCTGTGGTGTTAAAGCTGGTTTCAAAGTTAACATGAGCAAGGGAATCTGCTATTTACAAGTGCTACGGAGCTATTTGGATCACCCGGAGAACCATTTTACAAGGATATTTCAATCTATCACATTCAAGTCGGAGTTGTACAAAATTATGTTGTTGCAAATCAGGTACGAAAGTCAGCAATCATATTTATTGAGTGGCTTGACTCTCTGAATACTGACAAGAATGTATGGCAAGACAAAATGGTGATGAAAATATTGTGAAGCATGTCTCTGAGATCAGAGATGTTGAAGATCCATCAGCCAAAAATTGAATGCAAACAGTAATATGAAAATGGATTCCAAGTATAGCCCGTGAAAAGATCAATCATGCAATGCACAATTGAGGTGATATTGAGACCGCAGTCAAAGTTCCTGTTACTTATTAATGTTGGATAGTCTTACACTCCCTAATTGGTTTTGGATGTCCCTTTCTTTAGTAACAAGATTGTTGATTTCTGTGTTCCCCTGTTGTTTAATCTGTTTTCTCCTTCAAAAGAAAGATAATCATGTGCACTAGCACAATGCATTTATCCACCCATCGACTGCAAATGATGTTTTCAACGAAGCCTAGTTCCCTTCACATTACAGGACCAGATTACATGGGATTTAGCTCTTTCTTTTGCTATACATGTTCTGCTCTGGAACTGCTCCAAGAAATCTAGCGAGGATTACAAAAAGCATGAACAATCCTTCAGCTTCCGGCCTCGGATATGCTCTTTAATGAGGGGTGCCATGCTCTTGATTTGGCGATAACGGTGCCGGTGGCAGAGCTTGCCGGTGATGGTGTCCTTTTCCTTTGTCTTTCATGTTTCCTCACCTGGATATGTGGTATGCTTTATTTTAGATGACAAGGTAGTATGAAGAATGAAGCATCTAATACAGTATTTTTACTTTCAAGATCTTTTTGGCCAACCTTAAGACTCTATTCAAAGTTGTACAAGAAATAAAGGGAGAAACTACTTTCTCTATGGACTTGGTGGTGGCTTTATGAGAAAAATGTACCACCGTAAGTGTTTAGTTCTTGTTGCTAAAATTTTAGTGACAACGTTTCGTCACCAAAATGTATTCAGCGACATTTTTCTATTACAAGGGAAGTGTTGTACAGCTGAGGGTACTAATCCGTTTTTAATGAGGTAAGGAAAAAGTAAACACTTTCTTAGCAAAACTTTTCTCCAAGTTGGCAATAAAGGAAGAAGGCAACTTGGTTTTATGAAACATAAAAGAACTTAAAAGAAGGGCATGACATCAGTAAAGTACCATGCCTCACTTAAACAATAATTAAGACTGAAGGGCTTGTTTCAGTAGAAGGTTGGATGTTCTTTCGCATGATTAACGAAATTTACCTGTTTGCTTCTCTCCAGTTCAGATCCTGCTGCTGCTATATCAAACCCTGAAACTGCTCTTCCTTTCTTCTGATCAACTGATTCTGATTGGTGCTTCTTCATCTTTGCATATCTTTTCGCCCACAATCCTTTCATCACCTCTACAAGAAACCAACAAACAAGACCTTAGTATCCAAACTCAGCAACATGACTTCAACGAAACCACTTCTAAAATTGGAAAAAGAAAATGAAAGAAACATTTGCAAGCAAACCTTGAGAAGGTATGAGCCTATAAGCATGGCCAAGAACCAGACTGTCGGTTGGCCTGAGAAGCTTGATACGGGTAACGCGAACCGAATTATTCCCGCTCTTATCATCTACCCTGCTGTTCGCCACGGCGGTGGCGGCGGAGACATTGGTGGTTGTGGTGGTGGGTGGGTACAAGGTGGTGGTGAGAAGAAGAGCAACATAGTGACCAGGGTTCATCTTCATCATCTCACCAGCAACCACAGGCCAATACAGCCTATCTACTCTACCACATGGGTGTTGCACCACCAGGCTTGCATTATCTATTGCTTGGCAGTTCCCCATCTCTCTCTTTGTCTATGTCTCTGCAGGAGGAGGAGGAGGAGGAGGTGGTGGTGGTGGTTGATGGGCAAGGAAAGAGAGGAGAGAGCAAAAGTTTGGAAGCATCACTCTCTTTATAGCCACCACCCAACCCAACCACTTATGATGAGTGGTTAGTGACCTCATCTCTTTGCAGTATAGACAAACCTCTGTGAGGTTTCACCAAAGGGGGAAAAAATTCTTCTACGTAAAGAAAAAGGGGAAGATTAAACTTTAGCCTTTAACGCAACAAACATGGTGTCTTCCCAACTTTTTTTTTCAAATAGAACATGTAGAAAACATGGTTTACAATGTCTTGTGTTTTAAGCATAACATGCATTTGATTCTTTTTAAGGCGTGAAAAAGATAAAAGGATGACAAAGACCGTTAATTTGTGGCATCACTTGACTTAATGAAAATCAACGTACCCTATGCGGGGCTCAAGTTGGTTGATTTCGTTCTTACACGAGAGGATTCACATTACCAAATCATGAAGATCGATCAGCCTAATTTCTAGAGCTTTTTCAATTTATGCGTTTAGTTTCAAGTAAACTTGACACGTAAAATTAGAACGGACCACATGTTTAAAGCTTTCTTTCTGATTGCTAACGTTAACCGTCACATCTACGCTCTCGGAAAAAAGCTAACATACAGAAAGTAGGAGGTATTTTTTTTTTTTTTGGCCTTGATTGGATATGTGTTTAGTTTGATTAACCCAACTCTAATGTGGGGTTTAATACCGTTGAACGTGAGCTACACAAAGTGAATGTTGATGATTGATGGGCCAAAAAGATTCTGAAAGAGTCATTGTTATTGCCTTAGGCCTTTGGCGTAATCAGAATTGGTCCTAGACTTCTTGAAGACTTTTCAAAAATGCCCTCACTGCTTGTACACCCACCTTTGTCTTAACTTTATCTTAACGAAAACACTTAAATTTGGCTAATTCATTCGTGATCATCTTGACCACCCAATGAGTGAAGCTCAAACGACTAAAATTCTCCAAAAAAAGTATAATAGCGTACTACAGAGAAACTGTGTTTGAACGCTGACGAACATGCGTTGGCAGGATTCAAATGTCTTTACAAGAGACGTGCAAATCAAGAGAAACTCGATCCGAATTTATGTGCAAAAGCAGGTAATTTACTCAAGCTTGGCATTCTCATGCCTAATTGTAATCATTGCCAACAGTAAACAATGTTTGCATGCGGCTTCTAAGGGCCTTCAGCAGCAAGCAGCATGGGAAGAAGGAATTGACAGCGACTTTTCTAGTTGCTCACCGAACCCACCAACCCCACCCCATCCCACCACCACCGCCACGCCACCGGCGTGAAATTCCGTGGAGAGGAGATGAGGTTTCTGTGGGGGCCCCCCTCTCCCCACGCAGAGAATAGAAACGTTATAATTTGAGAGGGTTGTCGCGTGTGAAAGGTGTGCTTTTGGGAGGCACTCATGCAGTTCTCCTTTCCTTCGTGCGTTACAATTCACACGAGACAAAGTTCTCAAGGCAAAAGCAGCTTTTGCCCGGCACCACCGGACGTCGTCTTCTGAATCTTGTCTCGACAAATCATGCATATGCCGGAACGAGGAATTCTCTCTCACATATAAAATATTTTGTCTTGTCGATAACTTTTTAGTTTCGAACTCTGCTGATCTCTGACGATAAAGACGTGATGTACATGATTGAATTCATTCTGTCTGACTTTTTAGAATGAGTTTTTACTTAAAACGACGTGGGAGTTCTCGTTGTGTAAGGTCTTGCGTTTGAGTCTTTTCGATTGCAAATTTGGTCTCCGTACTTTCATTTGTTCGGTGCAACTCACGCCCTAGCAGTCATGGACACACCTTTTCTAAATCAATACAACTTCATTGTATCGGCAATAACACGAATTAGAACTTCATTGTATTAACAAAATTTTGAGCAACGCTACTAAGCGATAATTGAACTCCACTTTTCATTAATAACGTTATGTTTTGTCATGAAATTTTGGTAACTTCACTTTTCATGCTTCTTGTTTATTTTAACTAACAACAATATAAATTTCACAAGTGGTAAATTGCAGAACGAAAAAAGAAAGAATTTTCTTTCTGCATGATATGAATAAATTTCCATCACAATTGACATGGTGCGATTATCAATTTTCAAATATTATTTTGGATGACAAATGTTAAGTGCAAAATATCTTAATTACTTGAAATAAATATCTGTTGTTATTTATTGAGCATAGAATATCAACTTATCAACTCTTTTTAATAAATGGTATCTCCAAGGCTAGATTTCTGATTGAATTAGAATCCGTTATTAAACATTAGCTTTTTGATCTATTTTAAGCCGAACCTATTTTAAACATTAAAAGTTTGAATAAATAATGTTAAAAGTAGGTCTCTTGTGACAAAATGAAGAATTATTATATCAAGCTTTAAAGAGGGTATTTTATATCTATCACATATGATATGATAATACTTTGGTAATTATACTGGTCAAGCTTGTTTAAGAAAATTAAGACTCTGAATTTTATCAGTCTCAAATATTTTAAAACGAATTTAATCATATCGATCTATTTTTCCAGCCGAATAATCTCATACGTAATTTATTTATTCAGCTTTGACCCTCCTTTTTCTATGCCAGTGCAGTGCAAAGGTGATGGTGGTGTGTAGCATGTTTACTCAAGGAGGAGTGCCCTCTGTTCTGAGTTTATTTACAGAGCCTGGGGAGCATGATGAAAGTTTCCCAGGCTTGGCTGCAGGATTTGGGAACAAACAACTGATCAAGTGGTTTCCTTCCATCCCAAAAAAGAAAGCACCAAAAATCAAGTGCGTCAGCCAAATAATCTGCAAGGCTTTTCTGTCCTCCAATGCGACGAATGACAAGTCATAGTGGTCCAACTTTTTCTCACCATTATTGGATCACACCCTCTTTTATCAACTAATTTAGAAATTTGTTCTTGCGTTTCAAAAGATTGTTTTTTTTGCCGATCGATACAAGAGCGCGAGGAAAGAGCGGTCTTTTCGTTACAAGAGAGCGAGGAAAGAGCGGTCTTTTCGTTTTTTTTGTGGAAATCGAACTCTGTATTAACAAGTTCTAAATGTTCTTTTCTATCTAGAAGAGCTAATCTCACTGTTCACCTTCTGAAGAATTTAAGGTGCAGCAGAAGAACCGTATTCTATTTCTTCAACAAAGGTTACAGTGTTCCACTGTCTAGTCAAAGATAAAGCTAAAAGCAAACACTTCCCCCCTTTGATTTCTACCTTTTTTCTTTTTTTTTTTTTGTTGGCATCTCTTTTTTCTTTTGAATTGGCAAGCAAAAACACAAATCTTGGAAGAATCAATATCTAGAAATATACATGTTGATGCCCAAAAGAGTAAAATGATAGAATATAAATGTTGGGTTAAATCATACTCTCTACAAATTTTTTACGTGTCAACCAAGTTTTGTCAAAATAAGTCGAGCGCCGTTCCTTCCTTTGATGTTGGTTCTCATTTTTACGATCAAGAGCCTTATTTTTTGCTAACAGAATCCAATGTCGTTCAATTATCCATTAATTTTTTTAATGTACAATACACCATCCATTTTACCCTTGTTAGGTTGGCTAGAGTTACTTTCAACCTAAAAGTAGGTACCTATTTTGCGCTCAGGGTATGAAAATGCTAAAGTCATTGATCCATACTTATCCGACGCAAAAGGTCTTGCTAAAAAAAAAAACTAATTCCAAGTGAAATTGTAGAAGGCTTACATTAATAAGGGTTTACAAACATCCTAGTTGTTGTTTCGTAGTTTACAACATAATGTACCAGAATATAAATGGATCTGTTAATTGTGTACTTATTTGGGTCATGATATACTTATAACTCTATACAACAGATGAAACGACCGTATATGTCAAAGTATTAATAAAAGGCTATGTAATAAGTCATAGATAAATTACAGTCAAAATCAAGGCAAAGCATATGCTATCTTTTAGCGTAACACATATTAACTAGCCAAAAACCTAGAGGTTTTCCATGTCTGGTGGACCCAAATATAAAGACAATAACAGAAGATTTACTTTGAAGGATCTAGGTAAATAAAATCAGATACCTAACTTTTTTTTTCTTACAGTTTGAAACCAAAACTTCGTGAATTGGCTTCGGTACTTAACCCCTTATCCTCAAGGCTCACGCCTCAGATCTTCTGTCAATTAGCCCGAACGCCCCATATCCATCAGGTCTGGCATGAAAATCCTTACAGTATCCACTATCAGCCAGGCGCGTGCGCTTTGCCGATGCAATAACTGGAATAAAAATAGAGATCCCTCGTGTTAATAAAATGCCAATTACTAGCCCTAAGTACCGCTAAACAACAGGCAATCTCCGACTCAGGATGACTCAGCAACTCAGTCCTAACCAGAACATCTAACCTAGATTCAAAACCCACCAAACTAACAATACTCTAACAAAGGGAGCAAGTCGAATATAAGGGAAAGGGAAACCACCTAGCAACACCCCCCCCCCCCCCCCCCCGGGGAAAAGTTTGGCGGTGGTTTTCTTTAAGAGAGAAGGTAGAGGATATTTCTTGCTTTTTTAAGAACTTTTTAGTTTTCAAAATGTTACAACATCTGTTTCCTTGTAAATTTTAGGAGGTTGTTTCTTTTCTTTTTTTAATCTAATTAGGTCATTTTTTTTTTGAAACAAAAATACATTTGTTTCCAAAATTTTCACATATTTTGGACCATATTTTCCAATATTGTCTTTATTGTTCATGTTGTGGTTTGCCATAGTACCCTTAAACTTCCTTCATATTCATAATGTCTGACACGATTGGGCCTACTAATCAGATTCGTCTTCAAATCCAACACGACTTCCAAATGAATTTGGACCTTTGTTTTTCTTTCAATATAGTATATCTCAACTATTTACTGTGTGAATGGTGCTCTGAGAATCTTAGTGGTGGTTTTCGGGAAGATGAGATGTTGGTGACGAAGTGACAGTGTGTGTGTGTGTAGAGTGGTTGTGATGATTTTTTTCGTCTTGATTATATATACATATATACACATATATATATATATATATATATATGTATATATGGAAAGATCGTAGAGCAGTCAAGTTACGCAGAGCCCATAAAGGGAAAGGAAATAGACACACACACGCGCGCGCGAATGACATTCGTATTCGGTAGGCCCCACAATAGGATAATTAGGCTTGTATATGAACCGAGTTCGAGCAGAACATGGGTGTGTTCGAGCTCGATTCGTGTAAGATTTAGTATGTTCGAACTCGGCTCGAGTTCGTTAAGGGGCCAGAAAATTTGTTCGAACTCTGCTCAGGGCTCGGCTTGGTCAACTTGCTTAATTAAAGGAGCCAACCCAGAACTTCAAAGCTCGACTCGTGTTCTTGCACAAAATCATATAAAATCCCTAAATTTTCTCAGATCTCTTAATCCCTCAAGCTAACAAGCAATTACTTAATTGCAAAAGATAGACATCAGAAGTCAGAAGAAACTCTAAAAATCAGCAAAATCGCACCATCGATGAAGTTATACGATGCACGGCAGCCAACATCGTGCCTCTGTGCAGAGCAGCTGCATGATCTCAGGCCCATTAATAGTAAAAAAGAACGCCCCCTGTTTCATTCGTGATCGCTCTAGCAATCAAAGTCTTTTCGGTTCTAGTTGGTACATAGAGCAATATCCCCTTGCGTGACTTTACACCAACTGTCTTGAAAAGTTATGGATGCCTCAACGACAGCTCAAAAGCTTCGCGAATCTGAGCCATCTGCTTTCGCATACCCCTAATATCATAATACCCGATTTCATTTAGGGGCTTTTGGCTTGTCTTAAGAAGGCGCATTGCGGCCAGTTGTGTTATGACAAATAAGAGAGGACTTAGCTATGTGAGGAGAGACAGGGTGGTCTAGGCAATAGTGTGGGTGATGGTCTAGCCAGTGGTGTGGGTGGCAGTGTGCCTGTGTGATGAGAGAGGGGGCAGCGGGTGTTTAACTCTTTTGAGTGTCTGAGAGAAGGAAACAAAATTAAGCTTTACCTTTTTGATGATAGAGAGAGGATAAGAATTTGGTGATCCATAGGCTTCCACCACATCTTTAGATATTTTATGTAGGCGTGCTGTATATATTTAATGAGTAAATAAACCGATGTTCGTTTATAAGTCTCGGCATGTGTTCGGCTTGTTAAATAAATGAGTCCTCTTGTTTGCAAACACTAATAAACAAACAACAACATGTTCAAACTTGGCTCGTTTAATAAAGGAGCTCTAAAAATTGTGTTCGAGTTCGGTTTACCTATTATATGAATGAACATGAACGACTTCTAGAGAGAAAGAACAGCGAGTTGTTTGTGAACAACTTGGTTCATTTACGACCTTAAGGATAAATAGCACACAGAAGAAAGTGCACACAAAAAAGTAGATATAAAATATATAAAAAGCCAACAAATTGACCTACCAATACAGAAGATAACTAGCAGATTTATATGACAACTAACAAAGAGATAAACTCAAACAAAATACATTCAAACTCCACTCTCCCTTCCCATGCCTACGTGACACCTGTCATTACTAAGGCCTCGTGCCTCGACCCCCGCATAGCCTATGGGCACACGTACTAGCGCACGTCATGATCACTGCTTGTTACGCTGGAAACCACCTCAACTGCTAATCTACCACCGTTGTCGAACACCACCAGCCAACAACAGCAACCGGAATCAGCCCTCTACAACCTACCACACAAAGACCACCACCTCACAAATTCCCACCAGACAACAATCCTTTCTAGAACAAAGGGGAGGGAGAAGAAAACCAAGGAAGCAAAGATCCTTCGACCAGACTCTCCAAACCTTCTCCAACTCACGACACCACCAAACCACCACCCCGATAGAGGGACCAATCCACATCCTCAGACCACCCACAACTTAATCACTATGCACCCTACGAACATCTGACAGCCTTGCCCATCCAAACCTGACACCCACGCTCTAACGTCCATCGTAATGATGAGCCCACAACTGTCTCAGCATATCCACCGCGTACGGTGAAGGCCATCAACCCAAACTCAGCCAAAAGAACCCAATTGAAATTAACCCTAACTCACACACACAAGAAGGAAGGCAACCTACGTCACCACCTACCAAAGGAAACTAGTTGTGGTGATGGAGGACGAAGAGGCGGATTTGCATAAAGAATTTTTGCAGAGAGGGATTTTCACTTATTTTTCTTTCTCTCGCTCTCAACACTCTATCTTTTCCCCGCGTTGGTGGTGATTTTAGGTGGGTGTTAGTTTGAGGCGATGAGATTACCGATATGGGTTTAGTGCCGATGGTGGTTGGGGTTGGCGATAAGTAAACAACAACGTAATTTTAGAGACTATTTAAAATCACTTACAATTTTGATTTTCAATTTTCAAAAAAATAAAAACCAAAACCAGTTTAGTTTAGTTTTTATTTTTTATAAAAATAAATTGGTGTTTGATTAGCCAATTTTTATTTTGAGTTCTTTCCTTACCATTTTTTTCTTAATTTTTTCACCAACCATTTTTCTCCAACAGATTCCCAGAAGTCCCTGAAGCACCACCATCGGTGGGTGGTACCACCACCATCCAATTCGTAGCACCACCACAATAATAAAATGGGATGTTGGAGGGGTGGTGACGGTAGGACAAATTGTGGGCTGTGCAACGGTGCTGAGGTGACGGCGTCGCTTAAGGTCCCATTGATTGTCCATGGCAATGGGATGGAGATGGTGGATTGAGGTTTGATTCATTGTCGAAGGCGTGGGTTGGCAACGGGGGCTCAGATCCACAGGTGGCAATGACGGTATGGTGGTGGTGCTAGGGCAGATCTGTGGGTGACAGTGGTGAGAGTGGCAGACCAGTGGTTATCGAAGGCGTGGGTTGACGACGGGGGGCCAGATCCGTGGGTGGCAATGACAGTAGGGTGGCAGTGCTGGGCCAAATCTGTGGGTGGCAGTGGAAAGAGTGTGGCGGTGGTGTGGCAGACCCGTGGTTGTCAAAGGCGTGGGTATTGACGGGGGGACAGATCCGTGGGTGGCGATGACGGTAGGGTGGTGATGCTGCGGCAGATCTATGGGTAACAGTAGCGAGAATCTGGCGGTGGTGTGGCAGACCCGTAAAGGCAGATTTGTGGGTGACAACGGCAATAAGGGCATGTTTGTGGGTGACGATGGCGATAAGGTGACAACGCGAATTTTGGCCGATGGAAGGAAGTGTCTGGTGGTGGTGGTAGTGGAGCTCTGTGTATAAGGGTGTTTTCTTAAAATGATATTCATTTTTTGCTTCTAACAGAGTTTGAAAGTTAGATTTCAAAACTAAAACTGGAAATGCAAAACTCTAAAAAGGAGTTTTCAAACAACCCTGTTCTAAAAATTAATTTTCAAAACTGTAAGAAAAAAAAACGAAAACTGAATGTCAAATGAGTTTTTTTTCTCTAGTTTACAAAATTGGAGAAAAATTTGTAAAAAAAAAAGCTTTTTCAAACGCTACCTTCATTGCTCTTTCGCATTTAACTTTCTATTGCTCGTCATTTACTTTTGTAGCTAAGGATATTTAGTGTCGCTTTTTTAAGACCCTTTATTTGACACATTTTATCTTAAATAAATAGAGGAAAGTTAATATCTTAACAACAGTTTGGACAACCCCAAGGGGTGGTGGAGTGGTAAAGGGTGTTGAGGAATGACCTCAAAATCCCGAGTTTGAATCTCCTACCTACCGACGGGTCATATAAATTGTGACTATTCCAAAAAAGAAAAACTGCATTTTGGATAACAGTGAAGTCTGAATAATCTTAGAGAATAGACGGATATTACTTACAAAAAAAAAAAAAAGGACAGATATTGCTCCCTGAGCATTGACTCGATGGAGACAAGGGTACTTATTGCTGGAAGACAGTTCCTCACCATCCACCCGAAACTATAACTTGGAAAAATCTCATGAGTACTCCTTCCAACAAATGGTCTCAATGCTACCCAACTTTGAACAAGTGTCTACATTAGCAGGAGGCAATAATTTTTCCATCAATACATTTGAGACTTTTGACTCTTTGAATCATCCATGTCTCATGTAACCTCAAAACACCTCTAGTAATGCAATTGGAGTGCCAACCGTAAAAATAAATAGCACGGTCAGTTATCAGTTTTTCTTATTTGAAGGTAACTTTTTCAGCTAAACGAGGAGAATTGAAAAAAATGAGAACTGCGATAGGGCCGTGGGTGCTTTTGTTGAAGTGTAAAATATTGTGTTTTGATGTTCAAACCAAAAGCGATTTCTTGCTAAAAGCATCAAATAACGCCTTTAAAACCAATGCGAGAGTCCCAGTGATTAGGTCAGACATCACCACCCAGTAGTAATACCAATAATAGAAAGGGAGGACAAAGTTGTGCTGCTGATACAGCCTAAATAGACTGGCCCAACTCCTACCTAGAAAGAATTTCTTAACAAGAAAGCAAATTCCTGAATGTTAGTTTGTGCAGCCATGTGTTAAGTGTTAGGTATGTGATAGCTTCGTACCTTAAATGATGCAGTGTACTGCCTTTCTGGTTTGAAATGATTTGGGTAGAAGTCAGTGAGCACCAGGCCACCAGCCATTAAATACTGTTGAAACTAGAAAGGGTCTCACTCACCTCCATCTTGTACTGGCCATGTAATGTTGCATGAAAAGTCTCTGCTTTTTCAACTGGTGGGCAGTATTCGAAACCCTTTCTTTGTCAAAGAATTGAAGGGGGGTGTGGGGGCAACCGCCGGTAGGTCCGACCGTCACTGCTTTGGCATTTAACATTCTGAATAGCAGGAGGCCACCGCCACACCAAAAAGGATGGAGGTCGGTTTTGCCTTTTCAGCCTCAGCCCCCACCCCAGTACCGGGGGCGAGGTCAATGCAGAGATGCAACTACACTATTGTCCGTTACTTATGTATTAATTTGATGGTTAAAATTAGGAACAGTTATACCCATGTTTCTATAGACATTGTATTTTTTTACTGATCAATAGTAGTCGTTGCGAGAAATATGGGACTAGATGCCGACTTGGAGCAAAACAAAATAACGGGTTTAAAGTCAAAGACAAGTTGGAAGGACTAATCCAAATTAAAGTAATTTGTCTAGTTGATAGTCTTACTACCATAAAATTCATATGAGTCAAGTTTGACCAAAAGAAATTAAATGAAAGTGAATCAACTTAAGTGATTCAAATTGGATTAAAGGGGACAAAGATCCCTTTAATTACAAAGTCAAAACTCAAATCATGAATTTTCTAAAATTAACACTGAGGACTTCGGGTAAGGAAGAAAGACACAGTGAGTCCCTGCAAATAAAACCAGCCTTCTGCCAGAACTTTGTTACAAGCATACCACAGTCCAGAATTACGCTTCATTTGAAGAAGAATACGCATTAAGTTGGTGTCGTTCTTCAATCGAGTATTCTCAAAGACGAAGATTAATCTCTCTTTGATCCTAAATATCAAATGAAAATTTGCCTTCAACCTTTGTGATTCTACAAGTCAAGGATCGTCCTCAAGGAAGAATTCAAAGTAGTGGTTCAAGATCAAGCTCTTTCAGCCTTTTGGATCGTGATCAAACTAGAGATTGAACCAGAGGACACACATTTATTTTCTCTATAAATCACATAGTGGTGTAAACTTTGGTTCAAAATTGTCATATTGAATTTTGTGCTTTATTTCTTGTCTCGCAACTTTAGACATGAAATTGGGTGTACAGTTTTAATCAAGAATACTAAGTTTCAAAAGATAATAGATCGTGACCAACAACTTTAAAAAGGCATCAGTCATGTTCGTCCGTTGTTGACTATTAAAAAAATTGTATTGTACTTCTTAGTTGATATCATGAATATATATTTCTTACATGTCAATACTATCTTTACACTATATATACATAGTGCATATACTATTTAGATTTTGATACTCTAATTCTTTAATTTTCAGCCACTGTCCTTCAATCCTACTAAGAATCTCTACCTTCAATCCCAAAAAAATTCAAATAGGGAATCAGCAGACAAGGCGTGGGTTAAGAAACAGCGAGCCATCGTCGTGGCATTGGAGACTTAGAACCATCGCTGCGAGCCATCACCATGATGTGAGGTGGCAGTATTGGAAGATCTTGGTGGTAGCATGAACTAGAGCGGTTAATAAGGTGATTGTGATTATGAGTGTGTTGGGTGGCTGTTGGGATCGGTGGTCTCTGATGATTGTGTGTGTGTGTGTGGATGCGCGCCCGCGCGCATGCATGTAATGTGTGTGTGTCGGTAGTGAAGGACGAGGTGGAGTTGACGGTGTTTGGTGGTGGTTGATGAGGCATTGTGGTGGTGCTGTGGTGTTGGGGTGGTGTTAAGGTGATGGACTAGTCGTCAGTAGTGGTGCTGTCGTGATCGTTAGAAATGGCTCACCACCGACGTCGCCCACCACTTTTTGGGCTATGACGGCAAAAGTCATGTTCCATAGGTTATAGTTGGGAGTTATGGTGAGGAGCTGTCACAATGGTAGTGGCTATGGGCTTGTGGTGGCGGAGTTTGGAGAGGTGGGGTTGATGACAGTGTCACCGATTAAGAGTCAATGATGGCGGCAATGTTGAGAGATGGTCGCACCAAGCTTGAAGGTTAAGTAGGACAACCGGTGATGGGTGGCAAATGGGTGCTTGAGGTTGATGATGGCGGAGCCAGGTGTGGTGACTGCGGCGGCAGTGTTCATAGAGAAAGGGGAGAGATAAGGGATGACATTTCAAGAAATTAGCTTCAAGTTATGAATAATATAGAAATTTATTAAATCGTTATGTATTTCATGATTCTGTTTAATCAACACAGATCACTGCTGTTTGTACAAACGAATGAACATTGCGTGTACTTCCACCCTAATCATAGGACCTGGATGTAATTAATCCTTAAATTTGCATCCCTCCATCCGTCATGTGTGTTGCGTGTGCACCCGTGCATACGAGTCTGTAGAGTATGGTAACCGTTATACTTGAGTGCCGAACATGATGTACTTCGTAGGTTCCAAGCATGCACCTGGGTGAGCACCTCTTGGCCTTAATTTATTAGTTATTTTCTGTTAGGGTTCAGGTGCAAGTTCGACTCAACCCACCCGGAAAAGGGAACCAAATCAACCATTTCAGTCTGGTTTAGCTTTTTTTCCTTGAGTTCAAGGTCAAATGGGGATCATCTTCTTCAAGGAAGCACCTTAGGCTAACCTTGGTTTTGCATGAATATGTGTAACGAGACATGATTCTTGCATCTATATATCACCCTTAATTTGTGTGTCTAGACGTCACCAAAAGCCCAATCCCCACATCAAACATCTATGGGGCAATGATGGCTTTGACCTTCAATCCCTTTGATAACATGCAAACATATGTGATCATCATAAACCCTTGCGTCCCTTGCAATTAATCTGACATGCTGATATATCAACTGTTGAATGGTCCATGAAAAGGCCATATACCTAACCGCTGTGATCATTGACATACACTTATAGCCAGATATTTTCACATCAAGAATGTTTCGAGCAAATGTTGACTTTAAGCTCGGTGAAGTATACGTTTCTCACATAGTATCTTAGTGAATTTCTTGATCTCTATCACTTAAAATTCTTAGGTACATCACTCATTTTGTTCAAAGTCACCAGATCCTTCTGCGATCGGTCACTCTCTATTTTTCGACAAATCATTACATATTTTTTTACCAAGTACGTAAGTACCCATGTCCTAGTTTTCAGTATTTCCTTTGTTATGGGCACACATCTTGGGCAGGGTAGCAAATTATTCCAAAGTAGATAGGATCATGGGCAGACATCTTGGCAATCTTCTGGAGATATTCCTACATATTTGATTTGTTTGTTTGAATACTATGCAAGTTGTTGCTGTGCATACGTGTAAGTCCGTGCCACCTGGAGGTCACTATTTCACACTTCTAATTTTAACTTCCCAGTGATTTTTGCAGATAACACCTTTACACTTTATATCGGAGGATTCTGATTCCATTGCTTTTCATGAGCACCAGATTTCGATCCGCTTTAACGAAATGTCTTTGTTAAAGGAGAAGGATATTTGGTCACTTTCTGGCACCCATATGGATTGCTCTTACATGTAAAGTGCACGGTCTTAGATCATTAGTCCCAACTGTTTAGGATCTTGATGAGAGAGGTTAATGGGATCGGAGGGCTTAAGGAAGACAGATGATTATCATACTATGTATAAAACGGTCCTGGAACCACTGGTCTGAATGAGACTATATTTTCTACTAGAATATAGTCCACCTGTCACTAGATGTACTAAGTTGAAACATGATATACATTATGGAATTTATTCTCTAATGACCTAAGCTTACTAGAGCTCTCGTTGCGCAAGGTCTTAGATTCAATATTTCACGCCTACGTATTTGGTCCTTCCTTAATATAGTGCAATTTGCACTCTGTATATTTGTACACATGGTGATCGTGCGCCTTGATGTCTCATCACGTAAAATGTCTTATTGCAGCGAGGAAGAGTGTTGAAGCACATCGCTCGGGTCATTCTAAGAAACCCTACCAGTTCACAGATCAAATCACTTGTACACCATCCGAAACAAGATCAGTATTTTGTGTACAGCAAATGTTCAATGTTAGCATTCCAAATGGTATGCACTTTACATATCCAATGCAGAGATCAAAGATTTGCAGAGCAAAATAGGGTACATTATAAAGAGTTGAATGCAGCAATCTTGCTTGCTTCTACTTCAAATCCATGTCACCCGTTAAATTTCCAAAACAAAGCAGTGAACACATATTCTAAGCATCCTTCAAATCCTGATCCTACTACAAAACATCATACTTCCTACGTAATGAAATAGGGAATTACTTCTTATAACCAACAATGGTGGCACCCCAAAAAAGAGATGCAGATGTCAATATGCAGGAGTTGAGATTTCTATAATAAAATTGAAATTTTGATATTTTTAAAAGCAGCAAACTAGCCTCTTGCTACTTCAAAGTCATAGCAACCATTAAATTTACAGAAACAGAAACAATTACAAAAATATCCTAAACATCCTTCAATGGCAGACTTAAAACTACTTTAGCATATGATAGGATACACGAATGAAAGAACGACGTGTTGTGGTACGATCCCGCTAATAGCTGCTAACAGCTACTCAGAGAAACAGATTTGGCAAGTCTTACCCCCTCCCAACTGAACAATGCCTTGTATCACACAGATGGGAAATATTTGTTGAGATTAAAGGGCAGGGAATAGAATTCCTCACTTCTTGTATCGGTCTTGTAGGATCGGAACTTGTCCCACCATTGTTTACCTCTGTCCTTCCTTATTTGACTATCCTTCTTGCGCATTGTGTTGTCCAGGAAATATGCCAGCAAGCCAGCAACGAAGGCTTCTGATGAGAAAGGGACATTTATAATGTCGTTGAACTGCCCAAGGAAGGAAAATCATGGAACTTATATCAGTGGAACTGAAGCCCTAATGTCAGCTCATTGTAACCGAAGTTTCAGGACAAAGCTACGAGGGATTAACGTATTAGGGCATACCCATCTACCACTTGTGTGGACAGGGCCATAGCCATTAATAGCTGTGTATTCGTTGAAGTACTGGGCCACCGACAAGCCCATAAAGATGGAAAAGCCCAATATGAACTTTGTTCTAAAGCTGTTAAGATGGCAGAACTGAAGGAAGCTTAAACCTCCTGAACCTGAAGAAGAATGACAAGATAAAGGTTAAAAACCACTTATACCATCAAAATAGAATAATATGAATGTCGTATCACTAGCTTGCTACTTCATCTAAACAGCTAAACTTACCGACGTAGGCAAAGAAAAGGCAGTACAAAGCAGCAACAATTGGTGCCGGGATTGAAGCAAAGACTGCTCCAAATTTTCCTGCATGATCATTTGTGTCTCAGTAGTAAGAACAACATGTGCATGAAAAAGGGATCAATCTACTCGATGCATGGAAAACCCTGTAGACAAACAATACCAAGAATAGAAAAGAAGATCATGAACCCGGCAGAAATCTGCACAACTCTTCGACTGCCTACACGAGTCAATGCTAAAAGACCAGCATTCTCACTGCAATAATACGTCATTTCAAATAAAGAAGTTCTAATAATCAATAGAGGTGTAATAAAAAAAGGATGACTAAGCAGCAGAAAACTTGACATCATCTCTTACATAGATACCGAAGATCCATTTACAGTCCCAAACAACCCTGACAATAAAATGCCAATTCCCTAAGAACAAGAAATAAAGAGTTAATTACTTGCCGTGCAAAACTGATGATAAAGTATTGTAAGCTGAGTAAATAGACAGCTCAATGCAAGTAGGCAGCTTTTGAAAAAATGGACAACGTTAATGAACTTCATCAATCCGCTTCACCTGGGGGGTTTGGGGAGGGAGGGAGAGGGAGAGAGAGAGAGAGAGAGAGTCTAAATCCACACCCTATTACGCTTTTCCACACCTCACATAACCAAAATCTGCACTAGTGACAAGTATAGGTCTTTTAGTGACAGAATGAGGTGTGGACAAGCATACAAGGGTGTTTGGAAAAGATCTCCCTTAAGATTATCATCTTCCTTCTTGTATTTTGTTTTACTTCCCTGATCCTAACAGATCGTCCTTTCAAGTATTAAGCAATAATTTTCATCCTTGCACTAAATTATAATTTCTTTAGAGTCATACGACGCATGGCCTAGATTGTTATTGTATCCAAGATAATTCTCTGGGTGAATATCAACCTGTCTATGAATTAGAGAGTGGTGATTGGCTCAACACATGGAACAAATACAAGAATGCACAGCCACATTATCCAGTATGCACCTCTGGCTTTACCTTTTCCATCCATGTCCATTTATAACAGCATAGATGGTTGTGGTCTTGCACGTTAAATCTTATGCTACTTATTCAGGCACCATTAACTTATACAAGAAGCTGGCAGCAGAGTCTGAAGAAATTGGAATTACAAGTGAGGTAACTAAATAACTAGATATTATTTATCTTTGGGATTAAATATATCAACTAGTGGTATTACAACATGCTTGCTATATTAGGTCATATGTTGCTTATGCAGAAATTGACTTTTACTTCACTACATTAGAATTGATCCTCGTAAGTCTATATGGAATTGCATTACCTGAAGTGAAACTTTTTGCCATGTTGTCTGTGATACTGCGGATCCCGTAAAACAAGTAAGCCTTCTCATCCCCTATAATATTCAGTTATTTACCAGCCTTTGGCAATCTTTATGGTGCTTTCTTTATTGGGCACACTCCTGTCTACCTCACCTAACCCCTCTTACTATTGCAGTAAAAAAGAAACCATCTTTGAAGAACTCTTTAGAATCTAATATGCGGGAAGAAAATGAGCTAATGACGTCAAGCTGCCAAGAATTCAATTCAACTACCTGAGTGTTATCATACAGAAAACAAACAAAGGATAATGCTTTCAGTTTACCTGCCAACCGACACCACGGCTGAGAACAGAAGGAGGCATGGGAGTCGCACTCGCATATCTCGACACCGCAATAAAACCACCAGTGGACTGCTTGTAAAATCAGAACATGTATCAGTATATAATAGATAAAACGACAAGAAAAAAGGTTAAAGAGTTTAGGTTCACTTCATGGAATTAACTTTCAGACCTGGCTCAGGTGTAAGAACTTTTAAGTTTGGACCAAGAAACTTCAGCTATAATGGACCACAACACCACTCCTTATGCCAATTAGATGCGTGTCAGCTAGTAACTAAGGACAGATTGCAGTCCGGGCCATTATACCGCAACGTTCGGCTACCCGGGTTGCCCCATCGATCTCTCGGGGGCCCTATCCCTCGTTCTATGTAAAGGTAATGCGATTTTCTGGGGGGAATAGAATAAGGCCTTTACCTTCTTGTTTGCATAGTATTAAAGCAAAGGATTTAAATCGTGATATACATTATTGGACCCAATGGCTTACAGCTTACACTTTTAGAGTAATTGATAGCTTAACATGGTATCAGAGCATTGGTTTAGGACGGTCTGCAGATCAAGTCCCCAATTTCATTTGGTCCCCTTTGTGTTACTGCAATGGTGAGCACTTACCATGTCGTTCATGCCCTGTTGAGCACCTTTGGTTTGTCTCTCCACAATGATTTGCGAGAAGGCTTGCACATGTGGCGAGGTGTGAATCATGATGTAAGTATTTGGTCCCATACTAAATTAACAACTTAAGCATGCAGGGCAAGTAAAAACTTCAAAATTCATGTAGCAATTACATGGGTTGAACACCGAAACATCTCTCCAGTCTCCAGAGAAAATGACTACAAGGACAAAGATACGCTATGCATTTATGGTTCTAGTTTAGTAGGAAGGATGAAAACAAACCTCCACAAGAGCAACAAAAGCAGCCATCATCATGGCAAACGCTTCACCAGCATCAAATGAAGGTGCTCCCCATTGAAAAGGATATGGAACTCTTATCCTGTAGATGCAAACCCCATTTGAACAATAAGGGACTTTCATGCGTTCAACTCAGCAAGAAACACAAGAAACACAAATATGTTCTACATGCTAGAAACATACATGTGCTCTATATGTGCAGTAACTCGTTAGTAGTCCAAAAAATGTCATCAAAAATAATTTGATAGAAGCTCGACTTTGTCATTAAAAGTCAACAGTGCCGTTCAAGGGCATTAAGCCATTAACATGTATCGCAAAACCCAATTGCAATAAGGAAAAGGAAGCTATTTTGTACTTTGGCTTTTTCATTATTCTTTATTCTAAAATAGAAAAAGGAAACATAGTCCAGAGAGTCTTGAGACGCTGATTATGAAATTTCAGACAATAAATATACTGTATATGTTTTGATCTCTGATCAACTTTCAATTATAGGAGCTCTGCCTGTAGTTTTACTCCAAGCAATATTTTTTAAGACATTTAATGGCATAAGCAGAGCTCAAAGACTAAAGTGTTCATAATATACGTTTTGCCTGATATAAAGTAGTCTTAATATTGTGTAAGTCAGTCTTATAATAGCTTCTCTTTTAAAAGTATGTTTGTTTTAATTCTGCTGGGCAACTTGGAAAAAGAAACAAGAAGAAAGCTTTCACTTTATCAAAGGACACGTCCAGTAAAATGGAGGTCAGAAACTCAAATCTGAAGTCTATCTTGGCCAAAGTGTTAATGTGTCTCTTACACCCTTATTCCCTAAGATGCTTCTGTCTTCAACAAACAGAACAATAGATCAGCTGTCGGCGATGGCTCGTCACAGCTTGGGTAGATTGGCAAAATCTGCATTACATGCATATCTATCTAGGGAGTACACAGGTAAATTGGTAGTCCTTCTTCATGAGGTTACAAATTTACATGGAATGGGTTTCGATGGTAAGCGCCGCTGAAAGAGCAGATAAGGCGCTGCCCTCTACATTTCTTATGCGGTTATAAATACTAAGTTATCTATGATAAAGAGATTATACTTACTTAGTAAATGACAGTGATATCTCCAATTTAATGGTATAAAAAATGTTTATAATCAAATGGAAGCATGCATGAATCTAAAAGAGAATAGACACTACAGAATAAAGGGAAAAAGTATTCCACTCCACACAATAATTTGAGAACAGATATAACACTAGCTTCGTACCATTCAAAGTGTATAATAAATTAATGATTATTCCTGAGATACAAGTCCAGCAAAATCAGCTAGACAGAGAAGCAGTGATGAAATTAGGTTAAACAAATTAAGTAACTAGATCTCTAAATGTATCATCTTATGGTCTTTTCTGATATTCGTGTAATAGAAAAGGCCACTGCTAAGTGATTAGGAGCAAAATACGTGTATGATGTATGGGATATGCATTTTTCATAGTGATAACAGTAAGCGTACGAATATTTAGTGGTTCCATTCAACTAGTTGTTAATCATCAAGAACTCTAGTTATTTTACCCATTCTTCTGTTACATAAAAAACTAGAAATCATTAAGAAGGGCCTAGGCACCACTGCTATACAGGTAAATCATACAGGAAATCAGCTGTAATCAATTTATACAAAAGTGATTAACTTTTGTATAAAGAAATAGTGAATAAATGATAAGGTGAGTTCAAAACTATCCCGAACAGCAGATGCTCACCATGGAGCAGCATCGATAAGGCCAGCACGATCAGTGCGGCAGCTTATTTGTGTCTTTGGTGGCTTGCCATTGTAGGCTCCACCGACCGTAAGTAAGTGAGCATATATCCACACAATCACCACCGAGATAAGAACAGCAAAACGATCAAAGATGTTTTTTCCTGAGTGTATCAGATGGACTAGGTACTGCAAATAACCAGTGAAATTGGTAAAGCCGTGAGAATATATTCCAAGAAATTATTACTTCACATAAGAGGAAAGAAAATATGGCGCACTAAAGCAGATTACCTGAGAGAGAAGAACTAAGATGATAAGCTGTGGAAGTCCAATCTCAACACATTTGGCAACCTAAACCACCAACGCAAATGTTTAGCTCAAAGGTGTAAGCAGGTATGAAATATACGCGCGCGCGCTGAGAGAGAGAGAGAGTTACCCCAGGGAATCCAAACTCGTACAGGCCAAAACCGACAAGACTAACCAAAGGGACAGCTGAAAGGGGGCTCAAAAACCTAAAAGCATATAGAGATGGAAACAGTAACCAACACGGTCTTGACGTTCAACAGGAAAGTGACAAAGAAAGCAGACTTAAAATTTTCTCATTCAGCAAACACTTGATTGCATTAGTAAAAACATGTCGGACTGACAACTTAAACCATCTGTAATTCAGAAATCAGATTTTCAGCAATTAACATGAATAACAGTAATGTGGTACAAAAAGTCAAAGGCTCAACTGGAAAGAATCCTGCAAGTTTCTGTCCTGGTCTTACACAGAGATGAATTAACAGGCAGCATGCTCAAACAAGCCACTTCGTTATTACAGAACATTTCGTTCTCCAGACTATCTAAGCATGGCCAAATTTCCAATGCACTATAAAGATTCTGAAATCACTACCAACCTTGTAACATTCCGCCATAGGCCACTGAAACCTAAGACTATCTGAAGAGTGGAAGCTACAATGAGTGCGCCCTGAATTGCTCGCATAATCTTCTTGAATCTCTGAGAAGGCAACAGAACTGATCATCTATTTAGATATATATATATATAGTCAATACAAAATATGCTGCATTAAATAAGATATTATACTTATTTTTTACTTCTTTTCCTTCTCTCTCTCAATTATTGCTCATGATAGAAGATAAATATGTATGTTAACTTGTGTTTTGATACGAAATTAATGTTGTGTTACAGAAGCTCTTCCATCAAGGTGCATGCCGTTCACAAAAATGTGCATCTCGCAGATATATCTACAAGATACCATGCATTTCAAGTTCATGAGACTAGGAGACCAAGGTGATAGCCTTTGGTAACGACCTCTCCCTTCCCCGTGCAAGTTCCCAAGTTCAAGTCTCATGGGCGGAGGGATACTTGGGGTAAAGGGAATTCTATGTAGTGATCTCAAAAAAATTACAAGATTACTGATATCCAACTTTATGCCGCTTTGCATGTTAACGAGGAATCAAATGAGTCCTCCAAAGACCGCAGAGGAAATGGGGGTTGGTTCACAAACCGCTACGGGATCCGGGTCACTCCACCGTCCAGACAGGATAATTGAGATTGTGGGTGCAACAAAGGTATACGACCCTCCAATCACAGCTGGTAATCTAGTCCCAAACAATGTTTGTTGCAACGTGTTTATCCCAGCAACGAAAAGCAGAGTTTGGATCACTTTTGCTTTCTCCTCCTAAAACATTGAAAATATTGTTTCAGTCACCATGCAAGACAAGAGAATTGTTAAAAGAAATTAAATCAATCATAGGGCTCACATTTCCTCCTCCCATTTGAGGAACAAGAGCAGTGGGAATGAGAACTGTTGTGCCTAGCATTACTATGTAGTGCTGAAACCCAAGAAGGATGGCCTCAGCTGCATCAGAAATATTCCAATATTATCAACTTAGACGACACCCGTTAATGATAGAAATACATAAGTAGCACTGCATTTTTATTCGAAAATAAATCACAGCAAAATCAAAAATGAAACACATAAAGATGCTAGACCAAGAGAATGATGTATTGACAACAAAGGAAGGCAAAATATCCTTAAATTTAATTACCCAATCCAAATTGTCAGGGGATGCAGTTTTATGCAGTTTTACTTATAACTATTGATTTCACAGAGGCAAAACGGATATGTTGAAATGAGAAGGAATCCACAAAACTTCAAAATAACCTCTTCTTGGCTTTGGTTGAATTTAGAAAGTAAGCGCGTCTACTGTATCACACTACCAAATACCAAATTTCCAACAGAGGCAAAAAGGCAGGGCAAAATTCCACCCTTAGAAACATTCGCCATACAATTACTGCAAATCTTTTTGTCTATAGAATTGGTATATTTTTTTTATCACAACCCAACCCTCTATGAAAAAGGGAAAGAAGAAAAAAAATCATAAATGAAGGGTGTGGAGGTTCAAAATGAGTTTCTAAACAGCAAATCGCCAAATCCCAAAGAATATATGGACCAATTAACAAAAGGGTATGTGAAACTTTAAATGGAAACTAAAGCACAAGAACTGGGGAGAATCAGAAGCTATAGCTTCTATATACTTATTAAACTCACGGATTCGAAGCAACTTGCCGTAAATAACAAGTTGCCATAAAGAACATGCACTTCGTGTAAAAGCAAAATTCACAGAATATACTGAACAGAAACAAAAGAAAGAAGTAGAAAATAAAGACTCACGCCATGGAGGTGGACTGGTAATGCAGTAGGAAACATTGGGAAGCTGATCTTTAGGTGGGTGCGGCGGCGGATCACCGGACGCTTTCGGAGCTGCTCCTGACATAGCTTTCTCTCTCTGTCTCTACTTTCTCTCTCTAGAAAATTACAGCCTCTAAGCTTACTGAAGACCAGCACTGCAAAAACCTAGATCCCAAATGTATCAAATGACCATTGAAATGATAGCAAAGCACAAGAAATGCCCAAGATTTTAAGAACGCGAAAAGCTCATTTCACAGAACAGCACAAAACTCTGAGACGATTGGAACAAAAACCCACATGCATACCCACTTCTCCTATATATGAAAACTGAAAAGGGCACAAAAAGAAACTGTAACTTGGTGTAAGAAAGTGTAAAGGAAGTGTCAACAGTGTAAGAAAAACCCACGTTTGTAGTATCTTCAATTTCTTGTGAGTTGTAACACACTCGCAAGCAAAATCAAGTGGAGGGAAAGTTCAATAAATCACAGACATATAAGACCCCACCATAGAAAAAGTTCAGTAAAGGAGTAAAGAGAAGAGAAAAGAAAAGTTCAAACTTTAGCAAGAGAAGGTGTTTTGCTGGCCAAAAAGTATAGAAATCAAGGAAATGGAAAGATAAGATGAACACAGTACACAGCCCTCCTTTAATAAAATAAGCGAAGAATCTGTCTACCAAACATCTTTATATTGAATGTTTACTCAACCCTTTCTGCGATTTCTTTTGGTAGTATATCCAACTTCTCATAATTGTTTGCTTCCTCTCTGTTGCATTAGGCTCCACCACTCTATACGCTCTTCAGAATAATAGTGTGATGTACTGACAAGGGATTGTTCACCTAATGCAGGGCATGCCGTCTCCTGATTTTGGTGATTTGAAGACACACGTCTGCCCCGGCAGCATCACAGTGCAACTCCTCCCAGTTGTTAACTTCACCATTTAAACCACTATGGCTCACTGATTAGAAGGGAAATGGAGTATCTTTAGGTCAGCCCATTAAGTGAAAGCGAGAGCGAGAGCATGACTACGCGAATGAAGTTAAAACAAAAGGCTACACCCAACGACACGATATTTATGCTCAGCAGTAAGAACTTTAAATTGGCGTTATGAACTATGCGTAAATAGATATTCGGTGGCATGGCTATGGAGTGAGGAAGTAGGATTTAAACGAATTGGTTGAGTTAGTGTTGTTACTTTTAGCGAGAAAGTAATATATTCTTTAAAGTATTTTGGCATTTTTGTTGTTAGAAGGAGACCAACGATGACAAGATTCTATGTGTTTTGGACTATATATCTTTTGAGCTGTTTTTGCATTTTTGGTTGTTAAAAGCTTATTATTGACAAAATAAAGTCTAAACTTTATGTGATGTTACTCTCCAAATTATAACATCAAGTTTGAACTTTATTTTGACAAAATATAACAAAATTATCATTATAATTTGTAGAGTGAAATCAAGTTTAAACTTTATTTTATAGAGTAACGCCAAGTTCGAACTGTATTTTGTAGAGTAACACCGTAACACCAAGGCAACATCAAGTTTAGACAAAATACAACAAAGTTATTATTATAGTTTGTACGGTAACCTCAAGTTTAAACTTTATTTTGCGAATAAACTTTAAACTTGATGTTATTCTATAAATTATAACGATAATTATAATTTTATCGAGTACCAAAATACGTATATATATAAATCGTTACCGACGGATAAGAGTGTGAAAGGAGCTACTCGACATTAAATTGTGCAAAAATGTGATAGGTCTTTTCTAAAGTCAAGATGTATATCCAAGGAAGCTCCATTATTTATTCAAGAAGGAAAAGAACTTTGACTATTTGATACTCTACCCCCCTTTGCCCTTTTCAAGGGGGAAAAGTGAGCATATATATGCATGAAAAGAAAAGAGAAAGGACACCGACACATACTTTCATGCATTCCAGTACTGCTACAAATTTCTTTTTCTTTTTTTTCTTTTTTTTTTGGTGACAACTTATGAAGTTGTTAATGCGACGGTATAACATTTGATAGTAAGGACGAAAAACACCAATATCGTCACCGTTAACATCATTGTTGCCATGTTTGATCGGTGCTCCGTTGCATAACGCATGACATTGTACAACACGTGCATACGAATCTCAATAATACCTATTCTGTCCTTTGATTTTATTTTTATTTTTTTAGATTTCTTACTACCTTTGCAAACAAAAAATTCTAAAACATGCGCTTTTTAAACTAGAATTTTGAGATTTATTTTAGTGCATCAAAACTAGTCTAATTCTCTTTCCTTCATGAATATGTATTTCTCGAGTACCTTTATTCGATAAGGCGGTGTTGGATCTGCTTGATTTTGAGTAAATAAAAAATCTTGGCTTGTTTTATTGACCTTATATACACGTGAAAGGGAACCTAAGGTGAACCTCAACCGCCATAATCTTCTAAGAACTTTACATGACTTAAGGTTTTCATCATCATCCTACCCATGAAACTTAATTTAGCTACTAGACAACAGTAATTTGCGATTAAAGTTTAGGATTATTAAAATCAGAAAAAAAAAATCATATTCTAAATATCTTGAACAATAGTAGTAGCAAGGAATGCAGGGTCCACAATTTGCATATATCCCCAAAAATTAAAAGATATATATATAAAGACAATTCTTTATTTTTGCATATATCCCCACAAGGGAAAACAAAAAACAGTTTTCTCTATCTGGCACAATATATATCTCACTACAGTACACATATTCTTGAAGAATGGTCAAGACCAGGACAGAACTCCCAGTTGGGTTATAAAACAGGAAGTTGGTAGTACTCTTAACTGGCTGCAACTTAACCTATGTGGTACCCTCTGCTGGTTTTTCGATGCAGCTTTTACATAATTTAATTCCACTATTTTCATAAAGTTCGGCCATTTGTTGTCCAATGGCTCATTTTATCGCAAATTTTCATATATTTTATTGCCAAACTTGGGGGTAGAAGCTTACACCACTGCGGCCATCCTAATCATAAATTACTTTGATAAAAGTCATATATACTTTACTCGTTTCGTGGTATCAAATAAAAAATTTAGTGGGTCGATACCAAAGTAAATATTCGAAATTAAAAGTTATAGTACGAAGAATAACTGTTATAATTCAAGTGTTCATCCAAAATGATCAACGAGCCACATACCAGGGTGATGTCCTCGTCTCTATCGATCTATTCAAGCAAAAATCGCAATAATTGTCTCTATGTCATTCACAAACAAATGAACTCCTTTATGCCCTTGGAGGATCTTGCCAAGTAACTCAAAAAAAAAAAAAAACTACCTTAGCTACGAGGTAGCAACGCCTTATCATAAGTTTGTGTTCTCAATCGTTATAAATGGTATCAGCCAATTCTCGAACACACTTATACGGTGTTTTGGAAAAGGAACCAAACCAGGATCGGTCTTCGAGCCATCAGAGATGGTATCAGAGTGTGACACGAGAATGCTTGCTTGGGTCGAGTCATCAAGTTGGGATTATCTGAGGTAACTAAAATCTGAAGCCAACCCAGGACTAAGTCCTTTGCGTAGATTGATGCTGTAATAAAATAAAAGCTTGTCAACGATTTTGTACCATGTTCGACTGCGAAGACATTAAGATATCCAATCGGACCCATAGTATGAGGTGAGCAAAAAAGTCTCTATCAGCTAACTTCAAAGATACCTACTTTAATTTACCAGCTCTTAGGGGTGCATTCCTTGTGATGGAGATGAGGTTGTAAGCTGCTAAAATATACTTGTGTGTTTGTGTTAGATAGCGGAGAAAGTAGTGGTAACAGTGGCAATAAAGTGGTAATAGCGCTAGTGTGTTGATATAATTATCTGTTAGCATTGAGTAACTCTGTCCTTTTTTTATTAATTTTACTGTATAGTGGTGAAATAGTTATACTGTCTTTGTAAATCAGTGAAATTTCTTCATAGAACAACCAATCGGCTGCATCCTCTTCAACGTTGTGTTCAATTCTTTGTGAATCTGAAGGTAATCTTAGCATGATTTTTGTGTTCAGTTCACTTATATCAATCTTCTTTATATTTGATCGGTTCAACCAGTCTTGACCCACTTTTCTCCCCTTCGAGATTGGTACCCACCCCTTCGAATTCTTTATCATTTTTGAGCCCATTTCTACCATCAATTTGCTCAAATTCTCTTTCGCTTTTCTGTTGGGATACTCCAGTTCAATTACTTTATTAGTTATTGATTTCTGTTTTTGTGGCAGAGAAGAACAAACTCAAACTTTTTCTTCTCTGCCACATTGAGTTTGAACGAGGATGTTAGATGATATATTAATACATAAGTTTTCTATTTCCTATTATAGCAAGTCTAGAATATTTTTTTTATCTCCAAATTCCTTTAAGACTCTATTTTCTATCTTTTCAAGTTCCTTTAGGATAATCGTTTTGTACATATACGAAGACTTCACTGGACTAAATTTTTTAATGATTAATACTACAAATATCTTTCTCTTTACCTTTTTCTATCAAACATGAATGTTGTAAGTCTATAGTGTTTTACATCAATCTTGGTGTATATTGCCATTTCTTAATCAAATTAGTGTATCATTATCTATACATTTCTTTATCTCAAGTTCCTGGGCCAGAAACAGTCCTGTAAATGTAGAAGTATTAAGAATCCAACTGAAAGGATGATGACATAACTGATATTATGAAGGGCCGGTAATTGAAGGATAATATTTTAGAAGTGAACTTACTTGCAAAGAAGGTATAATTGTGACATCTTACCATATCACCAAAAGATTGCACACGACTCTATTCACTTATGCTAACTTTGAAGATTAGTTGGTCAATCATGGTTACTTGGTAAAGTAACTTTTTCATTACTTAAAAAGCCAGTGGCAAAAAAGGCAAAGTTAAAATTGCCCCAATTTTCACCTACTCTATAATGGCGAGCTTTATGGAAGCGATATGATTGTTTTACTGAAAGTGACGAGTTCAAAACACAAAAACAATATCTGGATAACAACAGAACGAAGCTGGGCGTATCAATCTTTTCCTAATTGCACAATAACGAAAGCCACGCGGACTTAGCCATCCATTGGGGTTGATTTTCAAAAGCATATTTTTAGACGAAATCATGATCGTTTCTGAAAATCAGCTTTAAGTTGTTTGTAGCAAAATTAGCTTGAAGTTATGAATGGTGTTTATATAATGTTTACTAAAATCAGTTTCAATGTTTACTGAAATCAATTTCAATGTGGCAAAATAACCAACAATGAACCAACCCAATTGATAGCACTAGTTTTCATATTGGTGTTTATATGAAGTTATGAATGGTGTTTATATGAATAGCTTGATTGAATCATTGATAGCACTAGTTTTCATATTGGTACTTGAGTTAATTATGCAATGAACCAACCCAATTGATGATGGGCTAAATTGAAATTGTGAGGATGCGAGAATCAGAAAGAAGAGGACAAAAGGGACAGAACGTGGGTGTTGCTTTCAATCCTCTAAACACAGTAACCCAAATATCAAAACCACCCTCAATGCCTCATCATGTTCCCTCAGGGACCACTGTATACCCTAGCACACTCTCTCTTCCTTTCTTCCTCTTTAAATTATATATATGATGATAATTCAAGCATACAATGATTCAAGAGATACATGCTCTCTCTCTCTCTCTCTCTCTCTCTCTCTCTCTCTCTGGTGTTTGTTTGGTCTCTCTCAATGAATATAATGTAGTAGAGACGTCGATACGCACAAATATGTATCAATTTAATCGGTACAAGTAGTAAAAAGTAGATAAAAAGGAAAAATAAATTTACTGTAAAAATGAAGACAGGAAGGGAAGGAATAGTAGGAATGGAGTGTATATATATATATATATATATATATATATATATATATATATATATATATATATATATATATATATATATATATATATTGACGGCCGGATATTTGGGGAGTGGGTGGAATAATGAGGATGAAAAAAAAAAGTTTTAATTGCATGAAGTGGGGTGGAATGGTCATTTCTTAAATGTTGAATTTTTTTTAATAATGACATTGATTGATTTTTTTTGTAATTTAAAGTTAGTATATGATGAAGGGGTATAGTCGAAAGTTTCAGAAAAGCTTAAACTTGTGGGTGCTTTCCCTTAGTAATAGAATAGATATATAGAGATGGAAACTAAACAATGGTAAAGTTTTTTTTTTCCGGTTACGTTTAAGAACCTTATTAAAAGTAAAAAAAAAAAAAGATAGAATTACAAATCTGAGAGCTTTCACAATGAAGAGAGACTAAACTAATAAATGACAAAATTAAAACTTATCAAATCGATAATGCGTACATTATCCCAATTGTTATAGAGCGGTAACTACAGTCATCAGTTAGGACGATGAATCATTAACGATGTAGAATGAAGGACATTAAGGTTATCCGCAGCATTGCGTTCGAATAGCGGCAAGTTTTGCCTTAAAAGTCGTACATTTCTTTTGTGGCGACCGCGTTACTGCACAAGTGGAATGTCGATGATAGTGCAGGGGAATGATCAAGGGCCTGCAGCTGCTGTGCACGGCCCCAAAGTCAGGCCATGAGTAGCTTTCATTACCTATAAAGCTTATATAGCACCTTACACTCTCCTACTCTTTTTGGGAAGCTATATCTTGTTAAATCTACTGTAGTTAGCATAACAAATTATTGCTGCTAATTAGACCTGTCGATGGGCTGGGCACGGACCGGGTCTGAGGCGCCTGTACCCAGCTCATAGACTCTACGGTGAGTTTCGATTGCATTTGTGCTTAAATTAATTTTTTCTTCTTAAAGTCACGGCCCCAAACCCGACCGAAGCTCTACGATGGTCTTTGAGCTGGGTTTTGGCCTGCCCAAACTTAAGTATAGTTTTATTTTGTCCAACTTTGATTGTCTTGGCACTTAAAGACGCTAAATCATTCATACAAGTACTATCACAAAGTACCAAATCTGCCTCCTTTTATTACCTCTGTGAAGTAGAAGAAGCTGAGAAGGTCAAGCAAAGAAGTTGTTCTTCTGGAGTAAAGAATTCTTCCCATAAAATTTCTAAGAATATTTCTGTTAATAAATTGGGTCAGTGGACCCATTATCCGTCCACTAACAGATAATGTGTATTTGTTAGTATGGATAATTACAGTTATTTAGAGGATATTTATCTCCTAAGTGTTTGAGATAAATACAATATTTATCTCATAGGTGTTTGAGATTAATACATCTTTATCTCCTAAGTGTTTGAGGTAAAGTCTGTCTCTAAATACTATCTTTATATAAAGATTATAGATATCCCAATAAAACATAGGTGACGAACAATAAGTCACACGACAATCCCTCTCTCTATATCACTCTTTTTAGAGCAATCATCAAGCTCTAGAATTTGATTCGTGGACGAAGAACTCGACTCTAGTATTCGTTTTTGTACTTACGAAAAATATCAAGTGTGTTGAAGGTTCGTAACAATAAGGATCCATCGTCGGAATATTCAAAAATTTCATACGATACGTTTCTAAACCCACTACGTGTTACGTGGTAGCGCAATAATTTTATTCAACATTGGTATCAAAGCGTGATTACTTGTTGATTCGCCTTCAACATGCTAGAATAAATTATGTGCATGTTGCGATTTTTTCCAGATACATAAATGAGACCCATTATTAAAATTTGAAATTTTTTGAGAATGTTTTTTCTGAAAAATAATTATATGGTTTCGTTCTCCTATGGTTGAGGATGAACTCCGTAAAATTTCGTGATTTTTTTATGCATGGTTTGTGAGAAATTATGATTTTATTTTTCAAGAAAACTGTGATTTTTTTGAGTTTTGGGACTCAAATTCGGAGCATGATATTAAATTTTTATCATGATCGGTTGGTACATAATTAATCTATGTCACATAAGTTTTTCAACGATATATGGCACACATTATTTGGCCTAAAAACAAGAGAGATATGGCATTTAAAAGTTGGCATCGCGACATGGCGGTGGCTGTGAAAATTAGTGTTTTTTCAACGAAGAAGATGAACCGTGCACGCCACGCGCTAAAGCCGAGCCGCAGCAGCGCCCACGTGCCAAGGACTAGCGCCACGAGCGAAGTCAGCCGCCCACGAGACACGCGCTCCAAGCAGCGCGGCCACACGCTCCCACGCGCTCCTCGTGTTGCAGCTTCCACACATCCCACGCGCGCGTGTGTACACACGCGCTAGTTCACAGAAAACCCCAGACGCTGCCCCACGTGCACGGTGACGGATGGAGGCGCGTGAGGGCTATTTTTGGGCCGTTTTTCTCACCGCCGGCGAGTGGAGCTCCATCTTGACCCACTGATTTTTTCTATGGTATTAAAACTTACCTTTATACCCTTTGTGTGTATTCTGTTTAATTTTTTAAATGACTTTTTCTATTGAAATTATCTTTAAAATTTTATTTTATACACACAGAATTTTTTCTTTAATTGCAGAGGGTATATTAGGCATAAATTTACTGTTTGCCAATTTTAAGAATTTATCTCTCATTTTTTGGCCATTTAGAAATATTTTTTGTGGTACTTATGTGGTCCCAAAAATATGAATAATGTGTAAATATTAATTTTTGCACTTCGTGGCAAAAATAAATATTTTTTAGAGAGTTATATGACATAGATGAATTATGTTTTATTATTTGCCTTGATTAGAGTTATGGTTTAAATATGTTTTTGTTGAGATATATTTGTTGGGCTTTTGGCAAGCCCACACCTTTTTAAAACCAATTTCAAGGCCTTTACGCCCGTTTTTCTTGGAAGAAAAATGTGGTCTATTCATCTATTTATATTACCCTTTAACTTGTTATTTGAACATGTTAGTTTAAGGTTAAATTGATGGATATTAGATTGACATTCTAAAGAAACTTATGTTTATGTGTTTACTCTTGTTTTAAAAAAATTCTTTTGAGAATAATGTGTTGTGCTGCATCTCCATTTATTTTATTGGAGTAGTTTGTAGTAGGATTCTCAAAGATGTTGTATTCTACTATTTCCCTGTATATTACTATAAAGCCTTGTACGGGGATGTAATTTCGCACGCACATTATTCAAGTCAGAATTTTCTTAGCATAAGTTATTAGAATGTCAATAGGGCTCAATGGAGTCCTTGCACACTTTAATGTATGGTGCAATTATATTGTTCTAAATTATCATGTGGATGATTTATTACATTGTGGCTTATATGATGATGAAATTTATTGCGAAATATTACTTAAAAAGTATTTCCCAACTCACATACATGGGAGATGATTACGAGCTTAGCAAATTTTCGATTTCATGATGTGAGGAAGGATTATGTTTTCATTTGAATTTTTTGAAATAAAAAGAAGGATGTATAATTAATGTCTTTTTTTCTTTGTGCAAACTAATGTAGTGAATAGAATGACCTCTAAGAATGTCATAGCTGATCTCGTTAAGGCTGAGAAACTTAACGGAGATAATTATGACGTTTGGCACAAAAAGATGAAATTCATGCTAAACGAACAAGAGCTCGATAGGCACTTGACCAAAGAGATGGTCACGCCCACTGAGGGGCAACCCCTAAGAGACCACACAGCCTACCAAAAATGGAATCAGAAAGATCGTAGTGCGCGCTACACCTTGTTAAGCAGCTTGCAAAAAGATCTAATCGGACAGTATGATGAACTTCCAACTTGCAAAGCTTCATGGGATCAGCTCAAGTAGGGGTGAGCATTTAAACCGTAAAAACCAATCCAACCGTAAAAACCGAACCAACCAATCCGACAAATTTCAAACCGATCGCAAAAACAATTGGTTTGGTTTTTTTTTTCACAAACCGCATGTCCGGTTCGGTTTGGTTTTTTTGAAACCGTTCTAAACCGAACCGACCGTATACAATATAATATATAATTTTTTTAAACTAACCCCAGTTAGTTTTAACTGAATTAGGTAGTTAAACTTAACCCTTCATATAAAATATTAGTAACCCACTAACTCACTAACCCTAAATCCTAATTCATCTTTTCTTCAATCGCCGTCCACTGCCCCACTCCCAGATCTGCTCCCCAAGGACCACAACCTCACAGTCTCACACTCCACGCCTCAGCTCAGCCCTCAACTCTCAACTCTCAAGGCAGCACCTCCACCACGGCAGCGCCTCCACCAAGGCAGTGTTTCCATCACGGCAGCGCCTTCTTCAGCGTCGTCTCTTCAGCCGCCGCCTTCTCCAATCGCCATCTCAACGGCTCAACCTCCACAGCTGCACATCTGTGTCTCCTCCTGCCGTCAACTCTCAACTCTCAAGGCAGCACAGCCACCACGGCAGCTCCTCCACCAAGGCAGCATCTCCACCACGGCAGCGCCTTCTTCAGCCGTCGCCTTCTCTAGTCGCCATCTCAACCTCCCGCAGCTGCGCATCTGTATCTCTTCCTGCCGTTGCCTCCTATTTCCTCTAGCCTCCAAGGTAATGTCTCCCCTTTTCTAGATTCCTCCGGTTAGCATCACATAGTTTTGTACCATTTGTTTTGGTTGTTGAAATCTAGTGCAGTATTCATTGCATTTTTTCAGAAATATAGATTATATGCTAGTTGAACTTCTCATTCCCTTTCACTTGCTTCCCTGCTTTGTTCTAGCTCGTAACCATGGATCAGCTAAAATAATGTATGCAGAAGTCGGAAAGATAGAAATAGAATGCCCTTTCTAACAGCATCATTGGAAAATAATTCATTTTAGAAGGGACTGAAAATAAAGGTGTAACGTTGGTTTGCAATCTTTTGGATCAAGCCATAGTTTTATACAACGGAAAGTCCTTGATAGCGTAGCAAAAGCTGTGTGCTCTATCAATGTAACAGAATTTTAAGCAAATGTTGTATGAATTGCTCATTGGATGTTGACTGCGACTGTGGCTGAGAAAATGTTAATAGCAGTAGGTATATGGACAACAGTTCCCAGGAATTTAAGAACTCGTAGCTTGGTAGCATGTGGGTAGCTTGGTAGCAGTAGGTATAACGTTGGTTTGCAATGCTTCACTTTCTAGGAAACATAGATTTAGAAGTTCCTCCATGCTTAGCATATTTTCACTTTGACAAGGAACAGTGGAAGTGTCCACTTAATAGATTTGATAAGGTACCTAACATAACATTCTCTTGAGGACTACCAAAATGTTCCACGACCAAATCTTCTGCCATATCTTTGGCATCCTTTATCATCACTTTGTACCTTTTCCATTGTGTTTTTGCCCTTTGTGTGACTGATTTTTCTTTCATTGCATTTTTTCAGAAATATAGATTATATGCTGGTTGAAGGTTGATTGGCAATGAAGGTTTTGAAGATGCTTGTTTGGTTTAAAGACTAAAGAGGACTTCTTTCTTCTTTAAGTTAATCTGATGGATATATTTGCTGTGTAATTTGATTTAAAGCTTAACAAATGCTATGTAAGGAGTTATTTTCTTTTGAATGTTATGTACTTTTCATTAGAATTTTAATAAATGCTATGTAATGATTTGTGTTTAATGAGTTATTTTCTTTGATGTTATGTAATCTAATTAGAATTTTAGTCTTATGAGCTAAGATCTGCTAAATTACTTGGGTTTTGTTACAAATTTTTAGTTATTTTGGGCCTAGAATGGAATCTAGCCCAAACCGATTTAATCCGTTTAAACCGAACCGTTCAATCCATCTAATCCGTTCAAACCGAACCGTTCAAACCGAACCGTTCAACTACGGTTCGGTTTATTTTTTCCCAAACCGATGTTGGTCGGTTCGGTTTGGTATTCAACCTCCAAACCGAACCGACCGAACCGTGCTCAGCCCTAAGCTCAAGTTCTTTTTTGGTGAAACCTCAACTACGCGGCTTCGTAGCCTTGTGATTATGTTTGAGGAATACACAAAAAACCCTAAGCATACCATGAGTGAACATCTAAGGGTGATGTCCAATATGATTGGTAAGCTAAGGGATGCTGGCCATGCGCTAACAGATGAGCAGCAAGTCAGAGCTGTCATAAGGTCCCTTCCTGCCTCATGGGCCAATATAAAACATATATTGACTCACAGTGAAAACATCAAGAATTTTTCTGATGTTTCACAGCATGTCATCCTTGAGGACGAGACTCAAGATGCTGACAAGACCCTTACTTATATCGCCCAAGGGGGATTGGGGGGCAAATGGCAAGCGCTGAAGACAAAGTAAGAAAGGCGAGGTTAGCACTTCTACGCCAAAGGAAGGAAAAATGAAGAAACACAAGAGAGGAAAACGTGGTGGGAAAAAGGATTTGTCTAAAGTCAAATGCTTCGACTATCAACAGAAAGGACACTTCGCTCATGATTGCACTGAGCCAAAGAAGGTACTTTCATAATCTCTCTCTCAGTTATATGCTTCCTCACATGTGATGGTTGCTCATTCCCAACCTGTGTGGTTTGTGGATACGGGTGCAACAAAACATGTAGCACGTGATTGAGAGGGGTTCGTAGATTATCACCGGATTTCAGTGGGTAGCAAACATATCTTCATGGGAAACAATAGCTCCGAAGAGGTGCTAGGGGTTGGTTCTTACCAGCTCAAGTTGCGCACTGGGCGCACATTGATTCTCGAGGATGTGCGATATGCACCCACTGTTCGACTTAATCTACTTTCAGTTACTGCATGCAACTTACTATTTCTAATACTCCACAACAAAATGGTGTTGCGGAAAGAAGGAATAGAACATTGTTAGACATGGTTAGGTCTATGATGGCGCAAGCAAACCTTCCAATATCTTTCTGGGGGGATGCTCTTATGACTGCAGCATATATACTTAATCGAGTGCCTTCACAATTAGTCAAATCCACCCCATATGAGCTTTGGAATGACTAAAAGCCAAATTTGGATAACTTGTGCCCATGGTGCTCAGCAGGTTATGTTCACAGTACTTCTCATAAGTATGGAAAACTAAGGCCTAGAGCTAAAAAGAGTATCTTCTTGAGGTATTCTGAAAACTCTAAAGGCTATGTGATGTATGGTGAACATCCAAATGGTGGAAAGACTGAAATAGAGTCTCATGATGTCGATTTCATAGAGAATGATTTTCCTAGCATTAGAGACACAAGTAAGAATCTTGACCTCTATGAGTTAGAGGAAGTTGAAGCCACTTTACCATCTCCAATCAAAGGTGGGGAATTAGTTCCTCATCCTATTGTCGCTGAAGATAGTATAAGTGACTTTCAACCCAGTGGGAGCATCCTAGACAGTGGGAGCACACCATCAGGACCATCTGGTCAACAAGCTTCTTAACTGCGTAGAGGTGCATGAGGAAGAGTTCCACGTCGTCGTTTTGAGATTGACAGTGAAATTCTTATGTGCACTCTAACTGATGAAGATGAGCCCACTTCTATGGAAGAAGCCTTATCTTCACCTGCTAGTAATAAGTGGATGGCTGCAATAAAAGATGAGTTGAGCTCAATGGAGAAGAATCAGGTCTGGGAGTTGGTTGACCTTATGCTAGGGTGCAAGACTGTTGGAAACAAGTGGGTTTTAAAAGTCAAGCGCAAGGCAGATGGGTTAATTGACAAGTATAAGGCACGTCTTATGGCGAAAGGCTATACCCAACAGCAAGGTGTGGACTATGAAGACACATTATCCCTAGTGGTGAGATTTGCTTCAATTCTCCTGATACTAGCTATTGTCGCCCAGCAAGATTTATAACTTTTTCATATGGATGTTAAGACTGTGTTTCTCAATGAAGAACTAGACGAAGAGATTTATATGGCTCAACCTAAGGGTTTTGAAATCAAGGGACATGAGCGCAAAGTTTGCTGGCTCAAACGTTCTATATATGGTCTCAAACAATGGTCTAGGCAGTGGTACTTTAGGTTTCATCATGCCATTACCTCTATAGGTTTTGAAATGATTGAACAAGACCATTGCGTTTACGTAAAACAATCCAAGAAAAATATTCTGATCCTTTCTTTATATGTGGATGATATTCTTTTAGCTGGGAATGACATGAGTTACATTGTCGCTACTAAGCAGTGGCTGTCCTCAACTTTTGAGATGAAGGACATGGGAGAAGCTAATTATGTGCTCGGGGTTAAAATCATATGTGATCGTCCAAAGAGACTTCTCGGTTTGTCTCAAGAGACATGTATCAAGAAGGTCATTGAACGATTCCGTATGCATAACTCAAAACCCATAGACACTCCAATGGACAAGGCGTGTACTTTAAGTACAGACCAATGCCCAAAGAATGATGAGGAAAAGAATCGGATGTCCAAAGTGCCTTACGCGGCTGTAGTTGGGAGTCTGATGTACGCTATGATGTGTACGCGTCCAGACATCTGCTTTGCCGTTGGAATGGTGAGTCGTTATCAGAGTAATCCTGGACCCGCTCATTGGAATGCGGTGAAGAGGATTCTTCGATACTTACATGGAACCGCTGATCTCGTCCTGTGTTATCATGGTGGAGACTTGAGATTGAAAGGATACAGCGATGATGATTGGGGCGCTGATAAAGATGAGCGCATATCCACTTCAGGTGGAGCTATCTCTTGGAACAGCAAGAAAAAGTCTTGCATCGCCCTATCCACGATGGAGTCGGAGTATGTTGCTTGTTCAGCAGCAGTCCAGGAAACTGTTTGGTTGAGGTCATTTTTACAGGCTCTAGGGGTTACAACTCATGCAGACGAGTTTGTCACTGTTCACTGTGACAATACAGCTGCCCTAGATTTTGTGAAGGACCCCAAATATCATGGGAAGGCCAAACACATAGGCCTTCGTTATCACTTCATTAGAACTTTAGTTGCGCAATAAGAGGTGACCATAAAGCATATACCTACTGGCAGAATGGTGGCTGATCCTTTGACCAAGCCTATTGCTAGAGATGTTTTCCTTTCTCACATTAGGAGTATGGGACTACGTAGGGTTTGATATGTTTATGGCATCTTATGTACTTGACATTATTTATTACATTAAATTTTCATTCCTTGATTTGAGTTTATTTTGGAATGAATGGATAATCTTTGTGATTACATATACATCCTTGTTGAGAGTGTCACCAGGCTTGAATTGACCCACTCACACGGGTAATTCACCTTGGCGCTAAGATAGCGAGCAAGATGAGACATAATTGTCTTAGACGCCAAGAGGGCGAATAAGATGATACAGCTTATAAAGCAAACATGTCGCCTTAGTTGGAGCTAAGATGAGACCTATAAAATTAGGTCGATCATAGAGTATCTCCACAACTCTATGTAGCCTGCTTACAGCCGAATGTGAGATTTCAGGCAGGCACTATGAGAGTGACTGGGCTGAAAAACTCAGGTTAGGCGCTTGTACAGTGACTAGACCTAGATTCGTATGACGTATTTTATTATACATTTATGTGACACGCCCTTACGGGTTACGCCATAGCATGCAAATCATACTGCATGTGCTAAATGCAGACCGACAGTGGGAGTGACGAATGAATCCCTGCTTCGTCACTGTGTGAGCCACTTGGATCGAAATATTTTTGATCCTATATGGTACCTTTTTCACCTTAGACTATGTCATGAAGAGGATACTCAATGTCGCTACTTTAGCATGTACCCTTGGATCATGGATGATGCGGTCTGCGGGGCATGTCTAGGAAAGCGGTTGGGTCTAATTGGAATGACATGAGGGCTTTGGAAAGAAAGTTCAATATTACATCATGTTGTGTGATTCATAGCCCGGGCGACTTTGTCGATTTTTGTTTCGATATGAGTCATGAATACATAACATATGAGAGGTTTAACACTGCTCACTATGAGGGATTTGAGAGTGTTTAATCTGGTGTAGTTGAACTATCTGGGGTACATACGAGATTTTTTGGAGTGATGTATTGTGTTAGTTTGGTGATAACTTAATACAATACTCCTCAACTGGACATCCTTTCTCGTAGGTCGCACGTTCCATTTCCTGTATGAGGAGATGAGTGGACAAGAGATAAGGAGGGACTACACGATTTATTTGCCCTGTGTGTGGGCGAGTGGGAGCTGTTAATAAATTGGGTCAGTGGACCCATTATCCGCCCACTAACAGATAATGTGTATTTGTTAGTCTGGATAATTACAGTTATTTAGAGGATATTTATCTCATAAGTGTTTGAGATAAATACAATATTTATCTCATAGGTGTTTGAGATAAATATATATTTATCTCCTAAGTGTTTGAGGTAAAGTCTAACTCTAAATACTATCTTTATATAAGGACTAGAGCTATCCCAATGAAACATAGGCGACGAACAATAAGTCACAAGATAATCCCTCTCTCTATAGCACTCGCTCTAGAGCAATCACCAAGCTCTAGGATTTGATTCGTGGACGAAGAACTCGACTCTAGTAGCCGTTTTCGTACCTACGAAAAACATCAAGCGTGTTGGAGGTTCGTAACAATAAGGATCCATTGTCAGAATATTCGAAAACTTCATATGGTATGTTTCCGAACTCACTACGTGTTACGTGGTAGCGCAATAATTTTATTCAATAATTTTCAACACTTCGGCGAGAGTGTGATGATTAAGTTTCTTGTAAAGTACTAAACTATGTGATGCTTAAGTTTCTTGTAAAGTACTAAACTAACATTTTATGTTTAGTATGGCAAACTTCAATTCATTTCACATTCGGATAAGATGTTGAAGCCAAGTTTGGTCAATTTCGATAATGTCTAGTGTATCTTAGTTTCGCGTGAGGATATATATATATATATATATATATATATATATACTTTGTGTATTTAAATAAACACATATCGGGTTCAGGCCTATAATGGGTTGGACAGTCGTGAGCCCGAACCGAACCCAAACAAGGCTTTGGATAAAATTCTTCTATGCCCAGCCCTGCTTGTTACCTGTATCACTACGGGTGGGCTTCTAGTGGGCTAGGTAATCAGACTCTGGACTTGCCCATACCAATTGAAGTCCTATTCCTATTGACATGCAAAGGCCGATTGATGATCAAATCTACTATATATGTTGGATGCAGGCAAGGCCCAGCCCAAATATAAGCCCAAGCACTGTGCCACGTCAAATTATCTAAGATGATTTTCACGAACAGAATTTTCTGCGAATTGTATTTTATTATCCTTCCTTCAAATAAATTTATTCAAGCAAGAGTGCCAATATAGTCAATTTACTGTGTCTTTTTTTAATTCTTGAAATTTGTATACATGGAGATATCTATATCTCTATATAATCTCGTACTCAAGGAAATATATCTATTATGTATTTGAGTTTAGTTGGTAACTTCTATTGATTTCAAAACTCTAATCGTAATTTTTTTAATTCTTACAATTTTAAAATATGTGTTAAATATTGAATGGTCACAAAAACAACCTCCAATCCCGTAAAATTTTCTTGATCTCTCTTCCCCCACTTCATTACTAATTATCTCTCTTTCCGTGCATAATATGGGATTTAGCTAATTTTCTGTAAAGTATGAGTAGTCGTATTGGTACATTACAAACATATGCTTCAAGAACTTGGTTTGTTGATATGTAATCACGAAAACAATTTAAAGAAGGTCATCATTTAGGCAGCTAGAGAGTGTTACGTGCTTGACACATAGTACCAAATTCGCATGGGTGAGTTGAGAGATTTACCAATTAATGTAGGTAGTTAATGGTAATTAGGCTAAGCAAATCAAAGGGAAAGATAGGAACTTGGAAGCCCCCGTTCGCCGGAGTAGCGAGTCGCAGGAGCAATAGCACCGGTATGTCGCTAGTTCTTCTCATTCCCTCATCTTACATATAATGCAATGGTTGGTCCCAATGCAAGTGAAACTTATAATTTTGCCCATTTTCGACATACAAGTCAATCTTGTGAAAGTTTCACGTAGAAGTACTATTGTGGATAGGAGAGCACCACAAAAGGAATGGTGTAAAGGTAATAGAAAATCATCGCTGCCGTGAACGAGAAGTTGGGTTGAAACGGGTTTTGACCCATTGTCACATCTATTCCCATCTACAGTCGGAAATGAAGCATTGAAATAGGTGAGAATAGCTAAAGGTATATCCGAAGTTTCACCAGCTATAGTGGGGAATTGAAGCTTTGAGTGATATGGTGAAGCTTTGGGAAGATGGTATAGGGAATAAAAGGAGTAGGAGGCTAAAGTACACGAGAATGGGTCGGGCAATTGATCGTGAGGTTCTGAGAAAAGGAGGAGGAGAAACGATTACAACCTGAGGTCATAAACTGGGTGGTGGGTTAGTAGAGTGTAGATTACATTTATCTGATCATAAGGACACGTTGAATACAACAGTAACTGCTATGAGAACTCTGCGACCCGTGATCATATGATTGGGCAATTCATTGACCAATGATCAGGGAGGGAGGGAGGGAGGGAGGGAGGGGGAGAGTGGGGGGGGGGGGGGGAGAGAGAGAGAGAGAGACAGAGAGGAGTTTCCTCAGAAATGTGTACGAAAGTAACAATATAGCACGGAAACTCACAATGTTGGTTTTGTAAAATGTATGTAGCAATTTTAGGGTTAGTTACGAGTTTGATCTCACTGTGAAAGCAACTTTAGAACTTAAGATTGGTCTCTCTACTAGGTGTTTCACCCATGGTTTCAGGGGTTATATACTAGGTAGCACGGACACGGACACGGTGTCGGACACCGACACCGACGGGGTCACCGGACACCGCAATTTCCAAAAAATCAAATTTTGGACACCGCAGGACACCGCTATTTTTTTAATATATTTTTATTATATATATATATATATATATAATAAATATCAAATACATTCTACAAGTAATAATAAATATACACTAATACAAGTAAAATTTCAGAAACTAAGTACCGGACAAAATAACTAAGTCAAAAAAAAAAGCAAGGGACAGTAATTAGTACAAATGCTAAGTCAAAAAAAAAAACGAAAGAGAGAAACGGCTCTCTACAGTGGGAGAAGAAAGAAAATAAAAGAAAGAAACGACTCTTGAGTCGTGACAGAAGGAGAAAAAAAAGTAAAATAAAGAAACGACTGAAGAAGGAGACGAGATGAGGACGAAGGACCTGTGGGTCAGCAATGGTGGCGGAGGACCTCCGGCGACGATCAAGTCGGGCGATGGCGACGGCGACAGCAGCAGCTGGCCATGGCGACAGCAGCAGCTGGCCACGGCGACGGAGACTGGATCTGTCGGCTTCGGCTTCGGCTTCCGAATGTTGGCTACTGAGCTCCGGTGACAACTCCGGCTACAGCTCCGGCTCAGAAGGGTACCCGTGAAGTGAGAGGGAAGGAGACGGCACCCGTGAGGTGAGTAAAGCAGATGGTAATGGCTCAGATCAGTGCACAGATTAGGGCACCCCCCAAAATTAGTTCCAAAAATTCCAAATTAGACCCAAACGGTCCGACACTGCACAACGCCGTGTCCGACACTCCTCGAGGAAGTGTCCGACACGGTGTCGGAAATTAAAATAAAAAATAAAAAAATTCCGACACCGATCGGCGGTGTCCGACACGTGTCGGCCGGTGTCCGACACGTGTCGGCCGGTGTCCGGAGGGTGTCGGGGTGTCCGTCCGTTTAGGACACCATACCTCCACCTAGAAGAGGTGTCCGTGCTTCATAGGTTATATATAAGCTTAAGTCTGCGGAATAATCTGGGACCCGCAAACGGAAGAGGCAGAGTGGTTGTAGGTTACCATATGTAGGATATTAAGTAACCACTAAGCAGTGAGCAGCTATGTTTCGGAGTAGAAGGTTTAGTGCTACTGATTTTTAACCAAGTTGCAGTATTCAGGTGTTCCGATATGTGCTGTCTAAGGAGGTATTTTTGAGGCCTGAGGAACATCCTAAAGTCATTATTTGGTAAATGTCATCAACTAGCCGTTCATCTAGACTAGTTGTGTACGAGCTTTAACATGAGTTTATGCAATGTTATAGGGTTGGAGAAGTGCCTGAGAATCCAAGTTTAAGTCAAGTAAGAATAACACAGTATATGCAGCTCAACTTGACTAAATATTGGAGGAGGATTGTTGTGCAGTGTGCACAAATGCATGGGCAAGAGGTATCAGAGAAGGATATTTCTGGAATGTTCGATATACGGTTGCATAAGGAAGGAGAAAATCCCGAAAGTGTTACTCTTGAATGACAGGGAAAAGAAAGGGAATCTAGGCTAAAACAAAAAGATAGAGAAGAAAGTGAAAAAGAAGTTGATTGCTAACTAGGATCATGTAGCCCACCCAAAACGAGAATGAGATGAAGACTTGGTGAGTTGAGCTTATAAATTTGTCTGATGCAGAAAAAAATGTGATTCTTGCTAGGAACACATGTTATGCAATTACATGTAAGACTTCCCTTAGACTAACAAGACTGCTCTGCTTGTCCAGAAATAGCTACTAAAACCTTGTGATCATTCACGTTATGAAAATTTTAAACTGCAAGATCTGATTATCCATGCATTAGAAATTTTAAAATACAGGACATATATCATGGGTACAGTGCACGTGATAAAACTGTGATGGTAGTTGCTCTGATGACTGATTGTGGTTACTTGTTCCTTATGCTATTCAAAACTACCTTTTAAATACTCAAAATGAGCATGGCATAGTCGTATTTCTTGATTTGCTCATACCTTCTTCAGTAGTGTTTCCTTTTATGAGGAAGTGTGATTTTTTTTTTTATTCTTCAAAAGAGTTGAATAAGATTGTCTTCATAAATCTTGGCATCACCACCTTTTGAAAGAAAATTGAAAAACTAAGAAAGCTTATTCAACGTAATTTTTTCAACTTATGGTTGTCTAGGACCACTTCCTGATATGACGTCTCTATAAAGATTACATAAAAGCCTTGCAGTTGTGGGGTTAAAAGTTAATCCTGTTTGTGTGGTCATTTTCTTTGTCTGGTGATAAGTATAATATCACCTCATTTCTATATTCCTTTGGTTAATATGGCATATTGAATACGGTGAGAGGAATTTGGAACTGTCCGTAATTGGTGCTGAATACTCTCGAGGGAACAATTTTGTTGTTATTTTCCTGTTGTCATGTATTATTGTTACTTCAACTGTTGCTATTCAGTAATGTTATTTTCCACTTTTTGTGTTGAAAACTTGTACGAGCTACTCAAGTCTATCCAGAAGCATCAATCTGGAGACAGTGTTTAGAAGACTAGGTCCAATCGCACCTGAAAGTCCAGAGCCTAGTTGCGGCTTTGTTTTGTGTTCTTTAATCCTTCAACTTACATTAAGGTAGCATGTGTTTTGCCACATGCAAAGGTAGCTTTGTTCAGTATTGTTATGTTACACAGTACATGAGTTTAATAGTGGGGTTCCTCATGCATGACTCTTGTATGATGAAAATAAAGTCCAATGGCAATGGGTGATATGAGGCCTGCTCCCACCGTCTGGTATACAAAATTGAATGAGTACAAGAAGGGTCATGGTCCTCATGGAAGAGCTAAGCCCACTTCGACCAGGCATTCTGCTGTCTTTTTCTCTGTCTCTGCCCGTCTGTCATCTTGATAGGCTGCTATATGAGCAAGTTTCTTTTCTGTAGTTTAATTTTCTGTACAAGGATATCTAAGTCAGAATATCTAGTATGACTAACTGTAGTTTTAGGAACTAGCTACCCTGTACTGTACTCGGTTCCCGTAGTGGGTGTCTTTCTCCTGATGAGTCTTTGTTGTGTTGGATGGCTGATTAAACCAATTCATGCTTTTCTAAGTTTGAATTCATTACAGATATTCTGCAGAAAACTGTTCGCATATTATGTTTCTGACAAGAGTGTTTGGGAGGACACTCTTAGCTGCCGCCAAAACAGAAACTTCTGGTGCTGCAGCTGCTGCTGCTTCTGCGGCTAGGACTGGCTATAACCCCCTAGAGGAGTTCTTTGAGGCAGATCGAAACCCAGACGAGGACAAACCTGTTGTCTATGGTATTTGTTCCTCCCTATTATTTCGGGTGCTTGTATGTTAGTGAGTGGGGTTCTGTTTGGACCCTTTTGGTAATAATCTCTGTGCTATTAAAGAAAAAATTTCTCTCAAAGATGTTACTCTTGCATTAACCTCAGAATTGATATAACTATATCTAAATGCATGACTATTGACTAGTACATTCAAGTTTCGATTCCACAACACTCCCCTCCCCCCCCCCCCCCCCCCCCCACACCTCACCCCACACACACACACACCCAAAAAAAAAAGGAAAAGTAAACCGTAAGATTCAACATGAAAAACTAGGACAAAGTTGACAATGAATGGACTGGCCACTTGATAAGTCTCCCGCTGTAGAAATGTCTGGTGAAGGTGAATGATATGCCTTACCTCTAATTGGCAGAGGCAAATTCCCAAGATCTGAACCAGCAATGATGTGCTTGGGTGGATGAGCACCTGCCATCATGCCACAGTGGAGAAAGTTTACAGAAATAGTGTAATATTCACTTGCTATTTATAGTATCTAGAAGTGCTACGGTGTCAATTTGTCTGGGATAAATGGTAATCAAGTCCTATTGCCGCTGAGAATTTCCCTCTTTTTAGCTTCAATAGTCAATCATAGAAGCAGATTGATATCCAGGATGGAGTGCTTTTTAAAATGAATATGCTCTTTTACGTACCAAATAGTTGAAATTATTACCACCAGTAAGTAGGAAAACTGGAATGGTACCGCTGTTCCTCACCCGAAGAAGAAATTTTGGAATTTTGATATGAAAGGAAACAACCTGACGTGGATTGTTTTGCTACTATATATCTTCTGACTCACTTGTCTATCATAGGAAGAGATTCCAAATACTTTATCTTTTGGAGACGTACAAGAGGAAAGTCTTTGCAGCATGAGGGAAAGCTCAATGCTGCTTATCCACATGATTTCCTTTGTGTTTTTTGACATTTATCAAAGCTATATCAATTTCCTTGTTGGAGGAATGTATCTGGATACTCATCGAGTCATTCTTTTAGACATAAATATTGGTCTGGTAAACGGATCACAAGTCTATCCCCAAATATTGTTACTTCAAATGTTGGACGCTGCTTCTTGAGTTTGGTCACATTAGGTTCCTTCAAAGAATGATTTCCTTATACATCATCATGTTTCAGTGCAATTTAAGTGCATATTGTCACTCCTTCACTCGTAATAGCTCAAGGTATTCCTTCAAGTCCATCTGTTCACTTTGCATTTCTTTCATTGTGCTCTTGTGGTGCTCTTAGTGGACTGCATTTACTTGTTACATGAAAGGAAAAAGAGTCCTGTTTGTCTACTTGTATCTTCACTCGAACTAGATAACCTAGCAGAAACTGGCCGAGGTTGTACAAGCCTAAAAGACTACTTCCTTTCTCTTAATTTTCATGAACAATCCTCTCATGTGGGTGCCAATTTCAAAGATGCTCGCATGCATGTTTGTTTATTGTACATTGCTTAAGGGATGGATGGTATACACGTGTATGTGATGGCATATAACAAATATGGAACACTCAGGAATATATATATTGCATTAAACTCCAAAAGCAAACAGGCTCTGTAACTTGGTTCATGATGCACTTAAATTGGTCTTAGAAAGAGCAGTACACGAGTGTTTCCCATTTTTGGGTGCTTTCTTAACATAACCACAATGCAGACCAGAAGATGCAATAGCCTTACCACCTGTACTTAAAAGGGCCCTTCTAAACAAGCACATTGAACAAGATTAATAGAATATGGTTACTGAAAAAGGCTAGGTTAGACATAGTTGATAGCGTTTGTGGACTGAAGCAATCAGTTATGGGGTCACCGGCAGATAACTAAAGGGGTTCTGGGGCACATGTTAAGCACAGAATACTAGGCAACGTAAGTAATTGAATGTTATATGTATCAGTAGTATTTAGAACGTATGATTAAGAGCAAATATCATCAGCCGTAACTCTTTGCACTGCTGTTTCCTGCTTTACATAAAGCGGAACAGTTTTAGATTGCTTAACTAAATTTTCATGGCATCTCTCTCCAGTATCTTTGGCTAGTTCTTTGTTTATCTATGTAGTTAGTCTTGAAAATTATTTGCATTTGGATCACATTGCTTACAATATTCGGATTCAGGTCGCAGTTGGAAAGCTTCTGAGTTACGTCTGAAGTCCTGGGATGATCTTCACAAGCTATGATATGTTCTGTTGAAGGAAAATAACATGGTGACGACACAACACCAGATGCTTCATGCACAAAACCTGTCGTTTCCTAATCCAGTGCCTACCCCAAGGAATAACTTAGTTTCCCTTTGAAAACTCTGATTACTCCCTGACTTCTCAGTTCTCAATGTCCATCGGCTATGCACTTCTTAATTTTGAGTTGAATGAAAGAGCTTATTCTTCCCAGCATAGTGCATCGTTAATTTCATGTGCATATGTATTCTGTGACTTTTTAAGTTACCGTGCTGTCTGCATATCTTAAAAGCGAGTGTAGTTTCGATATATGATGGTTTGACTCCCAATTTTTGCCCTTTAAACTGTATAAAAACTTTTAGTGAACAACTAATGTGTTTATTTGCATAGAGTTGGGTTTTCCTCACGTAAAGGCCTTATCAAGTACATCAAACTTTGAGCAAAGTACATATATTTGGCCCAGGCAGTTTTTGACTACTTTGGCATGGTTGCAGCCAAATTTTTTCATGAAGGCAATTTGTACATATATTTGGTAGTTTTTTTTTTCCTAAGGCAGCAGCCAACAATCCGGCCGAAAGCAAGCAAAAATATGAGAAAAAGGCACCCGCTTTGACAGTATTGATCAGTCATGGCCACTCTCTCTCAAAGTTATAGGTGGATTCCTTGTGTTGGGGCTTTTTCCTTCTTCCCCCTTTCCCTTCCCTTCCCCCCTTCCTTTATATAGTTGGTCGTCTTTACCTTCCGAATTTCAAGCTGTTTTGCAAGTTTAGACATCAGGTGTTTCTTAATGACAAGAAGTAAGGTAAGACCAGCCAGCCACTGCTTTCAACTCTCTTGTAGCAAAATTACTCCCCACCTGACCAGTAAGACTATGCCATTTTACGGAAGGTTCATTTACTTAAAGTTTTGCATGTTCTTAAAGTAAATGGAGTACAGGTTGTTCTAGCGACATGCATCAAATGTGTTATTGAGGTTTTCTTCCTCCACCCCAATTGCTAACTTTTTCATTGATCATCTGAGATAAATTACTTGCAGGTGAGCAAGTCCATGTGCAGAATCAAGCACGTACTCACCGAGAGAGCAATTGAAGACCTGGATCCAAGGAGGTCTGCTGAAATGAGGAGGATGATAAATGCTTTATGATTAGTCCTTAAGTTGTTGCTCTGCCCCATTCCACGCTAGTGATGGACTGCAAGTTATGAATGGACAGGTTGCAGTTAAAGAATTAGAAGATGGCCTCATTTGTAGCTGTGAAGTATTCTCGGGAAGAAGTCTGATTGGGATTGAACACAGGTGGTTGTTGCTGGAAAGCCTTTGATAATTGTTTACATTTCGTTATGATCTGAGATATATTCTGCGTGACAAGCAATTCTGTGTGATTAGTCAAGTCCTGATTCATTTTTGCTTCACCCCTCTTCTGAAAAAAAGGTTGAGAAGATACCAATTCAGAGGTACCTCCTCCAAAATGGTGAATCAGAACTTGACCCCATTAATTAGCTTCTGTTATCTTTTCACTGGTATCATTCACTATACAGTTTCTCCGGCAATGAGGGAATCCACATCCTGCAGTGCTTTTTAACGGCATTTATTTGTCTCTAAAAATTTATATTTTGTCGCTAATACACTTTTTAGCGACCGAAAGTGATGTTGCGGAAAAGTTCATAGGGCGTGAAAATAAATGCTCCCCGGCAATTATTATGTGTGAGGTTTTTCTAGCAACTCAGTACCGAAGTCGTTGCTACATACATGAAAGCATTCTACTTTAAAGACAAAAGCTACAGACTACTTATATGAAGAAACAGGTTGATTCAGCAACAATGTATTTCTCAGTAACTAGTCATATTGATCAAGCTCTACCAAATTCACATCCAAGGTTTGCAGTTTTTGCTTGCTTAAGAAGCAAAATTCAAACCATTATCACACAGATTCAACTGGAAAGAAGCTTGTACTCACTAGTATCAAGCAATGATGAACTTTGATTCTTTACATTGTGGTTGAACCACGAAAAGAAGAGGAGTACTTGATGTATTCACTTTTAGCAATCATCAACTTATATTCAGAAAAGGAAGATAGAAATGCAACAAAGGGCTTTGCGATTGCGGATAGGCCAATATACTGTATTTCTTCTGAAGACAACATCTCGAAGTATGAATGTGCTGGAAAGTAGAAGCTTCCACGAAGAGCGCATCTGAGCACAAAGTTAGTGTATCCAACTTTGAGGGATGTGAACCGTTAAGGTGTAACAGCGCATATCTCATTTCAAACATGTAATGCTCCTCCCACAAAGGATATTTCTGCAATCGAAGTGAAAAGACGAGTTAACAGGTATGTAAAATATATGGGTCAAAATTAGGTGTCATAAAGTTGAAAGAAATATGAAGTCTTAAAAAGAGAAGAAACCAATTGAACATCTAAAATTCTAACCACCCCAACACCGCAAAAGGAGTGTTGGGGTGGGCGGGTGGCTAAGCATGTAATACAACGTAGCTCTGCAGTGCAGGAAACTGGAAAATAACTAATCCCGAGACATATTGTGATTTGTCTGAAACAAACTGCCACAGACCCCATCTTTTGGTAATGCTGACTGAAAAGACAGTGTCACCGGAATAACGGGTACAAGGATGATAATCAGACAGACCCAGTATTGGACTTATCATGAAGACATAAGTCGGTTCTTTAATCTTTCGAAGAATTATATGGTCTTCTCATTTGAAAGGCCACCGATCTATCATCTTATGAAGAGATCTACAAGGCCAAATTTGCGCTTTATTTGTACACGAACATGTGCTCCATCACTTTATGGCCCCAGCTCTTGCCATTGCACCACGTAACGGCAACTAAATGATCTACACTAGTCATTCTTTCTTCACATGACTCTCTCTATCTCTCTCACTCTCTCGCTCATCACTTGACACTATCCTCTCCCGGATGACAGAGAGGTGCCAATCACCTTTGTGTTCGAATTTCCAAGAATCTACAGCCATTACTTTCAAGACGCCAACACCTCTCAGTCGATGATGAGAATTATGAGCATAACATGGAGTAGAGAGGCGGGAACAAACCCATCTATTTTTATTGAAAGTTGTATTTGATTGGAAATCCATTTGGAATGAACACAAATTCAGGTACAGATCCCCCACGAAATCCAAAAGGAAGACAGGAAATTTAGTATCGTGAAATGTGGCCTTCCAAGTAGCCAATAACTTTGGGAAACCTCGCTCGGAAAGACTAAAAGATAAAATGTTAAAAAAAGGTGTCCCCCATAATTAACCTCTAAAACCTTTTTAGTCAAGATAGTTCAAACTAAGAAATTGATAACCTTGAACAGGGTCTAAATATAAAGAATGTTGATGCAACATGGAGAAAACCCAAAATTGAGTAATTTGGTGCCTGCTTGAATATGTAAGTTTGCCCGTGTGTGTAAACATGTATCTAATGCAGCAGACTTGCACCCAACAAATATAGGACCCTCATGCTTTTTCACGTGCTCTGTTTAACACAAACATTGACCTACGATGAACTAGGCTACTCGAGCCTAGCCCTTGCTTCCACTGTGTAATAAGGCTTTGTAGATTTACGGGTTTTACCAGGAGAGAAAGCCTTCAGCTTGAACAAAAGAATCCTCAACCTCTCTAATTCTTTACTTTTGGGAGGCAAAGAGCTTCATAGCCAAAAGGCAAGAGTCTCCACTACAATGGAAGCCGGTTGACACTTCAGGCACCAACTCCCATCACGTCGGGGACATCCCCTAATGCTAATTGATGAAGTTCCATTGCCCACTATTGGCCAAACATAGGCGCACAGCAGAAAGTGGCATAATTGAGGCTACTCACTGACACATGTTATGCTTTTTACTTTTACAAGTAAAAAAGAAAAATCATATGCAGATAACCTTAATTAGTCATTTTCGAGTGCACAGCCCATGCCAAGGCGTAAAACACAGTTGAGAAAAAGAAAGAAAAAGCAACTTTCCAGGGACTCTGTATATGTCCGATACATTCAGCACCAATCTTTTCAGTTAATACATCATTACTGTTTAATTGTGTTAGAACGCAGTGAGCATCAAATCCTAAATTTTGAAGTGAAAAGCCGCTCGAGGGGGTTGGGGGGTGTTAGACTTGTCTACTACTACTTCTCAAACCCAGGCCACTACGTACACCACCCTACCCATTATCTGTTTCATTGTTTGCATGAACTAGAAGGCACAAACCTGAAAAAGGCATCTCACAGAACATATGCAACGTGAAATGCTGAGAGACGTGTACATGTGGTCATCTATAGCAGAATAAGCTCAATCTTTGGCATTTAAGCTTTCAATAATCCAAGAAGATAAAATATAAATTTTGTAGGCCTGAGAAAAATAAGAAACGAAGTTACTGACACTAGACATCCTCGATGTGGCTTTTTCTTCTCCTTCTGTTTTTGAGGTGGCTTGATAACTACCTTGATTGCAGCATCAAATACTGCTTTCACATTCTGCAACCGAATAGAAGAAGATCCACCCAAAAGGTAAATTACATGGAACCCGTCAGGAAAGAACTAGACTTTCTATCTGAAAACCAGATGTAGGTAAAAAAAAAAATCGGGAGTTCATCGAACAAAAAGATATTTCAAATCGCTTATCAGATGCTTGTTGTATGCAATTCAGCAGACCTTCAGGAATATCTGTGAAACAGATACCATCCAGAAATTGAAACAATTCCCTCTTTTTCATAAACTGTAAGACAAGCAGCACTGTCTGCCAGAAATAGCAAGTTCCCTGGTCTAATTAATTATTGTTATTTCATAGTCTGCTTTCACCTTTCAAGGCTAATGCATTTTTTAAAGTAGAGCTCGCGGCCGCCAGAACAAATGCTGCTATGAATGTCTCTACAGTCTACTTCAGCAATGAATCCAACTTCACGAGAGGAAGATCCATTGAAAAGCTTATCAATCTAGCTGATCACTGGTGTTCCACCTCTCAGATTCGATAAATCCCTTTGCTACTATAAACAGGTGAATGATTTGAATAGTACTCAACTTAAATGCCTTGTTTGAATTTGGGGGTGATTAAATGAACCATGTTCAAGTCTAGGGCCAAAGAGTTTATCAAGCTTAGGAAAACGTGAATGAGTTACCACGAAGTACTGGCATTCTAAAAAGCCCTAGAAGATAAGTACCTGTTGAGTCTTGGAGCTGCATTCCACATAATATGAAGCACCAATCTGTTTACGGAGCTCCTCCCCCTGTTATATGTAAACCCTCTGCATTAAATAAAATTATTTCCAGGAGAAAAGACCAGCTAATGAGCTGAAGTCAAACCTGTGCGGTAGTCACAGGCACTAACCCAGGATGATCAGCCAAGTAGTGCTTATCCTCGCGAAGGTCTATCATCCATGAACAAATAATGACCACCAAGTCATCAATATGGGCCAGAAATGTTATTTATCCTTTTTAATTACACACACGACCTCAAATAAAGCATCAGTAACGGCATAAGAGGACTATTTTATACTTTACAGCAATTATAGATAATATGCCATGATAACTTCTACTACCTCAAATACATTGAGATAACACAAAAATTCACGTACCATGGAGATAATTAAGGGGTGCAATTGGAAGCAAACCCACAACATTGGAGACTTTTAATATAGTGTCCCTTTCAAAAGACCACAATTAGTAGTAACAAAAGCACTCATTTTGTGCAAAAGCTTCATCAAACCCCATATTGGAACATCAAAAAGGAAAATAGACCAAGTGAGCTGAGCAACAAAAGAGAGATACTGCATACCTGCTTAAGATGATATCCATAAAAAATAGGACAACTTTCAAGCAATCAGAACCACTAGAAAACTAACTTAAGAGATACAAAATCTGGATACAGCAGATAGACCTGTATTCTTTTCAGAACTCAGTCCTTTAAGTTTATTACTTTTCTATGTGGTTGTGCTGCTAGAAGAATCTATTTGATTTTCGCAGAATTGCAGTTCCAAGATCTGCAATTTGGCAAATGCCAATCTCATAAACATCTACATTGTGACGCTGCCCACTGGCAGGCATGACATGACCGGTTTTGATAAAAAAGAGTGGCCAATTGAAGACAGTAGTGCAGATAGAGCAAGAAGTCTGGCACTGTCAAATAGACCGGTCGGCAATTTTCCGAGAAATTGTTTCAAAATAATGAGCTCTTTTGGAACATCAAGATGGATATTGTGCCTCAACTGACAACCCACACGATGACTGCAAAAGTATAATGGACAACTAATGGTGGTCTTGTGGCGAAATAAACTCTCAAGCTGCTGCTAAAAGTGCATGTACAAAGCTCAATCTGACAGGCATCATTGGTTGAATATACTCCTAAGGCTGCTAAAAATCCACGCAAAGCTGCTTATTGTTACTTATTGTCAATACAAGCCCAATCTGATATGTGCAATTTACCACTCCAGCCTCCTTGAAGTTAATTACAGTAGAGGGAAATCCAAAAGGAAAGAGTAGAGAACTCATCTACAATCAGAAAATATTAACCAGCTCTACATCATTCAAGTACGAAGAAGCAGCAGATAACAAATACTGAAAAGTTGCAAGCAGTATATCCATGCACACTAAAAAAACACTTGGAACTTCAAACTTATCGACTTACCCAGTTTGGTGCCAGCGAGTACAATTGGGACTCCAGGAGCAAAATGATGAAGTTCAGGTATCCACTGACCAAGCAATTGTAAATCAGAATCGCAACGAACACTATAACTCCCATCTCAAACAAAAGAATCAAAGACGCACACTTGCATTCAATGCACCTTTTTTAATATATTCTCATAGCTTGCACGACTAACTAAGGAGAAAGCAAGAACGAATACATCTGCCCCTCGGTAGCTCAATGGCCTTAGTCTATTGTAATCCTCTTGCCCTACAAATAAGATGCATAAACAACAAAATTACCCAATTCAACAAAGAAGAGAAACATCTTGGACACAATAGCAATGTAATATTTCATGTTTAACAAACCCACTTAAGAAAACCTTACCAGCTGTGTCCCACAGGCCTAGGTTGACAGTGATGCCTTCAACTACCACATTTGCACTGAAATTATCGAACACAGTTGGTATGTAGTCCTGAGTGACAAATAACATGTGGATTCAATTAACTTTAGAAACCCAACAAGAAAACCAAGTTCAAATTAAGTGGAGAGAGACATATGAAACCCTAGAGAAAAATGCTACCCAGATGGGAATTTAACCAGAGGAAATCACACAAACTCCGAAGTTCCAAAAGATAAAAGGCAAAACCCATGCTGAGAAAGTGAAATTTATACTCAAGAAAACACAAAAAGCTGCAAAACCCAGATGCAGAAATACATTATAAAGTATCACAATAAAGCTGAAACACACAGACATGATTAAACATTATAAAATCACCCAAGAAAACATGAAATCAGCAAGAGAGAGAGACTTACAGTGGGGAATTTGTTACTAGTGTAGCAAATAAGCATACAAGTTTTCCCAACAGCCCCATCACCAACAGTCACACACTTGATGAATTTTGAAGCACTTGAAGCCATTGAACTTGAAGAACAAAAACAAAACTGAAGAATGTAAGTATAGCTCAGAGATAACAAACACCCAGAGACAAATTTGTGGGGTTGGGTGGGGTGGGTAGGGTGGGGGTGGCCTTGTTGTTATGGGGACTTTTTGAAAGCAGAGGTCACATGATTCTTACTCAATTCATGTACACTGTAGTAGCTGTTACCACTGCCCTTTTTTGTTCATTTCTTGGTTGGCAAAGAAAAACTGGTGGGGTTCCAAGTGTAATTCTTAATTTTTCTGAGGTTTTTGAATTGTTAATTGTTCAATTTTCTTGTTAGATTGACAAGGACAGGTTGTATTTATTAGTCCCAGAATGATGATAGTCCCACTATCGTGAATTTTAAAGATTGGGCAAAGGGAACACTTTTGTTTCTCCCTTTTGAACCCATCAGCAAAGGGGACGGTGCACCCGTGACTGGCACGTGTACTGCGCCTTATTCCTTTTTTGGTTTTATATATATATATATATAAAAGGTTTTGACCTAACTATATTATTCTACAGTAACTTACTTACCAATGCTAGGTTAAATCACGGTTTCAGAACGTGAAAAGGTATGGTGTCAAATCTCGTTTTAAAAAGAAATACTTTAAAAAGTTTCGTAATGAATAAATCCGTTGTTTGAATCACACTTTCTAAAAAAAAAAAAAAAACGTGCTTTGAAATCACACTTTCACAGCCTGAGATTAAAAAATATGCTATTATCTTACCTGAGTTTCATGTTGGTATAGCTATTTGTTTAGAGTGAAAACTGTTGCCTTTTTTTTTTTTTACGTATATGTTAAAGAGATGTCAAAAGGGCCGGGTGGCCCGCGGGCTGGCCCGGCCCGTTTTTGGCCCGGGCTAACCCGGCCCGTTTTTGGGCTCGGGCTGGCCCTAACCCTTAGGGCTTGGGCCAGGGCTAGGGCCAGGCCGAATTCTTTGAGAATAGGGCCCGGCCCGGCCCTAAAACGACCCTTTTTTGGCCCGGCCCTAAAATGGCCCGGGTTTGGCCCGGCCCGGCCCCGTTAGCCCCCCCCCCCCCCCTAATTTTTTTTCTTTTCTATTTTTTTAAGTCTATTTTATTACATTATTTTTTTTTTGATATTTTGGATCTTTTTAGTTAAATTAATAGTTTTTTAGGTGTTATTGAATTCATATGATCAGTATTTTCTTTAACATACGCAGAGAAGTATGAGTGTGTGGTGACTGTGACGTGTTTTTTATGATTTCTGAGTGGGCTTTCATTTAATGTATTTTATAGAATTTGCTTTGTGTTCTACATCACAAGCTAAGGGAATAATTATAAAAACAATTATCATGTATTCTAAACATAAATAAAAATTATGTATTCTTTTTGTTTCAAACCAAAAGAGGTGAATTGAATTCTAAATTTAATTTCATGAAGTGGGTGACGTGTTAAAGAGCCTTGAAAAATGATCTCATGTTTCTTTAAATGACCAAAGAATTTGAATGTAACAAGAAAAGATGTTATTTTATCTTCATCGATCTCGTTATTGTTTTTGTTTGATCTACTCTATTTTTCTTTGACATTTACAGGTTCTATACCATATTACGAAAGAGATTAAATTTTGCACTTAAAATCAGTATGTGTGGGCTAGAACAACTAGTTTTTGTACTTAATCCGTGGTTAATGGTCAATCAACATCAATTTGCCTTTTCGAAAGGGGGTTAATTCGTGAAAAAATGATTGTATACTCAGTGGTCCGTTTACAAAAACTTTGCCCTTTGTTGAAGAAGAAGTCTTTATAATAAAAAGTTGGGAAGAAAGGAAAAAAAAAATTTGGATTGGGCCCGGGCCCGGCCCTAAATATTGGGCCTAGGGCTTGGGCTTGGACTGGGCCCATATATCCCAGGTTTTAGGCCCGGCCCGGCCCGTTTTTCATTTGTGAGGCTCGGCCCCGGCCCGATTTCATTCCCCATTGGCAACTCTAATGTTAATGGGGCCAAAAAGTTTTTTGTAGACATATACGTAAAAAAGAGGTTTTGGGCGAAAAGTAGCAATAGTTGATGTTGATGGTTGGAGCTGCTTTATAACTTTTTTGGGTATTCTTATCAAATCAGAGTGGTATTAGCAACTTTAGTTAAATGTTGATTCAAACCTACTAATTTAAATGATCATTTCTATTTAAAGAAAACAATTAGCTTATACAAAGAACGTAAGAAAAAGGAAATAGCATGTCAGGGACATTGGATGACTGACCTTTTGTTTTATGCTATACTGCAAAATGGCAATGTTTAAAAAACTGGAATAATTTGACGCATAGAACTCCTTATTTTTCTCTTTTGTCTATGACCGAAAACTTAAAGTTGATTTGGAAGTTAAAAAGGCGAGAAAAAGATTGACTAACTATTGTATGCTTTTATATCTAGAAAAGCAGTTCAACTGGTGTTCCTAACCTATCTTGGTTGCACCTAAAGGCCCAGTAGGAGTCTTATTTTGCACGACACGTCGACACAATCAACGATCAATTTTCAACTCTTCCAACCAGTCAATACAATGCACGCTCAAATCACGTGCACTTCTCACTTTCTCTACATCACTTCGTCACTAAGAAACTCATTTTTGCTCGACTCCTCATCGCGCCTCAACCGTAGCATGTCGCACGTCGCCCGTCGGCGTGCCTTGGCACTTGCCCAAGGAGGTTGGCCTCGGCCTTCCCCTTGGGGTCAGCCTCAGCCTCGGCCTCCCTTTGGGGTTGGCCTTAGCCTCGGCCTTCCCTTGGGGTTGGCCTTGGCCTTCCCCCAAGGGTTGGCCTCTGGCCTCCCCCTTAGCACCTTCACTTCTCTTCAAGGGACCATGCATCGTCCGTGATGCTCGTCTCCCGTCAGGCACCGACTCCGCGACGTCTGTCGCCCAGGCGCTGACTCCGCGACGTTTGTCGCCCCGGCGCCGACTCTGGGACGCCCATCACCCTTGCCCGCATAGTGCCTTCGCGACCCCCGTCGCCCTTGCCCGCGCGCCATCTCCAGGAACCCCATTGCCTGTCGCCCGGGCACCGACTCCGCAACCCCCGTCGCCCGTTGCTCGCGCGCACCTTCTCAGTCACCCCAGTCACCAACGCGCCGACTCCGCAACGCCAGTCGTCCACGCCTGCGTGCCAACTTCGCGATGCCCATCACCCGAGCGCCAATTTTAGGACCCCCGTCGCCCACATTCGCGCACCGACTCAGCCACTCTTGTCGTCAATGCTCGCGCGCCGTCACCATACACACTCCGCCACGCCCATGCGCCATGCTGCTGATACAGTCGTGCCCTCAGGCTCTCCGTCACAATGTAGTGCCACCGGCACCATACGCACTTCATCGCGCCCATGCACCACAATCATGTTACATTTCCCCAGGCACCACACTTATTCACAACATCATGCGCCCCCACCATGGACGTAGAACATGCTTCAACTCACTCTCCGGATTGTACAGCATCCCGTGGGGATAGGCGACTCCTCTGGGACACATCTCAGCTAGGGAGATTTTTAACTCTCCTTCTGCTAGGTAGACGACTCTTCTGGGATGCTACCTCAGCCCGTCAGGTAGACAGCTCCTCTAGGATGCTACCTCGACGCGCTTTGAGTGCTCCGGCACAAGGACTCACCTGCAAGATAGGCTCGTTCTCTAAGACACTATCTCCGCCAGGGAACTTTTCAACTACCCTTCTACCAGATAGACGGCTCCTCCGGGATGCTACCTTCTCCGAGTGCTCCGACACAAGGACTCACTGCGGGATAGGCGACTCCTCCGAGACACTATCTCCGCCATGGTGTCTTCGTGACTGACCTACGTGCTCCAGCACTAAGGGCTTACGTCAGCACCCCTAGGGATTATGACCCCTGGGTCACTCCAAGAAGGGAGCAAGTCTTCAGAGGCATCGCGCCTAGTCCGCCTAGTAGCTGAGCGTCGGGTCTTCCTTACCACTGTCAAGCCTCTGAGACTCTGCAAGGGCTTGGATTGGTGGCTAGATCAAGGGGGTTCTCTAGCCACACCGACGTTGTGGGAGCCAGTCTTTCCAGACAGACAACGTGACGTTGTGAGGAGCAGGCCAGGTGACTATGCGATTCGACAATCCATGGAACACCGGCAGCTGTGGACCCTCGATAAAGTGTCACTCCTGGGGAACGCCACTGGTCGGTTAATGACGTCATCATCTTAACCTCTATAAATAAAGGTCTTGAGAGTTCATTTAGGGACTTCAACATTTTTTACTTTCTCACTCTAGAATCCTAGAGAGATAAACATACCTTGACTCTGGACATAAGCATTGGATTGTGACTATTGTCGTATATTGGCATCGCGCCATCGCCATCGCCCTCGCAGCACTATCACCCTTAGGCTCTGTCTGGAAAGCCCTTGATCTCTGTCCTTGCTCCATCCTTGCTGCGTCCTACATCATCATACTTGGCATCTGACTCGGACTGCATACCTTGTGCCACCTCCACTTTGACTGCGAACCCACTTTCCTTAGCATCAACTAGTACATTGACAATTTATTTGGAAATCAAACAGAATCAACATTCTCGAAAGAGTATACTTGGAAAATAAACATATTATATTGGTCAATGATGTATAATTCTGGTAAGTAATCAAATATTCAACATTGTAGAAAATACAATTAAAGTGCTGACTTAGAATCAGATAAAATGATGGGTTCAAAACAAAGTTAAGTTGCAAGAACTAATGAAACTAAAATTATTTGGTCAATGGGTATGACTGAAATGGGTATGACTGAATTGTGTGGTCATGCTACTGTGAAAGTCATGTAAATCAACTTTGGTTGAAATAAATATTTTTAAATTAAGTAAAAATAAGAACCCATTTAATTAAGAACTTCATATCAAATAAAAGGGGATTTAAAATATCTTTAATAACGAAGTCAAAGTTCAAATCATAGGTTTTTCAAAATTAAGCTACAACCTTGGAGTAAAGAAGAAAGCCACGTACATGGTGTCTACAATTAAAGCCAAAATTATGCCAAAACTTAATCATAGGCACGGCAGGCACATCCCAAGAATTTTGTCTCATTTGAAGAACAATATCCACTAATTGGAGTCGTTCGTTAATCAAGCACTTTCAAGGAAAAATATTAATTTCTCTTTCATCTAAATTATCAAAGGGAGGTTCGCCTTTAGCCATGATGATTCTACAAGCCAAGGATCACCTTTAAGAAAGAAGTCGAAAAGTCGAAGTAGCTGTTCAAGATTAAGTTGTTTCAGCCCTTAGATCGTGACCTAGTCAGAGATAAGACTTTACATTTATTTAGCATAAAAATGATAAAGTGGTGTAATTCATGTACTTTAAGATTGGTGAATTGAATTTTGTACATTGTTTTTGTCTCGCAGCTTTAGACTCATTTTATAGTGGAATTGCAATGGAGCGGGTAATAACCGCTTTGTTATTTGATTACCAGAGCTACATATTAGTTTAAATGTATTTGTTTGGAGAAGCTACTAAGCTTGTGCTTGTTGCTTATTTGCTTTTGAAAATATCACTTTCTTCTTTTAAGTTCATGAGATTTGTACTAAAAAATTGTAAAATAGAGTTATTTTTCGTAGTTTTTGCTATGTTGATGGGCCGAAAAGATTTTTGTAGACTGTTGGCACCGAAATTTCGACGGACTTGGGCCTTTCTTTAATCCAAATGAAAGTCAGCCCAATTTTAATGGGTAGCCTTTTAACAAAAGAAGATTAAAGAAAGCCCAGAAATTAATGGATAAGACTATATTATAAAAGACTTATGAAGATGCTTCAAGGAAGGGATTGATATGAATTTAGACATGCATGCCATCCAAATGAGTAGTACATTACAAATAAAATACTTGAATATTTAGATAATAAAGAAACATAAGAAATAATGGCTTGTGATTGGAGGAGCATGGGAAGTCTTTGAGCCAAAGTTTATCACGAGAAGCCAAAGAAATGAAAAGATAAGCTAAGGCTTATCAAAAAGGGGGGAAGACTATCTCCTGTTGGCTATAAATGGAGAGTACTCCTTCGGCAGGAGGGGGAGAAAAAGAAAAGAAAGGCAACCAAAGGCCTCTCAGCAGAAACAAAGAAAAAGGAAAAGATCAAGAGTGATAAAGAGAAAAGGAGAAGGAAAAAGCTAAAACAAAGGAAAAGGGACAAAGGGAGAAGTCAGCAGAAGACTTAAGGAAGGAACAAAAGAAGAGAAGAAAAGCTGCTGCGACAGAAAGGAAAAGGAAGAGAAAAGGAAAAAAGGTAAGTATGGGATCAAGGTGAATCGCATTTTTTTTTCTTTCTTTACTTCATGTAAAATCTCATGATTTATTAATATTCATGAAGAAATGAAAGTTTCATATATATTTTTGTTTGTCATTTATGTCGGATTTGATATCTGCGTTTCTTTAATCGGAGGTCGACGTGAACGTAATTAACGGTTGACTTTTTAGCCATCCGGGAATATGAATCCACTATATAAAATAGTAAACGTTGTTCTATACATACGACGGGATTTTGTGACGCAAGATTCGACGCTAATCAATAGCGACGAAAAATGTGTCATCATAGACATACAAATAAATTAGAGCTTTTGAGTAAAAAGTAGCAATATTTGATGGTTGGAGTTACTTCATAACTTTTCTGGCTATTATTACTGACTCAGAATGGTATTAGCAACTTTAGTTAGAATGTTGATATAAACCAACTAACTCAAGTGACAATTTCTATTGAAAGAAAATAATTTTCTTTACAAAGAATGTAAGAAAAAGGAATCACTTACAGTTTTAGTTTTCTGTTTCTGAAAAAATTAAAATTAAAATCAAAATCAGTTAAATTTTTATTTTTTACAAAAATAAATGGGTGTTTGATTACCCAGTCTTTATTTTAAAAATTTTATTTTGATTATCCAGTTTTTATTTTGAATTTTTTCTTTAATGGTGGTTTCGGTGGCGGTGGTGGGTGTGGCGGTGACCGATGGTGGTGCTGGCGGGTGGCGATGGTGGCCGACGGCTGCGATAGGCACGGTGGCCCGTGGCAGTAGCGGGCGGGGGGGGGGGGGGAGGGGAGGTGGGTGTGAAACGCATTTTTTTCTCCAGTTTAAAAATTAGAAAAAAAAATAAACTTAATAGATTTCAAACGCTACTTGAATGGTTGACCTTTTGTTTTGTGTCATAGTGCAAAATGGCAATGTTCAAAAAATGGAATAATCTGACACAGAGAACTCCTTATTTTTTCCCTCATTTATGACTGAAAACTTGACATTGATTGATTGTATATATAAGTTTAATTGACAAAATTAATAATTAAAAAAATCAAACAAAATCAACATTCACGAAAGAGTATCTTCAGACAATAAAAATATATTATTAGTTAATGATGTCTAATTTTGCTGACTAGTCAAATATTTGATAGGGAGAATTGCGTAAAATATCCCTGTGGTTTGATATAGTTGCAAAAAAGACCCCTCTTGTTACAAAAATTGCAATGGCCTCCTTCTAGCGCTCAGTTTGCTGCAACTGCTAGAAAAGTCATCTAAATTAACGGGGCGTGCTTTTCACGCTCTTGAAAAATGCATGTAGTAAAAACTCCATATATTAAAAATATTAAAGTACCCTCCCTCTTCCCAATTCCACCATAACCTAACCTTAGCCGCCACACTCACCACCACTATCCCAGTCTGCCACCCTGCGCCACCCACAACCGGCGCTACCACCACCCTGGCCCTGTGCGCCTAGCAGCTGTCAGCCCTGTCACCATGCTCCGCCAATGTAATCCACCACCCCGTCTGCCATTTGACCCACCCACAACCCGCGCCACCCTATTTCTAATCCAACCCCGCCATCGCCAACTTGTGCACACAATCACATCACCTCCAAACTTAATCAAACCATGCTGCAACCAAACTAAGGAGGCCGCGGGCTCGCTTCCTATAATGCCATCAAATGTGGGGGTCTCTCTCCTATAAACATATGCATATGGATCTGTCTCTGCGACCTTAGCCTTCACTATTTTGTTTGAATACACTGTTGTGCCTTCCCACAGGCAAGAACCTTACCTTTCTGGCAATAAAGTAAGAACAACGGGCAATGAAGGAACAGTAATTTTTATGCATATGGGTTCTACCAAACTTAATCGAATCCTAATCAAACTGTCAAACTTAGATCAAACCCTAATCCCGTGTTGCGGCCACCAACAATTCGAACCCTAATCGCACAAACTAAAATCTAGGGTTTTCAAATCGCAATGTGCGATTTGAAACCCTAGATCTAAATTTGTGCAATTCGGGTAATGAATCAAATCAACATCTTACGCCGTCGCTAGCGGCTAGCCCCATTGATCCCCCCTTGCGCCGTCGCAAGCCCGCCGTCAATCCAAGGCAGCCGGCCTTCGTGCATGTCCACATCTAAGAATCTAGTGGAGAAGGAGAGAATTAGATAGGAAAAGAAAAATGGAAAGGGCGTGCCCTTTTCATTTATATAGAGGGGCAATTTAGACATTTTTGCCATTCTGATACGGAATTTTTACGGTGTAACACATTTGCAACTTCATATGTGTTTATGTAATTTTTGTAACAAGAGGGATCTTTTTACAACTACCCCAAATCATATGGGCATTTTACGCAATTTTTCCTATTTGATATTACAGAAAAATGCAAACCAAAGTACTGACTTGGAGTCATATAAAATGATGAGTTGGAACCAAATTCAAATTGAAAAAATAATTCAACTAAGTTATTTGGTTAATGGGTTTGGCCCAAGTGTGGTCTCGTTACTGTTAAAATTAAACAGGTCGATTTGGTTCAAAAAATATTTTTAAATAAGAATCTATTTATTAAGAAATTTTGATTAAATCAAATGAGACAAAATCCTTTTAATTATGAAGTCAAAGCTCAAATCATTATTTTATGAGATTAAGCCTATCACCTTGTCTAGATGAAGGATTTGGGGTAAAAAAGAAAGAAACAAATATCTTTGCAGATGAAGTCAAAGTTATGTCGGAACTCTATCACAAGCACACTACATCTCAAGAATTATATTTCATTTGAAGAACAATATGCACTAATTTGATGTCGTTTTTCAATCGAGCACATTCAAGTCGAAAGATTAATTTCTTTTTGATCTAAAATATCACAGAGAATACGCTTTCAATCTTGATAATTTTATAAGTCAAATATTCCCTTCAAGGAAGAAGTCAAAGCAGCGGTTCAAAATTAAGTTGTTTTAACCCTTGGACCTCTGTGTTTATTTTGTGCAAACATTACAAAGTTGTGTAACCCTTTGCAAAATCAATAAACTGAATTTTTTGCATTGTTTCCTGTCTCGCAAAATCGATAAACAAAATCGATAGAGAGCTGGGGAGAGAATATGTTCAAAAGGAAGGTGTCGATTTGTTAAAATACACTCCCCCCCCCCCCCCCCCCCAAAAAAAAAAAAAAAAAAGGAAAGCTCCACGATGCTTCTAAATTCGATAATGGAAGCCTAAATGGAGCTTACATTGTTTTCTTTAAAACTTGTTTATTAGTTTAAGTAAATCCCGTGAATGTGTAATGGATACAACTATGTTCTCCTAATATGAACGTCATCCAACTAAAGTAGCACATAAAGGTTTTCCGTTTTGTTTATGATTACAGCCATGGATTCTTCTCTATCATCTTTACTTATTCTTTAACCGTATAATTGAACTTATGAAGCATTCTACTTGCATAGGAGACAACTTCCTTTTGCTTTAGATCTACTCTTTGGTCTTAGTCTTGCCATTATTAATTTTTACAGTTGACAAAGTTTGCGGCACTATACCATAAGGCATATCAGTTGACAATAGGACTAAAATCACCTCTTTTTTTTTTTTTTTGCTAAGATCATTCATTTGTGTCACTAAAAGTGGAATAAATGACATTCCTTAACCTTGGTAGTGACTAAAGAGTATGAATCTAGTAAAAATAATAGTGTGAGTTCAGCCTCACTCAAATAAAAGGGTGCCAAAAAAAGAGTCTAACTGTGGGAGAGGAAGTGCGGAAAAAACATCTTGCCGCTAATTTGTCCCACTCACACGTGAATTTTGTCTTATAATTCTAATCATTTTAACATAAAGAGTTGTGGGAACAATTATCATAACGGAATTGATAATTGCACAGTATTTTTCAACACTTACATTCCGCTTTTTATTAATTTCGGACATGTTTTTTGTGGTCTTTAATAGCGCTTAATTAAGCATCACTAATGAATGTGCCAAAAGAGAAAGTCTTAATATCAATTTCCTTACGGTAAATGTCAATGGGTGGGGCTACATCATTGCACTTTTGTGACTTAAAGAGGCCTTAGTGGCACTTTCTATGCCTTTGGTCTCAAAATGGTATGAATGCAGCCGAAAGAAAGATGTGAATGTAGCCTCACCTTTATTGCTATGCTATTTATTTCCTGGGGATTGCAGATACAATGCCATCTGAATCCAGAACAGAAGGTGGCCTTATTTCTCGCTTTTTCAAGATGTTCTATTTTTTTAATTAACTCTACTATCTTAGATCATACAACAAAGAGTACAAAATTTTAGATTAATGTATGTGAGGCGAGGTTTGATCCACGGTATTTTGTCGTAGTGTTTCCGAAAGTGTCATTAATGTTGCTTTAACCCGATAAAAGGGTAGTGAAAAAGCATGTAAGTTAGCCAAACGGTATAGAAATTAACATGCTACGAGCATGTCCAGTTTACAACTTTATTATTCAGCAATTGTTCACAAATGCAACCTTAACCTCTAGCTTTTTGGTTGTTCTTACCATCTTATGCAACTCTTTTTTGTATCTCTCTTAACCGGGGCACCATATGTGTGGAAACTGATCCATATCTGACGCAATAAATATCCAACTCCCCATCTAACCGCTACTCTTAGTAGGGGTTAGCCTTGTCCCCCCCCCCCCCCCTCCCTCCCTCCCTCCCTCCCTCCCTCCCTCCCTCCCCACGCAATTTCTCTAAATTCCTTTACTATTTAAGATACTTTCGACCCGAGTGGACCTTTAATTGCTACTAAGTATAAAAACTATCAAATTTGAGTCGTCCACAACCTCTAGGGAACAACCAAATCACAATGGAGAAATAATTATTTCTCTACCGATAGATGTGGATCGGCTTCATATATATATATATGATCAATTGATGGCACTGGTAACTTAAGGTAAGTTGTCAGCGCTATCAGATCTCTTTTCTTTTAAGTAAACTTTACCAACCGCTGCATTATGTAGTGGAGCGTGAAATTTACTATAGTGCGGCATTATTTGCTTGCGAATCCCTCCGAGGTATTTTGGTCAAAGTCTTCATCTGCTACATAATATAATGGATGACAGTTTTTTTTTTAAGTTAGTTCTGGTCCGTCCATTCACGATGGATAGGTACCACCTGTCATGGACTGAGAGAGTCGTGGGCCAGGAACTTGCGTTCAACCCTTGCGGCACTTAGACAAGCCAATCCGATTGTTGCCTAAGTCAGCCTTTCACCCCAAAACTTGTCGGTCTGTTGGTAAGCAACTCACCAACACTTGTTGCCTCCCCCTTGGTGTGTTGCTCACTAGTATCCGCGACTCCCATGCACACACGCACAATAGGCAAGGTCGGTTTTAAAGAGGATTTCACTACACAGAAGAAGGTTTTACATGAGGACCAAGAGATCGCGTTGGCGACTTGACTTAAGTTGCATGTGGGAGTAAGGAATCACATCCCTACACACACACACCAACACACATATAGAGGGAAAGTGTGTAAAATATATGTGTGGTATATGCTGAGGTTATTAAAAGCCAGCCCAACCCGTAGAACTTTTATATGCTAGTATGAATCATATATATGAGTTTTAGCTTTACAAGATTTTTATTTATTTTCTTTATCTTTAAATCAACTAACAATAGATTACATAAATTGTACACAATCTCCACCGCCTTGACCTTAACTAAATAAAATTTCTTTTGTCCATTTCGAACTCTCAGCTTTCACACGACTCCATAACTTGAAAAGGTATGTCCTCTCTCTCTACACCATTTTTGCCCATCTCCATCTCTTTCTCTATACATGTCCATGTAGCAGCGAGTTTCTGTTTAAGGTGGTGGGGGTCGATGGCTTATGGTTGTTTGTATCTTTGGTAAGGTTGTGGTGGTGATGTTTTAGACACGGTGGTGATGAGTTTTCTTTTTATGGCAATAGTGGGTCGATCGCTGGTGGTGGGACTGTGGTTGTGGCTGGATTGTGATGGTAATGGGGTTATGGTAGGCTTTTGTGCTATGACAAGACTGTGGCGTTAAGTAGCATTGTGGCTGGGTTGACGGTGATAGTGGGGTTGTCGTAGGGTTATTGTAGAGTGTGGTTGGTGGAGGTTGTTTTGACTAGGAGAGAAGGGGACGTAATGAAGACTGGCAGGACTGTGATATTACCGCTCAATTTCATATTTACTAACTCCGATGACAAAATTAAGCATGCAAAATTAAAAATTAATATTAGAAACATTTACTAAATTTGTAACCATGGAAAACATGTAGACAGCTCGTGTCCAACCCATGCCCACTAAAATTTTGATTGGCTGACAGATATTATATGGCTCGTAGATGGGTTAAGCTAGACATGAGCACGTCTTTTTGAGAGTGAGCCGGGCATGGTTTGACCCTTGGGCTCGTGCAACGTCCTAAGTTGTAACTTTAGTTGGTGAGTGATTACAACAGAAGACGTACTCCTTATTTATACTACTCGACGTCTTCAATCAATGGTGGTAATCAATCCTATCTAGCATTACTGTGGAAGAATTCTCTATAATATTGAAAGCTTCCATGCCTTTTTAGATTATTATACCAGAATATACCATTACAAGAATGTATAATATTATTCTTGAACATTCAGGAGTTCGTCTATGCAAGAAGCCTCGTAAGCGCATCCATGTCATTCCAATTCCAATAAGCGCCTGCATAGACAAGCCTTAAAATTGGCAGGTTTGTGACACATCGCTGAGAAGGGCTCCCTTGTCCTGACCCCTCTGCAATCATCCACTCCTGCCACATGGACGATTGCAGATGGTTTTTTTAAAAACCGAAAAGCAGTGCTCCAAATTATCTGACGCAGTATGAGGGCATCCCAAATGCCCTTTTGCCGCATTGTACCAACCACCATCATGACTATGTAATGGCAAAACTGTAAATATACAGTGCACCATACTTTCTGCGGCACGGTGTATTTACAGTTTTGCCATCATTACAAGTTATTTGACTTCTTCTTACTCTCATTTTGGCGCACTTATTGAGAAAGAGAGACCAGAATGATTCGTAAAAGAATGAGAAGAAGACTAGCAAAGAAAGATGAATTAGCACACTAGTGATACTTGGAGGTCATTTTACACCACATATTATTGTCTACCTTCTTCAACTTGACGGTGAGTTAATGCTAATAAGCCTAAAGTTCGAACCAATTCTTCAACATGTTTTTTGACATTAGGTTTATTAAACTTGATGTATTAATTTGGTAGGGCTAAGGTTTTCTTAATCTAAAAACCACGATTTCTATAAATTTGGGATGTTCATTTTTGTTGTTAGGATCATTATTTTATCTTTACAACAACTACGATATGTATCATGGTTTTTTGCATATTGTAGGGTTGGAATTTCTCCAATTTACGTTAATTATTCATGAGATGGTAAATGATTTTTATTTTGTTACTAGTATGTGATTTTTCAAACCTTAGTAGTATGTGAATATACTTTGATATATGTATAAATTGTATAGTTCTAGTTTAATCGTGGATTTCGTCCTTGCATCGGATAATAACTCTGCCCTATTTGATCAAGTAAACCATGTGTTGGAGCAAATGGAATAGGCAAGAGACACCCATATTGGATGAATAACACATTTATGTCTGTATCATCTTGTTTCTTATGAATGCCATGTTTGAATAATCTAAGACATAAAAGTTAATTGGGGTTGGTGATGGTGTTTGTTGTGGGTGTTAAGGTGGTTATGAGTATGGTGGTGGCGGCTATTCGAATAATGGAGCAGTGTAGGAGGTGGCAGTGGTAGTTCGAATGGTCGAGTAGTGAAGGTAGCATCTGTTGCGGCTGCGGCGGTCAAAGGAGGGGATGAATGAGATTGCAAAGAGAGAGTATGAAGAAGAAATAGATTGACAGGTTTACCCTTCCATTTAGATGTTGTCCACCTTTGTTCAACAGAGAGACAATTATGGGTCCAACTGCAATAGATGTAAAATGTTAGGATGTAATGTGATACAGTTAAAATCTCAGGCCTTAAGCAAGAAAATGATGTAAACCTCACGGGGTTATATTAACTTACCCTAGATTTATGATGACTAGACATATACGTTGTGCTTTGAAGTCCGGTTTGTAGGTCTACACATGTTAAAAGTACATCGACATTGAAATTTAATGGGCACATCCGCCTTCATGATTCGGTTAGGATGGGAATCAAGATTAGATCTAGTGTTTATTTTGTAGATCTTGATGTAAGTACTCTAAGATTTGCAAACAAACATCATAAGATTGATCTCTACCTATTCCATAAACATCGTAGATTCAAATCTGGTGGGGATCAAGATCACTAAGGAGGAGCTAGCGGCGAAAGCTACTGGTGTCGCCAATAGTCACCAAATTGAAACTGCTAGATGTTGCTAAAATCATCTCAGAGCCTTTTCAAATGCAACCAATCTCATTCCATTGCAGCTAATGGAACTTGATTTGATGTCTAAACGGCTAGTTATCCGTTGCAACTAATAGGTACAGATAAAAATCTAATTATTTTGAACGCGTTTCTTTCCAGAATAAATACCAACTTTTGACAAATCTGTTTAATAACAAGAACGTCATATGTTATTTGCTTAGTTGGTTGAATCTTTGAAAGCCCATTCACCTACTACTTTATCAAGATCCAAAGCTTAATACATTGAAATCAATCTCGTGCTCACTATGAAAATCGTCTCTTCTTTGTTAATAGTCACATCTACTTAGAGAGATTCTTAGTAATTTCTTGAACAAATATAACCTAGATTTCCATTCTAATCATCTCTAAACTTGGCAATAAATGGACATCAAATCCCTAGATTGTTAAGTTGACTTGGCCATGAGAAGACCAACCGGTAGCAGATGTCGTGGGTAAGAGTCCATGATGGTAATTGACTCGTTGAACACGACTATTCTAGAGGTTTTGGGTTTTGGTGCTCGAGTAAGCACCAGACACAGAAATAGTTAAGAGGGGCCGAATCATAAGACCACATCAAATGTTTTTCACGTTACTTCAGTTGTTTTTTTAGTAATTTCTATGCTTCTATATCACTTAGCTAAGCAGAATGAGAACCCTAAAATTTCGAGCTCTAAGTTGGGAAGTATTTCAAGCATTAGTTATTTTAAGTGAACCCTACGGATGACACACGCACACACACTTGCACACATCCCACGCTTTATAAGCTTGGTTGCACACAGACACACAACACACATGCACATAGATCATCGACCCACACACACCAAACACCCACATCGACTTTAATTTAACTTAAGATTACAAGTCGCCTTAATTATGTAGAGAAATAACGTCACCATATGTTATATTTGTCTCTTTACAAAAGCTATCCTTTATTCTCCTCTCAATTTTCTCTGACATACTACAAGGATGTTGTGTAAAAAGTCCTGTTTCATCTATCAATTAAGCCATGTGTTAGATCGTGTTGTCACTCGTCAAAGTATCAATATTGCAAAGCACATAACAATAATTTTATGTTTTCAAAATATGACACAAAAGAAGCAAGTGATGATGAAACTCAAGAACTCTCGGTTTCCAATTGATATATTTTAAGCTATGTTACAAACTACTTAGGGCATGTTTGGTTCATGGTTTGATCATTACATCATTGTAATCGTAATGGCTATTCTAATTGTCCATGTCATGAGCATTTTGGTCCACCATTGGAAAATTCATCCATAATTTAATTATATTTATGCTCAAGTGTTTGCTTAATGAATGAACGAATTTTTTTTGTAATAGGAGAATGACATTATAATAAATAAGTTTTGTTACACATCATGGTCATTACAATACCATAAAAAGTAGTAGTAGTAATAGGTCATAACACGTCCATGACTCGATAAATATTTACAAATAAGTAGAGATGCAAAAGATATATGTGCTATAAGGAAATATGTCAGCCAAATCACGTGGTTGCAAAAATACCAGCTTGGACCCAATCCTGGTATACCCTTGATCATGCGTTGCAAGCAAAGGAAGCGAGGGATTTAGCCTACCTCGCCAAGTCTCGGTCTATCTACACAAGAAGATATAAAGTTTGACATCACTGTGCAAAAGTCAAACAAGATCGGGTGCCACCGTATCCAAGTCGTCTCTGCCAACTGAGATAGTAAGAATAAATAATTTGTTAGGAGTACGATGTTGTTCATTTTCTTGCCAATTGCCCATTTAGATACAATACGGAGGCACTGTGCTTGTACAAAGAACTCATCAAATGCGAGGTAAAAGAAAGGCGCCGAGTCACATCTAGAATTGTTATTAATAAAGCAAGTTAATCTGAGACCTGCTTTAAGGGTATTATGATTGTAATGGATGGTAATTTTTAATCTAATAATGTCACTCAAATCTGAAGTAGGGGTTGTTAGCAAGATGCTTGTAATTTGTTGTTTGAAACAGGATATCGTGGGTATATATGCTGGTCATTAGGTTTAGAAAATGATTTTGAAAGGGAGGGTTTAAACCATTCTCCGAAGGTGTTATGGATTGCAATGGATTTTATCCTAAGAGGTAGGCTAAACCAGATTAGTCTCACTACTTGGCAGGTTAAGAATAGGTGATTAGTGGTTTCAGGCTAAGTTTGCAATGAAAAATTGTGACTATGACTTTAATGTCCCCCATAAAACATTTTATTTGTGTTTGTATTATTATGGCCATTTCATTGCCATCACCTTTGAAACTTTCATTCTTAGTTGTTTGGAACAATATTGTGATTCTTTTACAACCATAAAAATGAATAATTAATTTTTATCAAGCAATTTGAAAAGTCCAACATAAAAATGTCAATAATCTTTTGATGATGATAATTAAGTCCATAAGTTCCTTGGTATGTGTGTGTGTGTGTCTTAAGAATGTTATTATGGTCCAGTGAGGATATCTTGAGAAGATAGCCTAATAATTTTTCTGTATTATAGATGTTTAAAAAATTATTTGAAAATAAGGGTAAGTATGAGATTATAGCATTATTTTACGAAAAAATTGGGTATAGTAGAAAAGAAAAAATAATTTTGGATGATGGGATGAAAAAGCACCTTGAGCGTGTCTGAGATTGATTTCATAACGAGCATTACGGGCGAAGACAGGATGGTGAAGTCCTTAGATTTAGCCAAAGTCCAAAATAGCATAACTTAATGACCTCATTTCAGAAGGCCTTTCATCACTAATGCTCAACCTTCTGGAACAAGCCCTCCCCCCAAAAAATCCTCCACATAGTAGTCACGAAGCATATAACGGCGAACTAAGGGTTTGTTTCGTTGATGGTCTGAACCTTACGTCACCATAGTTGTAGTTATAATTGTAATGATAATCCTAATCGTTTATTTAATAAGCGTGTCTTACTGTCGAAGAATTCATCCATAATGTAATTGTAATTACGCTTAGGTGCTTGGTTAAATGAATGAAACATTGTAAGAATGATATACTGTTGAACCTTTATTGGTGTACTGTGGTGACCATTCCATTGCAATACACCTTTGAACTTTTACTCTTTTATTATATGTTTGCACATTATTTTGATTATTTTACAGGCATACAAGTGGGTACAAATTTTTTATTAAGCAATTTAAAACTCTCAAAATATAAAATTTCATTTAATTTTTTCTGATAGGATAAGTTGAAATATAAAAGTGACATTGTATGTACATAAAAATGAAAATATGCACGCTAGCGTATTATTTTTCATTACAGAGTAGGGCATAATGGGAAAAAAAAGTGAACGAGCTTCCTTTAGGCGTGTCTGGGATAACATCGTAATGGCCATTATGCCTTAAACGGTGAAGCAAACTCATTATGTTCTAGATTTATGCCCATAATCACATCTAAACGGTTGAACCAAACGGATTGTAGTTGCATTATTTTTTTGATTATAACATTGATTGTGTCGTAATGCATTTAAACGGTGAACCAAAGTGCCTGATGACTTACAAGAGGGGAAATTGAGCCAAATACCCATGTAGTTAATGTAAGACCCAGTCCACGCCCCACCACAAGGCATTACCTCCCTAAAAAAGGTTAGACAAGTAGGTACTCATATGTTTACAAGTAGGACTTTATAAGACCAATCAGAATTCATCATATATCCGATGTGGGATATCACAATCTCCCCTTCTTATGCCTTGGTATCCTCACTAAGACTCGATCACATATAGTCCATAATCTTCATCTCTAGTCAATATGAGATATAACAGGCTCACTCTTCGTTGCCCCAACCATCCTTTTGATGTGGGATATACCTGAACTTGCCTTCGTTTTTGCCAACCATCGGTAACTCTACTGGATGGCCTAGCCCAAGCTTTTGAGAGTTGGCAGTCCACGGCCCCACCACAAGACATTGCCTCCCTCAAATGTGCTAGTCAAGTAAGTAGTTATGAGTTCACGGGACATGATCTTATAAGGCCAATCAAAATTCATCCCACATTCGATGTGGGATATCAGAATCTCCTCTCTTTATGCCTTGGATCCTCACTAAGGCTCGATCACACATAACCCAAAATCTTCCTCTCTAGCCAATGTGAGATATACCAAGCTCACCCTTCGTTGCCCTAACCATCCTCTTGATGTGGGATATACCTGGGCTTGCCATCGTTTCCCTCAACCATCGGCAACCCAATTGGAAAACCCTCCCGAGCTGAGGTATTTATGAGTTCACATGTAGGGTCTTATAAGGCCAATCAGAATTTATTCCACATCCGATGTGGGATATCATCGTTAGGTGCCATTGCAAAAAATCTCCTTGGTTTAGAAAAGATGCAAAAAGAGGCGACAAATCTATTGCAACATAAAAAAAACTTCTAAATTAGCGGCATGTGATGCTTACGCTTTTGAGAAGTGCGCTTGGTAGAAATTGATTCAATGAAATGACTAAAATGCCATCCATTTCTTCTTCCCTCGCAATTTCCTACTTTTTCTTGCTCACTCAACCAACTAAACCCTCTCGCCACCCTCTCATCCCAGCCCCATCCACCATAACCCCCATTCTACCACTCAGAGCAACCGCGTGCAGTGTCGCGACCATCAGTCCCACCCATAACTGTTGTCGCAACCTGCCTGACCCACAATTGTCGCCGCCACTTGCCTCACCCACAACGGCCGTTGCCACTTGCTCCATCCAAGTGCCCGTCGCCATCATCCCAACAAGTTTAAGAGCATCTTTAAGCCTCGTTTCAAACTGTGCAAACGATAAGCCCCATCCAATTACGTCGCCACCATCAGCACACCCAATCTCCTTGCTGCCATCGGCCCCAACCAATCCCACCCATCACACCCATGCCTGCTGCTGCCATCACTACCCACGTATGCTGCTACGACCAGACCTAACCCTTCACTCTTGTCACCGCTACAGCCTAGTTACTGTCGCCCCTCTTCTTATAATCACTGCCTCATCCCCCTTCCCTCCCACTCATACCCACCACTCAAACAAACCCTAGATCTATGTACTATAAACTCTAGATCTATGTATGAAAATCACAAAATTTTGAAAACCCTACATTTTGTGTTGATGATGATCTAGTTTTTGTGTGGGTGCGGGTCCATGTGGGTTATCGGCCTTTGCTCGACACTTCTATTGCACATAAACATAAAAGTGATCTTAGAATCTTTATACAAGGGTATTTTAGACAATTCGTTGATTTTGTAATAAGCACTGTCAGATGTAACAGATTTGTCATCTCGTTGTCTCTTTATCACTTTTGAAACCTCAGGAAGCTTTCTGCAATGAGCGGGATGAGTATACGTGTCTATTCGATTCCTTACTCACTTAGCACTTGATGTGCTCTCTCTCTATCTTTTTCAAAAAGCTAATTTCCTTCCAATGTATTCTTTCTCTACAATATTATTATTATTATGATAATGATGATGATGATGATGATGATTGTTGTTAGCTTTCTACAAAGTTTGTACATCTAGCAATGGGGGTATTCCTTGAAACAAGTATAGGTGCCAATAAGGGTGAGCACGGTTCAATTTGGGGGTCAAACCGCAAACCGAACCAATGAACCTCGGTTCACAAATTCTTAAACGAAACTGAACTGACAAACCTTGATTTGAACGGTTCACTCGGTTCAAATTGAACGGTTCGGATCAGTTTAAGAGTAGTTTAAAGATTATTTTGTTTCAAGAAAAAATAATAATCCAATAAAAAAAAATTACATTAAAGTTGCATTACATGACAAATTGAAAAGCTTAACCAGTTAGCAAGTACTGTGAAGGTCCAATAAAGTTACATTACCTAATGAAATGAACCATTAATCTGATCTAAAAAGTAAAACTTAAGTGCATGACAAGTTCTAAAGACAAAGCATCAAGATAATAGATGACAATGGGTTAACGTGTGCTCCATTACTGATTACTGATCAAAGTGGTGCACTTTGGACATCTTACTGCCATTACGTTTTCAGTCAGACATAACACCTTGAAAGAGACTTCAAAAACATTCTAAGTTTACTTGCCAAACAACATGAGATCAAATATCAATTGAAGGGAAGGACAAAGAGTGTTATGAAATGCTGCAATAGTGAAACTTAATATGGCCAGGTGACCTGTCAATCGAGTAAGAACTTAAACACTTCAAGGCTTATGCCAACTACCAGGATCCCACTTTTCACATCCCACAGAAACTTCTTGAAATTTACTAACTACTTGGACATTGAAGTTATCTTAACGAAACAGAGTCATTAATCTAAATCATTCACAATTTTCAACGCTCAGCACAACTTTTCAAACCACATAGGATGATTATGCAGCTCCTAAATCCAAAGTTACAGGATAATTAAGCAGACATCTGAATTGTGCGGAGATTCGAGCTCGAATCATAAAAAAAAATCAGTAGAAAGAAATAAATACTTTTAAAATTGAACTGAATTTTTAGAGGTATTTATTCATGATTGAGTTCAAAAGTAACAAATCAATCACCACATTAACTAACGATATTACAACAAACTTTAAGCCAAAATTATAATGTTCATTATTTCAACTGCTTGTGAAACATTTCAGGAAACATAAACTTCACTATACGACACTTATTTCAAAATACGAAATGAGCTCGAATTAGAAGAAAAATCAATACAAAGCGATACCTATAAGTAAAAGTTGAACTAAGTTTCTAGATCTAACTTAAAATGGAGACCGGAGATAGAATCTCTTCCATGCATGAATAGAAAAGTAAAATCAAATTACAATAATAACTAACAAAATTGCAATAATCTTCAACCAGAGAACCGTAAATACGAACTTTCAACAGTGAAATAAGTTGATAGCAAAGTGTCGGCCCAACCTTGTCATGGTCCTTGAACCAAACCATGTTCTTAGTGACAGTATAGTAAGAAAATTAACAAGAATACATGCATGATATCTTCTTCCTCAAAGAAGTTTGTAATCTTTAATTACTATGTTGATTTAACTAGGGCTGAACAAGACAACACATATTTTGGTAATAGTTGTTTTGAAATTTCATGAGGGTAAACTCGTGTGATGTAAAGGGCACAAAATCCTACATGCAAAGGCTGAAATTTTGAAATTGAAATTAAAGATTTAGGGATGGGTAAAACCTAGAAGCCTGGAATCAAAATTGAAACTTACCTGCTCACTAATCAGAAGCCGAAGATAGCATCTGGATCCAAGAAAACTTTGCTGAGATTTTGGAACAAGAGTGAAATATGGGCAGTGACCTTAATCTTCAAAAAAAGTGTGGTGGCCTTAAGCTCCCCACATATTGCTGATTGAAATGGTTCCATCATCCGTATGTTGCGATCTCTGTGCGGGTGTTGTCTCTGAAGAAGAAGAGTAGAAGAAGAGTGGAAGAGTAGCTGAGATCTGTGTCCACGGGTGTGTTGAAAAACGACAGATGAAAGGAAAGAGTTACGGGCTTGCGACTGAACTCTCTGATGAATGAAAAGGAGAAGGGTTGAATAATAAGTGATAAGTTTTTACTCTACCATGGTTATTTAGCTAACCGGGGTCAACTACAAATTTTTTTAATTCTTAACCCTCGGTTCGGTTTGGTTTAATGTCGGTTTGGAAATCCTGAACCGTGAACCGTGAACCGAACCGAACCGGCCTCGGTTTGAAAATCTCAAACCAAACTGTTGAAGCTCATCAACGGTTCAGATTCGATCGGTCCGATTCTATCGGTTTGAACGGTTCATATTGATTTTATCGGTTCGTTGCTCCCTACGTGCCAATGTGAAACATAATCTCGGTAGAGGTAATACGGTTTTGACTTTTTTTTTGACGAAAACACCCCCGTTTTATACGTCTATCTCCGTTTACTTGACCTTCCACCTCCTTTCACCTGTGAAACTGTACAGTAGTGTCTCACCTGTACCTCCTCTCACGGAGGCTCCGCCCTCTATCCTTCTCTCTCCGCCAAATCACAGCCTCTTAATCGAATCGCTAACCCCAAAGCCACCGCAACATGGTGGATAACAAGCGTAAACGAGGCCGAAAGTCGAAAACCCAGGCTCCCGAAACCCTAGATTTACAACCAACCACCACCGCCACTGCCACTACCTCCTCCCAAGCCAGCGAAGACGTCACCGTGCGCCGCACCCTGCGCTGCTACTCCCGCGCCAAGACGGCCGAGAAGGTGCCCCGAATCGAAGCGAACGGTGGTAATTCTGCGCACAATTTGGCGGTGGATGCGGATTCGGCGCCGCTGTGGGCGGTGGATAGGGTGGTTCTGGCAATGGACGCGGTGGTGAAGGTGTTCTGCGTGCACACGGAGCCCAACTTCTCGCTGCCGTGGCAACGCAAGCGGCAGTATAGCTCGAGCAGCAGTGGGTTCGTCATCGCTGGCCGGAGGGTGCTGGCCAATGCGCACTCAGTCGAGCATTACACGCAGGTGAAGCTCAAGAAGCGAGGGTCTGACACCAAGTACGTTGCCACGGTGCTTGCTATCGGAACAGAATGCGATATCGGTGAGAATCCCGTTTCTGGCTGTTGAGTACCGTCTTAATTTTTTTTTTTTGGGGGGGGGGGGGTGTTGACGTGTTGTTGACATTTTAAACGTGCCTTGTGACTCGTATTTACGTAATTTACGATGTAATGTAGCTCTCGGGAGGAATGTTTGTGCTAAATTTATGTTAAATGAGGTTCATATCTGGTCTACGATACAACCCTATTAAGTGTATCTTTTCAAAATCACGTTCAAACTTTTTATGGCTATGCTTCGTTTTAGTGTAGGTGATTTATCTTTTTGGTATTGTGTGTTTAACTTCTTAGTGTTAAATGTTTACCAAGTTATTTTTAAATTTAGTCCCATTCATTACTATGATGCTTTATAAGGATGGAAGTTGGACGAAAACTGCTACGCTAAGAACTTCCGTATCAAATATGAGCAGGCAACTTAATCAGAATATGCCTTTGTGATTTCTGGACCCACAGATAATGTTTTCAGTGAAACTGGATGGTTTCATTGGAGTTGTCAATGAAGTTTCCTATGAGCGTTGTTTGTAGCTCTACGTCTTCTTTGTCCTGATGTAGGCCAGCGTTTTGTTGATGTGATGTTGCTCATATACCCGATCTTAGTAATTACTGTTGATGACTTATGAGTTTTGGGTAGTTGAAAAAGATGATTGATTGTTCTGTAATGATGTTTGGATGATGATAATTTGCTGAGAACTTAACTTTTTGCTTGATTTTCGTGATTTTAATACAAATGAGTAGTTCAATCTCTTGTCCATGTCATAGGGGTTAGGGATGGGCAAAGACTGAACAGTTGATTTTTTGGTTATGGTACTGCAGCTATGCTTACGGTAGATGATGACGAGTTCTGGGGAGGGATGTCACCTGTGGAGTTCGGCAATTTGCCTGCCCTTCAAGATGCAGTGACAGTTGTAGGGTACCCAATTGGTGGAGACACGATCTCTGTAACAAGTGGGGTTGTTTCTCGTTTAGAGGTTCTATCATACGTTCATGGTTCCATTGAGCTTCTAGGATTGCAGGTTGGTACTTTTTGCTCTTTACTGTCTTTGGCATCTTTGTAGCTGACCCATTGGGCATATTGCCATAATGTCCCATAAGCATTATTGGTCTTGCAGATAGATGCTGCTATTAACGCTGGAAACTCTGGTGGACCCGCCTTTAATGACAAGGGAAGCTGTGTGGGAATTGCATTTCAGTCCCTGAAACACGATGATGCGGAGAATATAGGATATGTCATACCAACACCAGTCATCTTGCACTTTATCCAGGATTATGAAAAGAATGGTGGTTATACTGGTAAGTTACAAAGAATTACACTGTGTCAGGGTGCTTTCTAACTTGTATGGTTTCGTGGACTTACAACAAGTTGCTAAAGAAGATGACGTAGGGGGTTGGCCAAGCATAGCATGGATAGATGTAGTGAAAAAGAAGTTATATGGTTAGAGCCTAGAAACATACTCGAGAATGAGTTTGCAGCCAACTTCAATTAGTTTGAGGTCTAAGCTTAATTTAGTTGTTTTGTAACTTCTATGACTTGGAAAACTTGTGAGGCCAAGTAGGTGGGTTCGCAGTGGACGTGGAGGTGCAACAAGGAATGCGTCTGAGTCAGACGCCAAGTATGCTGTGTAGGACACAACAAAGGTCGAGTACGAGCAGAGACCAAGGGCTTCCCAGATAAAGCCTAAGGGTGGGAGTGCTGTGAGGGCGATGGTGCTGGGTGAATACACGACGATCTAAGAAGCACGGGTGCGGGTGCGGATACGATATGGGTGTAGATACGCGGATACGGAATTTTTGAAAATTTTAGGATACTGGTGCGGCGGGGATACGGCAGATTTTATAAATATTTTTTTAACTATATACACTTATATATGTAAAAAGGCATAAATATTCCAACTAAAATATTGAGAGTTTATTAAGTTTAATGGGTTGCTTCTTAAATTTGGAAGTTTTCAACTAAATTAGTGATAATTTCTTAAGTTTGGACTGTTTTGTAAATATTGAAATTGTATAAATGAACACAATGAAGTTGCATGTGTAATAGTATTATTTCTTTGAAATATTGGGGCTGATTTAAAACATAAGTTAATTAGTGGGTACAAAAATGAAATGGCAAAAGTCTTTTATATCTGTTGACTTCAGCCACACCAGCATCGATAACATCGATGCACATTTTCTCCTTTCTCCAGCCACAGAGCTGCACGGCGCTGCAGCACCACACGCCGCAGAGCCTAGAGTTGTCAATGGGCCGGGCTTGGGCCGGCCCGGCCCGGCCCAGGCCCAGCGGGCCTCCAATGAAATCGGGCCGGGGCCGGGCCTCACAAATGAAAAACGGGCCGGGCCTAAAACCTGGGATATATGGGCCCAGTCCAAGCCCAGGCCTTAGGCCCAATATTTAGGGCCGGGCTTGGGCCGGGCCCGGGCCCAATCCAATTTTTTTTTCCTTTCTTCCCAACTTTTTATTATAAAGACTTCTTCTTCAACAAAGGGCAAAGTTTTGTAAACAGACCACTGAGTATACAATTACTTTTTCACGAATTAATCCCCTTTCGAAAAGGCAAATTGATGTTGATTGACCATTAACCACGGATTAAGTACAAAAACTAGTTGTTCTAGCCCACACATACTGATTTTAAGTGCAAAATTCAATCTCTTTCGTAATATGGTGTAAAACCTGTAAATGTCAAAGAAAAATAGAGTAGATCAAACAAAAACAATAATGAGATCGATGAAGATAAAATAACATCTTTTCTTGTTACATTCAAATTCTTTGGTCATTTAAAGAAACATGAGATTATTCTTCAAGGCTCTTTAACACGTCACCCACTTCATGAAATTAAATTTAGAATTCAATTCACCTCTTTTGGTTTGAAACAAAAAGAATACATAATTTTTATTTATGTTTAGAATACATGATAATTGTTTTTATAATTATTCCCTTAGCTTGTGATTTAGAACACAAAGCAAATTCTATAAAATACATTAAATGAAAGCCCACTCAGAAATCATCAAAAACACGTCACAGTCACCACACACCCATACTTCTCTGCGTATGTTAAAGAAAATACTGATCGTATGAATTCAATAACACCTCAAAAACTATTAATTTAACTAAAAAGATCCAAAATATCAAAAAAATAATAATGTAATAAAATAGACTTCAAAAAAATAGAAAAGAAAAAAATTAGGGGGGGGGCTAGCAGGGCCGGGCCGGGCCGGGCCAAACCCGGGCCATTTTAGGGCCGGGCCAAAAAAGGGCCGTTTTAGGGCCGGGCCCGGGCCCGTTTCTCAAAGAATTCGTCCTGGCCCTGGCCCAAGCCCTAAGGGTTAGGGCTAGCCTGGGCCCAAAAACGGGCCGGGCCAGCCCGCGGGCCACCCGGCCCTTTTGACATCTCTAGCAGAGCCACAACACCACACGCTGCAGCGCCGCACTTGGTTCGCCGGTCAGCTCTTCTCCTTCTCCTCCTGCTCCTCCTCTGTCTTCTTCGTCTTCTTCTCTCCGGTCTCCTCTCTCCTCTGTGATTCCTTGCCGGTGGTCGTTTGAGTCGCCGGTGGTCACAAATCTGCACATCGGTCACAGATCGCTGGTGGTTAGAGGCCGCAGCGCCGCACTTGATTCGCCGGTCAGATCTTCTCCTCCTCCTCCTCTGTCTTCTTCTTCTTCTTCTCTCTGGTCTCCTCTCTCCTCGGTGATTCCTTGCCGGTGGTCGTTTGAGTCGCCGGTAGTCACAAATCTGCACATCGGTCACAGATCGCCGGTGGTTAGAGGCCGGATATGCACCCGAGCCTCACCCGGTATTTAAGAAATTAAAAAAATAATTCAATAAAATCGGACAAGCACCTGACACGCACCGATGCCGCACCCGCACCCGACGCGTATCCGGTGCCGGTGCTTCACCCCAAGTGCCGCACCGGTGCTTCATAGACGACGATAGTCACAGTCTGATGCTTAGGTCCAGAGTTAAGGTCCTGCATGTTTCTCTCTAGAGTGAGAAAGTGAAAATGAAAATGAGTTCTGTGAATCTGAAGTCTGAAAAAGTCCTTCAAATGAATTCTTAAGACCCCTGTTTATAGAGGTTAAGATGATGATGTCATGAAGCAACACGTGGCGTTTCTTAGGAGTGACACATCACTGAGGGGTCCACAGGTGCCAGTGCTCCACGGACTGTCGGATCTTATATTCGCCCGTACTGTTCCTCAAAGCGTCGCTCTGTCTGTCTGGAAAGATTGGCTCCCATAACGCCGGTTTGCCTAGAGAATCCCTTGATCTAGCCACCAGTCCAAATTCCTTGCAGAGTCCCACAATGTGTTGAGAGAAGGCCGAGGACCTGGCAGCGGTGGGGAAGACCCGACGCCCAATTGCCAGGCGGACTAGGCACGAGGCCCTCCGAAGACTTGCTCCCGTCTTGGAGTGACCTGGGGGTCATAGTCCCTTAAGGTGCCGATGAAAGCCCCCAATGCCAGAGCACACAAGCTAGTCAAGCAGACAGAGATTGTGTCCCGGAGGAATCGCCTATCCCTAGGGTGAGTCCTTGTGCCGGAGCACTCAGAGTGCGTCAAGGTAGTGTCCCGGAGGAGTTGCCTATCCGATGGGCCGAGGTAGCATCTCGGAGGAGCCGTCTACCTAGCGGAAGGGGAGTTGAAGCTCCCTGAAAAAGATAGTGTTCCGAAGGAGTTGCCTACCTGATGGGCCGAGGTAGCGTCCCCGGAGGAGCCGTTTACCTGGCAGAAGGGGAGTCTTCATGTCGGAACACTTAGAGCTCTCTAGCGGAGATAGTGTCCCGGAGGAGTGCCGGGGGGCGCCATTGTATAAGCGGCGTGACGGACTGTGTGAAGTGCCAAGGCACAGTAGTGTGATAGAGAGCCCGGGGGCGCGACTGTATCAGTGGAGCGGCGCATGGGCTCGGCGGATTATGTGAGGTGCCGGGGGCACGGTAATGTGACAGAGAGCCAAGGGGCGCGACGGTATCAATGGCGCGACAGAGTGTGTGCGGTTCCAGTGGCATGGTAGTGTGACAGAGAGCTAGGGGGCGGGACTGTATCATCGGCACGACGCATGGGCGCGGCGGACTGTGTGAGGAGTGCCAGGGGCACATGACATGGACTTTGTGAGGAGTGCCGGGCGATGGGAGTTGCGAAGTTGGTGCGTGGGCGCAGGTGACAGGACGACACGCCGGTGACGGCGGTCGCTGAGTCGGCACGCAGGCGACGTGCCTCGCGGAGACAGCTCGTGGGCAACAGGCGTCGCCGAGTTGACGCGCGGGCACGTGCGACGGGCGTTGCGGAGATGGCGCGCATGCGATGGCTGGCGATATGGTGTTTGGCCGAGTTCAAAAGGAACGGGATGGGTTGTGGTAAACGAGGTCGATCGAGCCCTTGAATGGGAAGGTGGTTGACCTCCTCAAGGGGAAGGTGGCCGACCCCCCGTGGGGAAGGTTGTCGACCCCCCGTGGGGAAGGCGTTGACCCCTAAAAAGAGGGGGGGGGGGGGGGAGGCACGCCAATTTCGTCGTTGTTACATTAGCGGTCACAGGTCGAGCGAAGAAAATCATCTCAATCGTAAATTATCGCGAAAAAGCGAAAAAATGTTCATGTGACTTAAGCGTGCGTCGTTTTGACTGGTCTGAAGCTTTGAAAGATTGACCGTTGACAATATCGACCTGTCGCACAAAACGAGATACATAGTGGGTCCATGGGTACGGCCAAAATAGGTTAGGAACAAATTGCATTTGTTATTGCCTTGCACGATCGCCAAATTCCTACATTCTGTTTTATGGACCTTCTAAGAAGTGAAAATATCATAAGTTGAGGAGAGGAAGAGGAAGAGGAAGAAGATGAGAGTGATAGAAAAAGGGTAGCTCAGCATGCTTCATTGACTAAGAGCATCAGTACTATTTTTCCTACTTAGTGTAGTTGTAAACTTGAGTTCCCCTCGTTTTTCCGTCATTTTTGAATCTCCTCTGACATATATGTCCCACTATTTTCCTTCTAAGACAGCTATATTGAAGGTTTCTTTTTTTGGCTGGGCTGAGGAGCATGCAAAATCAAGTGAAGCCTATATAGTCTTCTTGGATAGTACTCCCTCCGTCCCAGATTTATTGCTCACAATTGACTAGACACAGTTATTTAGGAAGTTGGTCGTAGTTGTTAAATTATCCAATATACCCTCTAGAAAAATGCCTAGTGGTGGTGGCCCCCAGGTAATCTATTTCCACTTTTCTCATGCTACAACCATTTCGCTCTTTTTCTTATCTTCCTTTCTTCTTTGTTCTTTGAGTACAACACCAAAACCACCACAACAAAAAAGTATTGTCAACGTCATTGGAAGCTACCACTGAGTCCCTTTTTTGTTGAACCAGAACTAACCTAAATCATGGTGATTGATTCCAAAAATGTAGCCGGTATTCAAAAATCATGAAACAAAGGCTCAAACCTGAAATAAGAAAATGAAAGGTCAAAATCTAAACCTAGTTTGGGGTATAATTAGAGTTGTCAAAGGGCCGGGCTTGGGCCGGCCCAGCCCAAGCCCATCGGGCCTGCTGTGGGGCCGGGCCGGGGCCGGGCCGGGCCTGCCGAAGGCAAACCTAGGCCCAGTCCAGGCCCTGGCCCTAGGCCCAATATCTAGGGCCGGGCTTGGGCCGGGCCCGGGCCCTTTTTTTTTTCTTTCTTGTTATTCAATTTTAAATTTCATCTCTAGGCAATATTCACAATTTAACGAATCTAATCTTTATCCTTTTATTTCATTATAAGTAATATACATATATATGTATGTATGTATATACATATTTATTTGTTAGCCATTATATTTTTTATTATATGTTAAACATTTTCATACTCTTCTTGGTGAGCTTTATTAATAAAATCTTAACACATAACAATTAAAAGAATGAACGAGTAACAAATATTAGAGAGTTAGTAATTAAAAAGAATTTAGCAAGACTAGTAATTAATAAACAAGAGTACTAATTAGTAAATACTAGTAGTAATTAGCAAGAGTAGTAATTGGAGAGGAAAATAGTAGCAAAGCTTGTAGAAATATAGAATGTTTAGGTAAGAGAGAGTAAGAAGATTGGTGTGAAAAATTAGAGAGAAATGGTGTGAATTTATAGATTTTAGAAACTTCACAAAAGACCAAAATACCCCTACAAACTATCCGTTTATAGTTGTTGGGGAGGGTAAGAGTGTAAAGGAGTTGAAAAATATAGGTTAGACTAAAATACCCCCCAAACTAGCTGTTATATTGCTGTTGGGGGGGTAAAAGTGGAATTTTGGAAAAGGGGTGGAAGAAAGGGGGGAAAAGCAAAAAATTCAAACAAGTGGTGGTGCCAAAACCGGGCCAGACCCGGACCGCAGACCGGGCCGACTTCGGGCCGGGCCAAACCCGGGCCGTTTCCGGGCCGGGCCGGGCTTTTTCGCAGAATCTGAAGGCCTGGTCCAGGCCCAGGCCCCAAGCCCGCTTGTGCTGGGCCGCTACTGTTCATGGACGGGGCCGGGCCAGCCCGGGCCAGAACCGGGCCGGGCCGGGCCAGCCCACGGGCCGCCCGGCCCGTTTGACAACTCTAGGTATAATGCAACCCTCAATAATTGCGACTTAATTCAATAGTTACCAAGCACTTGGGAACACATAAATCAAGGCTGAAAAAAAGAAAGTTAATAGTTTGATACTTCATCTTCTTCTCAATCAAAATTGAAAAAGAACGCCTAGTAGCATGCCTAAGGTAACGCACAGAACGCCTATTACGTTTAGTCAACCGCCGAAGACCGCCTATGCAAGCACACAAGCCTGCCTTACGACCTGAAGAATGCATTAAGTCTAGTGGAACAACTTATTGATGCCTAGTGGATCTCTTGGTTGGATTGTTTCTTCAGATTAATTGGTTATGAAAAAGTGGTGCTTTGCGCTTGGCTTGAAGGTGGCCTAGCAACCAGATCTGATAATGAAGTTTCCCGCGATGAAGCAACTCGGATGGTTTGGATCGTGGCAGATTTGTAGCATAGGAGCTTATGATCAAAATTAGGTGATGGTGGTTGGAAAGCCCCGGATGTAACAGTAGAAAGATAAAGAAGGCTGAAGAAGGGTGAAGGGGGTGAAACTGGACTGGAAGTAATTGAGGGAGGTGGCAGTTATGGTGGGTCGGAGTGGGGGAAGAGAGGGAAAAAGAGGATAAATAGATGGCAGCTCTTGTGAAAGAGAGAATATGATGGTGGGTCCTATAAATTTATTTGATTTGGAAAAGGGTAAAGATGGAAGATTATACAAAATTTTTCATCTCAACTGGAAGCTGAGCGATATTTTTGGGACAGCCAAAAGTGAAAATATAATCAATACTTTTGGGACGGAAGGAGTAATTTTTTCTGCTTTCAGGAGGAGATGGTGTTTATTTCTCATGTACAGAGCTTTTTGCCTCCTGGCAGATTAACTTTTACCTATCAAAAAAAGGAAAAAGATATCACTGTCCTTAATATTTATTAGAGAATTTTTTTTTTTTGAATATTATCAACCGGAAATCTCAGGTCAACCTGGGTTTTCAGACGTATTGCAGAAAGCACAATGACGTGATATATAATAGTCAAGGAACTAACCGTTATTGCCCAGGAAAGAAGTCGTAAACTTGTTGTCATATTGTGGTTAATGATGCGGTTAATGATTGTGGTTATTGTCATATTGTCATATTGTGGTTAATGATGCGGCGTCATTGAAAGTTCTCCCTTTTGGCATCTTAGCTGTGCAGTTTGGTTAATAGGGTTACAGAATGAAAGCTTTGTTCAAAAGGTGGAAATGAGACAGAAATTGAAGGCATGAGCAGTTTTTTGTTTTGTGTCTAGTCAAAAAATTACATTATGGATAGTTGAATCTTTCGTATTGCGGAAAGCATGAGAAGTGATGTTATAAATTATAGTCAAGGAACTAACCGTTGTTGCCCAGGAAAGAATTTTTAAACTGTGTTGTCTTATCGTGGTTAATGATGCAGCGTAATTGAAAGTTATCTCTTTTGGGATCTTACCAGTTTGGTTAATAAGGTTACAGAACAGATGCTTTGTAAAAATGAGAAAGAATTACAGAAGTTAGAAATGAGAAAGAAGTTGACAGCATGAGCAATTGTTTGCCATTAAAAAGTTACATTATAGATAGTTGAATCTCTTAGGAGCATGTATCCCTTTGTAGAAAGAGAGAAACACAGCTAATTGTCGCTCTCTACATTGCTCTTCTTCATATATGCTGTTCATAGCGTATGGCATGGTAAAGGCATCTGTAGTTTGATAAAGTCTTCTCAGTCATTTGCTATCTGCCACTCTTTGTTAATGTGATTAATCATTTATTCTTATTTCTCATGTTCCAGGATTCCCTATCCTCGGGGTTGAGTGGCAGAAGATGGAAAACCCAGACTTGCGTATGTCGATGGGCATGAAAGCTGATCAGAAGGGTGTTCGTATAAGAAGGATTGATCCCACTGTTCCAGAATTCAAGGTTTTGAAGCCATCAGATATAATTTTGAGTTTTGATGGAGTTGATATTGCCAATGATGGAACAGGTAAGGGTGTCATTATCTAATCTATCTCTGAAAAGCAATTTTTGTAACACGTATCTTTTGGCATGAGTTTAAGATCCTTTCCCTGTTGTTTGTTCTGTTTTACTCCGTTTTTTGGTTATGCTATTTTTCTGTCTTTATTCTTCTCTATTTCTGTAGTTCAAATTTCCAGAAAGCACCTACAAGGGTGGAATTCAAGACACAGGAAAAACATGTAAATTATATTAAAACAACCCACTAACAACGCAAAAATACGAGTCCCAGAAGTCATCCTCACCTCCCTAGAAACCTATGCACGGGTACTTCATTTCAAGGTAATGCAAAACCTGCTCTGAGTTCACCTATGCCATATGGGGAAAAGGTGAAGAAAAGGGTGCATCACCGCCTAAGGGCTATGGCAGATGACAAGATTTTAGCTCCCCAGCACCTCCTATAAGAAGTCACTCTGCACCTTCACTAACTGCTTCTGAGCCATTTCGGAGTTGGGAATGTTTATAACAGGTTGAAAATGAGAAGTACTCTTGATAAGATGCCACTCTATAGCTGTGCAAGCCTCTTATCTACCAACCTTGGAATAGGCACAAGAGACATAACATGTTCGAAGAATAAAAGAAGAATCTTTTCATTTTTTTCTCTCTGTTTTTTATTCCTCTTTCTCATCTGTGTCATATCCAGTTAGTACTCTACGTACTGTCATTCTTCGTTCATTATTTTGTCTATATGGGTTCATCCAGTTAAACTTTCTCTCTCTCCCGCGGTTAAATTATGTGTTTTTTGGGAGCACCCTGACCATGTAACTGGGCAGTGGTCTGAGTCTCATTTTCTGCAAAAGCAGCTTCTCCATATCCTTCCCTGTTATTGGATATTATATGCTACTTACATCTAGTTTCTTAACTATTCTTTTTGGTGGTCTTCAGTTCCTTTCAGGCATGGAGAGCGCATAGGTTTTAGTTACCTTGTATCCCAGAAGTATACTGGAGACATGGTAGCAGTTAAAGTACTTCGTAATTCTGAACCACACAAATTCGATATCATGCTCGGGACTCACAGAAAGTTAATCCCGGTGCACAACAAGGGCAGGCCTCCCTCATATTACATTATCGCAGGATTTGTATTTACAACTGTATCTGTCCCATATCTACGTTCTGAGGTGTGCATCTTGCTTGAAAAATATTTGATTGCTTTTGTCCACTTGTGTGCCTGTACATAAATTAAAATCTCAATTGAAGTCAATGCATGATGGTTCCTTGGCTCTGGGTCAATATGTTGAGAATTTTCCGGTTCTTATCGGATCGCTTTGTTAGAGCTGACTTATTTTCGTGGTCTGTTGTTAAATTCTTTGTAATGTTTTTGTGCATAAGATTGGAGACAGAAAATATTGGCCCATTTTGGTTTGCCTTCCTGATGTTCCATGCAAAAAAGTGTTGTCAGAAGTACATATTCCATGATGCTTGCGTATCCATTATCTGAGTCTCCAACAATTATTCAAATATTTGCATGTCCAATTTGACCTATTGACGAATATGCCAGCAATAGCATACCTTTCATGCTTGTTTGAGTAATAGAAAAGAGATTTCCGATATCATGCTAAGAATAGCTAGGATTTCTAGAAGAATTTGCCATTCTTTGATGAGAAATAAAAGGAATATTGTAAATTTGAGTGGCTGAAGCTGAAGCAGCTAGGATTCCTCACATTTCTCTCATTCAAAACCGTGCATGAGGCTTTCATCTCGCATGGCTACTTAGTGATAAAGAAAGAAGAAGTCAACTTCTCTCTTTTTTGATTACCTTCCTTGCGTATGGATGGTCTTTCTGAGTTATATGCTTATCCTATGCTAATCAATTTTGATTGATGAAGTGGCACCTTGAGAGAATATTAAAGGTCTTTGCGAAGTTCTGTTATCTATATGGTTGGGGCAAAATCTATTGTTAGTTTCTCCTTTCATTTAGTGAAGAGTTCATGCCAATTCTTGGTTCATATGTCATTACGGATGGGTTTTGACGTCCCTTTTCCTTTCCCTTGTCATATTTTAGGAATCTAGTAAAATCAGAAGATCAATTACGAGTGGACAAGAATGCATATAATTATAGATCTCATCTCTGCGAAGTTATCTTTGGACACGCAGTCATAGCAAACACACACACACACACACACACACTCTTCCTGTCTCTAAATATTTATTGGGCCACTGTCAAGCATTTGAGTGTTAACGTGAAACTTAATCCAAAGATTTGGATTCAACTAGGAAGCACCGACACCTCATATAGTCGAAGTATGGTGTCCGACACACCGAAACCTCGACACTTCACCGACTCCTTCGGACACGTGTCCGACATCCCTCAGCGGTGAATTTATTTATTTGTTAAGTACCAGACACGGTGTTGGACACCCATATGTGTCGGACACCTCTTGAAGAAGTGTCCACACGCATGGGGCCAAAATACAATATTACAAACTTATTTTAGGATCAGTGTGTAATAATTGACAAATCTGGAGACTTTCCAAAATGAACTTTTAAGCCAAACGCAATTAGATCAACCCAGCAAAAGGTATCCTTTTTCTTCTCTCTCATATCTTTCTCTTTTCTCTTTTTTTGTTACCGAAAGTATCCAAGCTTACCAGTACAGAGGAAGATAGATCAACATCTCCGACCTCGTTTACATACCCATCTGGCTATATAAGACCTCTCCTTCATGCCTTCTGTCCTATGTCTTTTTTCCTTCTTTCTTATTATTATTGAGACTCTAATTCTTGGTACTGTTGAGACATGCAGCTGGTTTCTTGTCACCGACCTTCTTTCTTGTTACTGTTGAGATTATTTCATGTTATTGTATTTCTTTCTCATCCGTTTGGAACAAAATTCAGCTGCTCCAATTGATGTTTATTTTTATTATGTGAATATATTATTAGTCATATTTACACGATAAAGATGTTTATTTTTATTATGTGAATATATTATTAGTCATATATACAAGGTAATGATATATTAAGAAATTTAGTGGTGTCCCACGTTGTCCAAAATTTGGTTTTTTGGGAATTGCGGTGTACGGTGTCTCGGTCGGTATTGGATGCGGTGTTCACGTCCATGCTACGTAGAGATTCAACTTCAGATTACGAAATTAGAGATGGTGCATAAGATTCTTGTTTTGGAACATCAAATAATGAGGGAAGATGTTGGCATTCAATATAATGTGAAAATGAGATGAAGTACCTAGAGGTTATAAATGTCACTTTGCACATTACTTCTGCTTGGAGGGAAACTTGGGGTTTCCTTAAATTTGAGGTGATGGATCTTTTGACGGATGTGTAATACATGGGAGAGTCGTTTAGTTATTAGAAGCTTAGAACTCAGGTGTCGCCTGATGGGATCTACGAATGTTAAATCCTTTCGCTATGTTTGCAAAGTCCTATCATAGTACTAGTCTCTACCCTCTATGCATACACTTTCAGTACGGAAAGGATTATGGATATGATGCTCCAGTAAAGCTGTTGGTCAAACTCTTGCACGAATTGCCGCAGTCGCCAGATGAACAGATCATTGTGGTTTCTCAGGTTCTTTCACTCTTTTTCTTTTCCTTTTTTCTCCCCTGTATTTTTCCGATTTACTCTTGACTCTAAATTAGTTGCACTGTCCTGATTTTTGTTTGTGTCTATGTTTGTCAAATTTGATAAAGGTACTTGTGGCTGACGTCAACATCGGGTATGAGGACATTGTCAATACTCAGGTTAGTAGAGACTTGGATGCAGGTATCTGTGAGTTGTGACGTGGACAACCAATTGGTTTAATCTTTTCTATTGCTGAGTGTTGTTGCATTTCTTTTTTTAGGTTTATGCTTTCAATGGCCAACCTGTTAAAAACCTGAAAAGCTTGGCCAGTATGGTAGAGAGCTGCAATGATGAATTTTTGAAATTTGATTTGGATTACCAGCAGGTTCTCTCTCTCTCTCTCTCTCTCTCTCACACACACACACACACACACACACAAAAGGAGATGGGATAATATGTTCAATTTGGGTTTGTGCAGATAGTGGTTCTTCAGACGAAAACTGCCAAAGCAGCAACTGTGGACATCCTTGCCACTCACTGTATACCTGCAGCCATGTCCGATGATCTGAGGTCATGAGAACAGACCTTAATGAGGCTATTTCGCCATAGTTAACACCATTTATTTCTCGTGTTGGATATAGGAAGACACGTTTGCTAGCAATTTTTTCGTAGCTCACTATGTATATTTAAGGGGGGCTGGATGTTGAGGGTTGATGATTGTCGGGCTTTTCTTTTTTCCTTTTCCTTTTTATGTTTTTTAATTCTCTCTCCCCTCTTTCATAGCCGGCTCACTATGTATATTTAGGGGGGCTGGATGTTGAGGGTTGATGGTTGTCGGGCTTTCCTTTTTCCTTTTCGTTTTTTGGTTCTATCTTTCCTCTTTCATAGCCGTCTGCTTCAACCATCTAGTTGTAAGGATTCTGCAATTGTTCTATGAAGTTACGAGAAGTGTAGAGGGAATGGAGGCTCAAATATTGGTTAGTGAATGTAACAAAAGTTTAAATGCAGATCGGATTTTTGTTATAAACATAGAACTCTCAGTTCGATGAGCAATTTGTTACTAAAGTTCCGCCATTCAGACTTTCATGTGGTGCATCTTATTTTCTACTCAGATGTCTTTTGTGGGAGCATACTGAAGTGAAAGGATCTTTTACTTGCAACTTTCAAGGTTACTCTTGATACCTGAATGTACTAGTCACAACTTTGTCCAATCTTTGCCAATGTTTCCTAAGTGGAGGCTTCATTTACTGGCTTCGTTTGGTGACTATTATTTCTTCAGTTTTTTCTTTCACTTTTGTAAGCCGGAGAAAATGAACGCGTTTGACACAGTTTTTATTTATTTATTTATTTCAGTTTTAATAACACCTTTTAAAACATAGCTGTTTTTGAAAATTTTAAAAAAGAGTTTTCGGTTTTCAATTTTAGTTATTATTTTAAAACCACCACCACCACCACCACCACCATCCTCCCACAGCCGGTAGCCACCGCTGGCGGTGGTTGCCGGCGGCCGATAGCCTCCTCCGGCGGCGGCTGCTGGAGACTGGCAGCCACCGCCGGTTAGTCACAAATAAATTCAAAATAAAAACTCGATAATCAAACAATTATTTGTTTTTGTACAAAAAAAAAAGTTAAACTAATTTTGTTTTTTGTTTTTTTAGAGACAGATAACAAAAACTAGAAGTATTACCAAACGCTACCTAAGAGATTGGAAAGCCTTTGGCGCATTTCCCTTGAGGAATGTTCAAAATTGCTATTATTCTTGATGGTATTGACCATATCTACCCTTGACAGCGTATAAACTTATTTCCTATTCACTATCATTGTGATCTTTTTCACATTAACTGACATTTTGGTTATGCAGCACTTTGGTTTTGCAAGAGAGGTGTCTTGTTTAAATCTGAAGGCATCCCATCTTCTCCGAGGATTTCAACGTCCGCCACTTCCCTGGACTGAGCCCATATCACTCCATAAAACCCCGCGACAATTACAAATGCTCCGATAACACTGCACCAAAGAGATTGAAGTATTAGTCCGGTGGTGGAAGTTCTTGAGACGCGCATTAGAATGGCAACAACATAGACACTAGTTGTCTCGTACTGTTTTAGATATCAGTTAAGCTTATCGCTCATGGTGTGCATCTTCCCAACTTCTAACTTCTAAGAGGCATTCAGCCACATCCTCGGTTTAATTGATCCTCAGGTCGATGCAACAGATGTGTGTTCATCCTCCACTACTACCTTTAGGTTCTGCCTCATCTTTTCAAGAGAAGAACAAAGTGAAGTGAGGGGGAGAGAGGGAGAGAGTTGTTACCTTCCCAGATGAAGGGTGTCACCAAGGAAAATGACACTCATGAAGGCAGCAATAGCAATGCTTAGGGGTTTGAACATGGCCACAAACACAGGGCCTTTCTTATATATGCACCACGTTTGCACAGAATAAGTTACCACCATCCCAAAAACAGCCTACAGCAGGGACCAAACTTGTTGCAATCGGCAAAACTCTACATAGCATAGCTAAAAAACATGAGGCATAATATCAGAACTAGAGCTACAAGCAGCTGCATGCTTACCGAGTAGATCACAGAGATCAGCTCGATGTCATGGCTCAGTTTCCAAGCATTTGGGTGCCCTCTCTCTGCAATCAAAGAAACTACTGCGCATTGAATGGTGCCAAACAAGCAATAGAACGCCACTATGGTCATCTGTGATGGGTACCCCTTAAGAATTGCTGCCTTCAAGTTCAAAACTTACATGTGATTAGTTCCCTTCTCCAAATTATACAAAACTCTTTGTATGGTGCACGGATTATCACCTGAGAAGTGTTCCATATCGAAACAGATAAACTAGCAGTTGCAAGAAAAAGGCCTCCAGCAATCCAATTTTGCGTACTTGTTGGCATGTTGGAGAAAGATGGAAGCAATAGGAAGGTGTTCTTAGAGGAGAGTGACGGGGTTTGAGACTGCATGGAGACAATAGAAGGACCCTTATAGAGTGTTACAATCATGGCTCCTGAGATGGATACCAAGGTCCCGAGGATTTTGACTTGGCTTCTTGACGTCTTCAAATCTAACTTTTCCATCCTATAAGGAGATAATCAGAAAAGGAAATCCTCAGCATCCACAAAGCAACTCTACCTACAACTTGAATTCGACAAGTTCTTTCTCTTTGAGAACAAACTCTTCTTTCCTTTTTACCATTTTCTTATAGTTAGCTTGGTTAGATTCACAGGGATACTGAACTTCCAAATTTCAATTGTTGCTGCTATTTGTGATCCAAAAGTCCCGGAGTGAACTGACAAAGTGACAATACTTTAACATCTACGGTTCCTTATTTTGTTATGTTGGCAAATTTAATTTCCATTCCAATGCACCCCATCTTCTCTTACAGAAAAACTGAAAGGCTAAGGTGGAATATTTCATGTTTGGAGTGTATTAATTTATTCCCCAATACACATTAGTGTTTCACAACCAGAGATTTTGCCAAGAATAAGATGTGGGTGTTTGTTTTTGTGTCTGACAAAAGGAAAAGAGCTGAACCTGAAGATAACAGCAAGCAAGAAAGTGAAAGCTGGAATCAAGTTGCTCATAGCAGATCCAAGAGTGGGTGAGCTAAGATTTATACCAGTGAATACACAGTTCTGCATCAAAGTAATCCTGCAATGCCCAAAAAGGGTAATCAAATTTACCAATAGAGAAATCAACCCAAATTCAATCCAATAAAATGAAGCTCTTTACTTCAATCACATACCCAAGAAGGCTCAGAAGGAAGAATTTACAGAGGAGAGAAATTGTGAGCGGAGGTCCCGTGGATCTACACATAATTAAGAAAAAAAAATAAGGCAACAACATACGGTTATCAGGGTCTCTTCCTTTTACCTGTAAACCAATTCATATCAAATAAGTTAAGTGGAGGGAAGCAGATTGGGGAGACCTGCGGAAGATGAAGGAAGAAGGGAGAAGAATGACAGAGGCAAGGGCATTAGAGTAGACTACAAAGACAAAATGGCTCATTCCTTTGGACATGGCTGCTTTGCTCAGAGTGGTTAGGCCAACATCAAGTAACTCCACCATCACCATGGCTGCAAATGGCAGCACACCAACCAGCCAAGCTTTCAAACCCATCTCTTTCTTGGCTGCAAAACGGCTATGCCATGAGTGAGGGCGGTAGCTGCTTCCTTCCATTTGAGGAAGATGGGGGTACTATTTGAGTGAGGGGGGTACTATTTGAATTGGAAGACCAAAATTTGAAGCAATGACAAACATAGCTTTTTCTTTTGGATAATTGAGAAACATAACCCGTACTTAAATACAAAATTAAGAATAACAAAACGGTATCCAAATGATAAAAAAGTGTCACCGGAGGTGATGGTAGAGTGAATTATTTTAAATAACTTATCATTTTTCACCCTTTTGTTAAATTTTTATCTCTTGCCAGTTTAATAAAGGGATAATATCACCTATGTCCCTGAGATTTGGGTGTAATTACAGGTAAGGACAATAGTTTGGACAAATTACACTTGTGTCCATTGACCAAACGGAACCCTAAAAATTTTAACGATTTTAACGAAATGACTGTATTACCCTCAAGTTACAAATTTATTTATTCAAATGCCATTATCTTAGAAATTCTCTTAATTTTTTTTTCTCTCTCTCTATCTCTCTTAAACTCTTTCTGCCCCCCCACCCTGCACACCACCCTTCTTCGCCCACCCCACCGCTGCTACCACCTTCCTCTCTCACCACCACTCGCACCCCTACCAAAGCGACCGCGCAGTCACCATCGCTGGCGCCAACTTTCGGCCAACCTAGCCACGGCGAGGCGACAACTGATGGTATGCCACTCTCTGTTCTTCGACTCTCCGCCCTCCGTCACCACCTCGCCCCCGTCTCCGCTCCTTCAGATAGCCGACTCCCAAGGCCTACTCTTCTCTCCGGCGGCCTCAAAGAAGCACAAGAGAGTCGGCTTAATTCTATGTTTTATAATCGAAACTCTACTTCTAATCGCAACCATTTTATGCCTTTTCACATTTGTCAAGAGAAGAAGGGATGAAGCTCAATCTAATTCAACAATGTCCAATTCCGAAGCTTTGAATGCCAATTTAACAAAAAGTACAACTGCAATGCCAATTGTGAGTACTGTCAGTGCCGATCAAGAGGTGAAAGAGAAGAAAATGCAAGTGGTGAATATGTTGGTAACTCAGAAGAGGGAGAAGAGCGGGAACCTGGTCTTCTGTCTGGGCGAGTCGCCGTTCTATACACTGGAGCAGTTGATGAGGGGAGAGGCTGCTAGCTTGGTGGCGTGGTGGGGCGAGGGAGGCTGCCGGTGGTGGGGCGCAGGGGAGGGAAGGACTGCCGGTGGCGATTTGAAATTCATTGAACCTAATTTCAAAATTAGGGCTCTAATAAACCCTAATTTTTGAAATCAGGAGGATAATGTGGGGTTATTCTTAATTTTCTTAAAAAAGAAGAAAAGGAAAGACTTTAAAAATTATTTGGTATATAAAGTGTAAGGGCATTATTGTCATTTTAAAAATATATAATGATGATATCAGTCAAAAAGTACACTTTTTTGGACGGAACCCTGACGGATGGACACATGTGATACATTTGAAACACTTTTGGTCACAAAATGTTACATTTTAAAACTTTGTGTCCTTGATTGTAATTACCTCTCAACCTCAGGGACATAAGTATAATTAGCCCTTTAATAAAACATGTAGGTAAAATAGGGAAGTGATTAGCAACCAATGGTATGAATGAAGTCGTACTTTGCTTTTCTACGAACACACTCTATTTTCTTTTTTTATTTTATTTTATTAAAAAGAGATATTGAAAGTCATCGTGGTGTTACTATTAACTGTATGTATCTAAAGAGTAAGGTGCGTTTGATGATGCAATTAAGCACTTATAATTTAAAAAGCGTGTTTAATATCGCTTAACCTTGCATCACTTAAAATTAATTCTTCCCATATAGACCAAAATTTTTAGTAGGCTGGACTTACTTAATACTCATCACTTAATTTGTGTGAGATTGATAGTTAAAAGTTATCGAACAAAATTTTATGTAAAAGAATAACTACTACGATGAAGGGGCCAAAATCAAATTGTTGCCAACACCACTTTTGCTGCACTAAAGCCGCCACCACTACCATATGTCTCTTTCGCCACCACCACCATAAAATACCACAACTTAGCCGTCGCCCTTGCCAATCACCACACCACCACGGCCACCAGCAACACCATCACTGCTATAATGATGCCGCCATCTCCACCATAGTTTGCTGCCACCACCACCATCACACCCACAATGATACCACCATCTCCACCACATCATCGCTGCTGTCGCCGCCGCCGCCACCACCACCTCCTGATATAGATTTGTCAAAACCATTTCCATATCCACCATATTACAACCGTTACAATGATCGCTATGCCACCGCTTGTTTCCCTCACCACAATTGCCAACACCCTAATAAGCTTATTTAATGACCAATAGCAAGGAAACCGCACATTTACGGGTACTTTAGCAATCATATAAAAGGTATGCCTAGTAAAAAAAAAGGCAATATTAGTTATTGCAAATATTGGCAGAGCCAAGATTTGTAGATAAGGGTAAATTATTTTTTGGGTCCTTGTAATTTGGGGTGAAAATCTACTTCGTCCCTTAAGTACGAAAAAGTGCCTGATCCTTTTCTTGGCTTAAAAGTCCTTTTGACCAAAATATGGGTTTTCAAAACTTATGGTCCTTTGAAGGAAGGACGTTTTGGTAAGTTCACGACTCCACATGGGAGCTGATATGGCACCTTATTTACCACCACCAGCCATCACTACTTCTATCATCTACTTCTTCCACTCGACACTCTAGCCGTGAGGTGAATGTGTGTGACATGAGGTGACTCATGCATGTGAGTGTGTGTATCAGGGGGTGAATTTGTGTCTCTGTATGTGTGTGTTGCGAGGGGTGTGTGTGTGTGGTGTGAGGTGTGTGTGTAGAAGGGGGAGAGGGGACGTGTTTCTGTTGGTGTTAATCGACGGAGGGGGGTAGCGGACTAGGGGTGTAGGGGTGGAAATTTTTGGGCTGGGGGGGTGGTATTTTGGGTAAGGATATGGGGGGGGGGGGTGGCTGGTGGCATATTGGTTGGGGATTTTCTGGGACATGGGGTTGGGCTGCGGTGGACGTGAGGCTGAGTGGGTTATTTGGGGAGGGGGGTTGGGGGGTCGAAGGCATAATATTCCTTGCTTAAAATTGTCATAACAAGTGTTTTATTATTGTTACTAATATTTATCGTGACAATCTTTGTCGCCAAAATATATTTGGCGACATCTTTTTATTGTATTCGTCCATTTTTAACTATAGTGATAAGTTATGTCACTAAAATGCATTTAGCACATCTTTTGCCATGTTAATTGTTATGTCACGCCCATGAGGCCATTAGTCATGAAGTTACCAAACTACCCCTTGACAATGGACCATAAGTTTTGAAAACTAATTTTTTGTTTGGTCAAAAGGACCTTTCAATCTCAAAAGTGATTTTAAAGAACCAACTTTGTATTTTTTGTACTTTAGGGACATAATAAAAATCTACCCAAAACATAAAGGACCAAAAAAGTAATTTACCTTGTAAACAATGTGGGCAAACGCAAACCTCCTTATTAATAAATTTAAACTTCTCCCACTTTGAGCATAATGTCACGCCCTGAGAGAGTCGTGAGCCCATAACTCAATCTCAAGCCATGCGGCATCTAGACGAACCAGCCCCGGTGGTCTTCTAAGTCAGCCTTTTGCCCCCAAACTTGCCGGTCCCGTTGGCAAGCACCTCACCAACACTCGTTGCCTCCCTTCTTGGTGTGGATGTCCCTTAATTTCCACGACTCTCACTCGCGCGCGCACACACACACACACACACAATAGGCACGGTTGGACTAAAGAGGATTTTTATTACGCAAGATGATTTAACAAGAGGACCACACACACTCTTCAATCACAAGATTCACTCCACCACTCTAGGATGAACTCTCTTGGATTACTATGTACAAATGCCTCACCACCTATTTATATAAGTCCACTTCTAAAACTTTCCTAGGATTCTATACAAGTCTTCCTAGCTCTAGAAGACTCTGGATGACTCCATACATCCCTATAAAACTCTAGAGAATTCTATACAAATCTGGACTCTTTGGACACGCAAGCACTCTATGCAGCCACAAATCTGCCCGATCATTGGCCTGCATGGCAGTCCAGTTGGCGCCTGCATCACAAAATTAGCTCGTCATGAACTCGGGACGTGACAATAAGGTGGCTTCGCCATTGTTTACAGACTAGGTGCTCCGAAACGATTACATATAATGTACTTAGCTTTTTTCTTTCTCTCTCTTCTGTCTCATCAGTCCTTAACGTGCAACGGGTTTTAAATGTATCAAATATTTTCTCGTTCTAAACTTTATCCTTTTGCATGCCTCTCTTATATGAGCTTGGAGGCCCTACACGAACATATTGACATGTATTGTATGCTGCATATATATATTTTTTTACTTCTTTTGGAGTGTGATAGTTACATTACATCGTTATAAACCTACACCCAAAAGTTTTTTTTCTTTTTTTAATAAAGTAAATTATTATCTTAATCTTGCTTAATTCAAGGGTTATTTGTGGTTTAAAATATCAGAGGATGTTTGATAAAATTAAAATTTAAGTGCTAAAAATTTAGCGTTGAATTTGTAAAACTGAAAATTTTAAACAACTGAACTTTTACCATTAGGAAAAAAGTTGACATGTTTGGTAACAAAACACATGTTTGAAAATTCTTCTATTTTATAATATCATGTAAATTACCAGAATTATAGGTTTATGTATGTATTTTATACTTTTTATCACCAAAATCGTGTTGATTGTATTGGTGGTGATGATGGTACTGCATCCTTATTAATAGTATTATATATAAAATACACAATTCCTAAAAATTTGACTGAAATGATTTTTGGTAACTAGCTAAAACCCCGTGCAATGCACGGGTTTTTTTGTTGGAGAATCAAAATTACAATATATTGCTCGTCGGGATGAAAAATCAAACTTGGGACCTTGATGTTATTCCTCAATGCCCTTCCTACTTCACTCACCCTTTGATTAATTCATGAGTCATTCATGTCCTCCATTTTATAAGGTAACATTTTAATAGGATTCAAAATTTTAATGTGGAAGCATAAAATCTCGACAATACGTTTAGCTAAAATCCCGAGTTATGCAATCTTTTGTCAAAGTTCAGAAATTAACAAAATTTGCAAAGACTATTTATTAAGAATGTAGGGGTATAAATGACAACACGATAATTATTTCTTTCTGAGCGAGACTAACTGATATTTTATTTAACCAAACTCATATTCATTAGTTTGCTGAAATAAGCATCAGTGATGCATTGATCTTTAAAATTGACTTGAAATAGTACTTTATTACTTTGTTGTGAAGTTTCAGGGCTTTCACGATAACTTCTTTCAGATTTTTAGTTCGAGGATATTAAGGTTGTTATATTAATATCAAGTTTCTTGAAGACTTCTTTCCCTAAAACTCTATGCTAGGAATCAGATAATTAAACCTTAAGAGTAAGTTAACAAAATGTCAAAAAGAGAACATTTTTATCGAAATTATGGCTAGTTCAAAGACATTGGTCACATGAGATGCTTTTGTTTTTTTATTTTTAGTGAAAAATAGGTAAAGATTTAGCCTCCACTGCCTTTTTTTTTTATCATAATTTCTTGTATCATATGAGATGAAATTTTTTATATTTTGGTCATCAGAGATGAGATGTTCAAGTGGACTATTAGACAAAGTTTAAAGGGTCTTGGGCCACTCTAAAATAACAGATGGTTGTTAAAATTCGACTAAAGAATTCTTCACAACTTTGTCATCAAGTTTTTAAGCTTTGAACATGAGTACTTTTGGAACCTGACTTTCGCAATGTAAAGGTTCTTATCTCAATCCCTCATTACATAAATAAAAGTATTTTAATAAAGTTGCACAATACCTTGTCGGCAAGTAGCCATATATTTCTTGAAGATTTCCTTAGAAAACACAAAATACTATGAAATACAGTGAGATTAGCGATAAACAACATGCCTAACAACCTCGTGAGAAAATGTCACTAATATTAGTGATAGAAGAACGGGTCAATATCCTATCCTAATGACAAAAAATATGTTTAGGATCGGTTGTTAAAAATTCATTAATAGTGAATTTTGCGACATTGCTCAAATATTTGCTAAATACTTTTACAAATGTTGCTAACCATAAGATCCTTTCTTATGGGTTTACTAAGCATTGTTATATTTTTATACCTATAATATAAATAGCAAAAAGAATGACCGCTCCAAACTAAAGTCCACATTGAAGTAATACATACATACTTAAAATAACTATTGGCAAGTCATGGGTGGAAGAAAATCATTAGTTTGTAATATCATTCATGAAGAAGACGTAGAGGTAAGCCTTATCATAGCCATAGTAAAAGAATTAAAAAGGGGGGGGGGGGGGGGTGGGGGTTGTACACACATAGCACTTACTAAAGAAATATTGTCGTGTAATTGATATTTTTAATAGTAATTAATGAAAATGCCACCAAATGCAACCAATGTACCTTGTAAGAATCTACAAATTTTGTCAACGGAAAACTAAAATTATGGAGATAACAGGATTTCACAATGTAGGATATGTTACTTAAATCGAAGGAGCACTTAACTTGTAACAATTCATAAATAGGTACAAAGTGTATTTAGGAGAGAAAGCAAATAAACACAATAAAATATGGGAGACAAAATGGATCGGGATTGGAAAGGACAATATAACTCAGTATATTTGTAAAATACGTCAAAGAAAATAATTAGAACAAAAGCTCCACTTGTTTTCTTCATTCGGTGGTATAATCGGGGCATGCATGGCTCCATTCAGTCCATTGGCGGCAAGACAAAGAACAGGGATGCACCGACATTTAAACAAAAGCAAGGGAAAATCGGATTGGTTACAAATGAGATGGGCTTTCATGACAAACTGCCCCATCCCACACAGACACAGTTGACATACAAATCAATTTAGGACGCACACAGACAGTACACCAACATGCACACCTGCCCACCCTACATCTCACAGGCCACACACACACACACACAACCACGACGCAGACGGAAAAATGACATCAACCCACCCACCCAAATAGATAAACAGTCATTCAGACACCAACACACATATTTACATCCACATAGACGACACCCACCAACTAACCTACAAAGAGACACACACATTCACACATGACATACACAGATCTCTCCACCCCCCCCGCGAACACCTACAACAGAGACACGATTTTACACCCCACCCCACCCCTCCGCCCCCTAGTTCCCCCAAAATCCCGCGTCCTCTGGCTATACGGCTACCGTTGTTCGACATTCAATATATGAAGACATGGCAACACCTACTCTTTAACACCTTTCCTCACCCCAGCCCCGTACCCCACCTCCCACCCCACATCACCGAAAATCTGGTCTGCTCCAGTTCGACGGCGACCAGTCCATTGACATCGGCGAGTGGCGACAAACTGTTCACACCCTTCCACACAAACCGCCCCCTTAACCACCACCCAAAATCCCTACCCAACACCTTTTAACGCTTCCACCCCCGCTCCAAGTACTACAGGGCCGTCACATACGGCAACCTCCAGTTGGACGGCGACCAATCCCTCCCTACACTCTGCTAAGAATAGAAAGGATATGTAACTGCTCAGGATTATTGGTAGCAAATGGTTGGTGGAATAAAAAAATGGAAACGAAATTAGAATTACAGCATTATACCTGATGACAATTGCTCAATTATTAGTCGTATGCAATCCTTCAAATGCTAGGGCAGGATGAATTAAGACCATTTTGAGAAGGAATCGTGGTTGAAAGCAATTTGAGAAAGGAGGCAATTATTGAGAAGGAATGGAAAACATCAAATGTCGTTTATGCCGAAAGAAAGGAGGTCATGGACTCATGGGGCTAAAACTTAGGGTAGAGTGGTTTATTCTTATTCTTCTAGCCAGTAAAGTTTTTACACCTAATTATAGTTAGCAAGGAAAATTCAAAAATTCTAGAAAAATGGATTTGTAGTTTGGTAGACAAAGAGCATACCAATCGAATCCAAATATAAATATGATAGATACCCAGAAGATTATATAGAGACAAATCAGCAAACATCTGTAATGCTTTAAATTGCTCCAACCTGAGTTCTTGCGGCCACGGTTTTTTGCTGGGTGGCAGAGGCCCTCTGCCGCTTGCTCTAAGACACCTTCGTCTCTTCCCACCCGGATCTCTGCTTCGTCGTCCTCTCCTCCCTTTACCTTTCCCGCACTTTTTCCTCCCCTCTCTCGCCGGCTTCAAGGTTGTCTTCCTCTCCCTCTCTGCCGCGAGACCAAGCTAGCTGCTGGCCAGGAAGATCGTCCACCCATGTGTTTGATCTGGTCGATGATTTCGATTGTGAATTGGGATTTGAGAACCGTGTGTAAATGGAGAGAAAAAGGGAGGGGCATAGGAAGATAATAAAACTGTATTTAGGCATGGGGATAGAGGGTTTTTAGGAAGACGTGGGGATGGAGGGTTTTTAGGAAGATAAGAAAACTGTATTTAGACGTGGGGATAGAGGTTTTTAGGAAGACGTGGGGGAACTGGAAAGAGGCTTTTAGGAATAGTGGGCACATGAAGTTTTCAAGAGGTGAGTATCTAATAAGAGGTTGACACATTGTTTTCTTTACTTAATAAAACTGAAAATTTTGAAAAAATAGGATTGAGAGTTTACTACTCATTTAGGCTATCAATCGAATCCTATTATATATATAGTATGTATGTAATTATACTAAAGCATTTTTCTTGAAACTCGTGAAAGCACCTCTAACAACTTACACAGGTCTCTAAAATTTTTGCAGATCGCTAAAGAGTGTCACTGCTGAATAACAAAACTGATACTGTGTATACATCTGGTTAATCGCCGCTAACACGTTGCTATCTTTCTTTCCACTTTGCTCTCGAAGCATCTAACATGACTACGAGTGTCCCTTTGTCTGCATAAACAGGCGAAGTAGACAGTCAGTCCACAGTACATTGTTTTTAGACTTCTCTTCTGGTTTGGATACTTCAGAGCGCGCTCCAACACAGTCAAGTTGCTTATTTTTGGGTTAGTATGCTTTCTTCTTCCTATATAATAAGGTAGATGATCCTCCGATGATCCATAAGTTCAGTTTCTTGATTGATAAGATAGTCTGATCTTTGATTCCATGACTCACTTTTAATGGTGGGTTTAACTTTTACATCAATGTTATCTTGTTCTCGTAATTGGTTCTGCTTCTTCATAATTAGTAACCCAGAGCTTAAAATGATCACAGTTAGACTACATCCGCGTACATATAGGCATGTGGATTAGGAGTCTAGGACTATTTGGTGTTGGTGTCAGGTGTTCTTGATGGTGTCAAATCGAAAATTGGTTGACAAGATGTGTCTTCAAGGTGCCTTACAATGTTACAACGTCGCTTTAAGGGTGTAATTCGCCCCGCCACTCTATGAAATTTGACGTGCAAACGGGGTCTAGCAAATTGTCTCCCAGGGTAAAATGAAGCCCAACTTTCGTTGTATGTTGGTTGCGTTTTTGCAAAAGCAAAATCAACCCAAGAACAACAATTTCTGCAGCAAAGTAATCTTCTGTAAGATCACAAAGAAATTGTAAAGAGGGAGAGAGATGCTGAACTGCTGTGACTGTCTTTGTCTAACTGATCTGCCCAAAAAAAGGTACTGCTTATATAAGTTTAGCCCAACCGTTACAACGGTTGTCAGGCCTTCAGTTATGACCAACCAACCCATCCATGTGATCGTTGGCAGCAATGGGTTTTAAACCCATTCATGTGTACTGTTGCCATCCAGGACGGTTAAAGCCCTTCTATATCCAATAGCCGTCCAAACCAACAAAAGCGACTGTCGTCCAAAATACTTGATGGCTTTACCCTCTATGTGATCCAAAGTATTCAACTCATGCGACACTTTGTCAAATGAATCAAACAAAGAACTTTGGTAACATGCACATGAACCCATTAAGATTGAATAAATAAAAAACATATATCTAAAAATTATCAGAAAATGTTCCAACAGTTGGCGGGTGTCTGTTGGGTGGGATGGTGAGGTAAATATATGATGGAAAATTTTTGCTATAAAACTTTCAATTGGGATCTTTACAATGGTACTTTCTTAAAGAAAAAGATGAAAAATAATAAAGTCCTTTAATGGAATTGAGTAAACTAGAAAAAGCAAAGCTATTCAAAACTGGGGGACCAAAACATGATGCTAAGAATTCACATGGGCAAGGACCTTGTAATTTTGGGAATATGTGGGGGAGGGGCAGCCCCAGCCCTGCTCCCACCCAGGTCATTCATTAAGATTTTATTTTGGACCCACACATTCAGGGGCAGATCCGGGATGCTACATACGCATAGGGCATAATCATTGACTGTGCAAAAACTTGCGGAGCGGTAGGCTTAAGCCTTAAAGAGCTCCTAAGTTGAAAAGTGACCTTTAAGAAGTTTTTAGTTGTACCAAATAAGTGCTACTAGGTAGTAGACATTCTAGCTTCAGTGACTTCTTGTAAAAGCTCAGATTTGGTGCTTTCAGTTGCTTTTCTTCCTGACTGCAATGGTGTATATTTTTACCGTGAAGAAGTGCTTTAGAAATTCTACCACACTTGAGATACAGTTTTCTTTCTTTCTTTTTTTTTCTTTCACTGAGATGTGCTTCAATACTTATATTTCAGATAATGGGGGATTGGGGGTCAAAAGTTCCTATTAGTTGTTTTATATTCGTACTTATGTTTTGTTCCCTAAAGATAATGGGGATGTTGTCTCGCCCGTGCTTATGGAAAGTATTGATTCAGTATGCCGGCCATTAAGCTGCTATTCTTTTGTCTAGTACCTGATGATGATGGTTTGGCTATGTTATGCTCGCATAATCTTTACTGATGCACACAGATTTTGTTAGCTGATTTGGTTGTTTGGCTCACCAGATATAAATTTGTATGTTACTCCTGATTTGGAAAATTAGTGATCTATTAGTTGTAACTGTGGGTAATTCTCTGTCTAAGTAACTCTACATAATCTTGTGGATATGTACAACTAGGTTTGTTTTAATTGTTTTCTTTTCTTCTTCCAGCCATCTTATATGTAGCTGAAATACTTAAAATGTTTCTCCAATAGACTGTCTGGAGATTTAAAAAGACGATTTTCACTGCTAGTATGTCTTCACCGAGCAAGAGGAGGGAGATGGATGTCATGAAGTTGTAAGTTTCTCTGTTTTTTCATAAGATAAAGTGAATATTTTATTTACAGGCTTTTGAAGTGACTAATTCCTGGAAATTAAGGGGCTTTAGAACAAATAAATTGCTGAAGTTTTACTTTTATTTAGTACCAACATGCTTGATGTTAAGAAAAGAGCTATGCAAAAAGGTTGTTTAGAGATTTAATGTAAAAGTTAGCTCTATCTCACGAATTTGGTTTACCGATAGGAATAGAAATCCCTGCCAATGGTAGGAAAGGCCAACCATGCTCTATTACTTTTCTGTTCCTCTCGTTACTCTTCGCTCGCTGGTATGCCATCAGCTCAGCAGGATTCCATTTTCCGTACTTCAACTTGGTTTCTTCGGATTTGATGGCAACAATTGATGTATTGCAGATTTCAACTCTTGTTTTTCTAGTATGGTTTGAAGACCTTTCATCTATGAAAAATTCTAGAAGAACAATGACTTTTGGTTGGCTTTCTCTTTCCAGTCGATATTTGATTCCTGATACGATAGTTCCTGTAAGAAGAAAAAGACATTACAATTCTGTTGGAGTTGTCTAATCCTGTGTATATGTTAATTTTCTTTGCTTCTGTTCAGGTCCAATGACATGCTGTTATGTTTGTGATTTACGGATATTGGTAATAGGCTTAACAGGTTTAGTTACGCAACTATGGTCATTTATCTAATGATCACACCAGATTTCGCCTAAGCTAAGTTCTTTGGCACCTCGTTTTGTGTTATTCAGTATTCTGCTTGAAACTTTTATACTTGTTATCTATTGCCGGCTTTCCTTATGGTTTCAGTAAATGAATTAGTTTGGAGTATATTTAGAGTAGCAGTGAAGCTACGTTTTATTTGGAAGTAAAAAAATAACAGGACAAGTTTGATCAAAGAGCCTAGCTGGGCAACGAGTTGACTGGAAAAATGAATCCTTCAGAAGATGGACAATTGTTGTGGTCTCTGCGGATTACCATTTTTCTGATTTTTCCTGGAAGGCAAGAGCAAGTAGCAACCAAACTTGTGCAAACGCAAATGTTTGAAGCTGTGTAATACTGCCGAGTCAGGATGTTGTGCATTGGCCAGTTCGGTTCCTTTCTTTCTTTGTTACATCTATAGGATGCATTCTTATTCTCGAAAAACAAAAACAATTCAGAAATGCCCACTTTCTTGAAAAGCAAAGTGTGGCAAGTTAAATTGGCTGGGATAATTAGGAGACTGGATAGTGCTTTGGCAAAACATGGTGTCCACTTTTGCTTGGCTTTTGCCAACAAGCCAATATGAAAGCTTGACTGCTTTTGAAGTTTTCACCATTGCTTCATGCTTGGTCCTCCAGGGAGTGGAGATGTGCCATGATGATTGCACACAGGAAACTGCCTGCATCATAAACTGCGCTGATGCGTTTTTCCATCTTCGTTCTCTCTTTCTATTTATATGCTGTTTCCCCCTATGCATCCGGTTCTGATTCAATGCTCAAAGTCGTCTATTTTTTCACTTTGCTATTTGTGGTTCGAAGTCTAATCTACTGCTATTGTCATTTGTGGTGGTTCCTATCTGTTGTGAGCATTCAGGATGATGAGCGATTACAACGTGGAGATGTTAAATGATGGACTTGGTGAATTCAATGTGGAACTTCATGGTCCTGAAGGAAGTATGGCTTCACTTATCTTTTATGCAATTATCCAGTTATTGTGTGATGCCCAAATATGTCTTTTGTGTCTTTGAGCTGTATGCACGCGCTCTTTCAAACTATTACTCAAACTTCTCTGGAATAATCTAACATGAGAGTGAACCAAATTATTAGAAACTTCTCTGTTTCAAAGCCAAAAACAATAAAAAAATGAATCTTGATCCTAGGTTGATAGGAATTTAATGATATACCTGTATGTTATCGCGTCAAGGATATGTTGAATCTCAGAGCTAATTTTGGTTATGTTGCTGTGTGGATGGATGCCATGAAGCACTGACTCTTCGACACTTGTTAAACTATGACTTCCTCCTAATGTGTACAAAAGCTCTCATTGTTAAAAACGCTTTCTTTGCTTATGACTATATCCGACGTGAAGAAATCTTTGTTAGTATGATGTAGCCACATGTCCATATATTGATTAATGTATTTGCACAATTGCGGTAAAAACTTATCAATCTACATATACTATTCACTCATATAAACTATCTGGTTAATCATCATTGATCAGCATGAAGAATGTATCAGTTTGGGAATTCCAACAATTTGTTTAATATAAAAGGAACATCCAAGTTCATGTAAAACACTTGGTGTTACACAACTTCCTATCTAGTATGGTGACAAGTGACACCAAAAAGAAGAAATTTTCCAAAAAATATGAAACGATAATAGAGACAAAGTAGGGAGGTAGAAGAGATGGGTTTTTTTAGCAGTAAGCACCTCCAACAAAATTGCCGCCCCACTCTCGCAATTCATGCTGCCTTTAAACTCTGGCAGCCTTCTTTATGGCTTCACAATACATGGCATATTCTAAACCCAGGAGAATACCATTTTTGCTTTTTCTTACTGTTTCTTTTATTTTTTGTTGTTTCTTTGCGCATCAATGGGTTTTGCGATCGGTCTTGGTATAAAATCGGGAAAAACAACAAGGTTTGAGATTATAGAGTTTGTGCAAGCGCTGCACTTATTTCATTTTTTTACAATGAAATAACAAAAATCATGTTTCTACAAGAACAATTTTAGTAAGAAAAGAACCTACCTTGATCCACACGTGTCAGGTGTGGCCCACAACTAGTATTTATAGCAAGAATGTCGGAAGGCATGAAGGTGGCATGACTTACTACCTCTGAAGCACGGACACCCCTCCTAGGGGGGTGGGTTTGGTGTCCTAAACGGACGGACACCCCGACAGCCTCCGGACACCGCCGACATGTGTCGGACATCGCCAATCGGTGTCCGATTTTTTTTTTAATTTTTTGATACTGTGTCGGACACTTCATCGAGGAGTGTCGGACACGGTAATGAGCAGTGTCCGACCGTTTGGGACTACTTTGAAATTTTTGGAACTAATTTCGGAGGTCAATCGGTATTAAATATAATGTGGTTTTTTTTAACAGAAACAGATTGTCCCCTAAATCCCTAATTTGAAAAAAACATCATTTGCGAATCTCACCTTACGACTGTCAGCTTGGAACCACCTTACAGAAGCCATTATCGACTTGTAGCTGTCGCCGGAGCTATTCGCGAACATTCCGAAGCCGACGCTGACAATTCCAGTCGCCGTCGCCATCGCGAAGATTGAAGCAGCTGCTGCGACTCGCCGTCGCTATTGCCGGAGCTCACTGCATCGTCGCCGTAGGTCCTCGCCACCGTCGCTGACTCACAGGTACCTTCTCTTCGAAGTCGTCTGTGACTGCCTCTCTCTCTTTTTTTATTTCTCCCTCCGTCGTTGACTCAAGACTCAAGAGTCGTTTACTCAAGACTCAGATGGTGTTTTGCAAGAGTTTTGTTATTCTCTCCCTCTGTCAAGAAAAGTTCTCTCTTTTTTTTTACTTAGTTATTTTCTCAACTTAATTTCAGAATGCAATGTGTTAGTGTATATTTATTATTAGTTTATTACTTAATTTTAGAAATGGATGAATCTAGTAGTGCTGTAAGTGGATCGACATCAACTTTGAACGATCCTTTAAAACCGTTGTGGAAATTCGTAGTAAGTACGGGAAAGTCTGTGCAAGGGGGAGGAAACTTGCCTTGGGAGTGCACTTTTTGCAAAGTGCAGAAGAAAGGGTCATATACAAGGGTGAGGGTACATTTGCTAGCTATAAGCGGTGTTGGGATCAAACCTTGCTCGAAAGTGACAAAGAAGGACATATTGGAGTTCAAAAGATTGGAGGAAGAAGCCGCAGAGAGTAAAAAATGCTTCTAATTTTCAGGTACCTTTACCCCCTAGTAGTGGATCCGGTTCTAATGTTGGTGCATGTTTAATATACATGGAAGAGAATATAAAAAAAAGAAAGGGGACAAATCAACTTGAAGAGGCTTTTAACAATGAGGAGCGTGAGCAATTAGATCATGAAATTGTTAGGATGTTCTATATGGGGGGGTGTGCCATTCAACTTAGCGAGGAACCCGCACTATTAAAACTCATGTACTTTTGCCGCTAATCATAAGCTTGGAGGTTATGTTCCACCGGGTTATAATAAGTTGATGACCATTCTTTTGCAAAAGGAAAAAAGGAATGTTGATAGGTTGTTAGCACCGATTCGAGCCATGTGGCTAAGAAGGGTATAAGTATTGTTAGTGATGGGTGGAGTGACTCGCAAAGGAGGCCACTCATTAATATCACGGCTGTCTCTGATGGTGCTCCTATGTTTTTGAAAGCAATAGATTGTTCGGGTGATTATAAGGACAAACATTTTATTGTTGGCTTGTTGAAGGACGTGATTGTGGAGGTTGGGCATGAGAAGGTGGTCCAAGTTGTCACGGACAATGCTCCTGTTGTAAGGCTGCTAGGCAACTTCTTGAGCAACAATTTCCAAGCATTGTTTGGACACCATGTGTCGTTCATACTCTTAACTTAGCATTGAGGAACATATGTGCAGCCAAGAATGCAGATAATAATGATATTACTTATATGGAATGTATTTGGATTACTGATGTCATTGGGGATGTTTGGCTAGTTAAGAATTTCATCACGAATCACGCAATGAGATTGGCAATATTTAATGAGTTTGTGAATTTGAAGTTGCTTTCTGTGGCCGAAACTCGATTTGCTTCTGCTATTGTGATGCTTAGGAGGATTAAGCTCATTAAGGGTGGTCTTCAAGCCATAATAATTAGTGATCGTTGGAATCTTTATCGGGATGATGATGTAGCAAAGGCTAGGTTTGTTAAGGAGAAGGTGTTGGATGATGAATGGTGGGATTCCATTGATTACATACTTGCTTTCACTACTCCTATGTATGACATGCTCAGGATTTGTGATACTGATAGGCCTTGTCTTCACCTAGTCTATGATATGTGGGATTCGATGATTGAAAAAGTTAAGAAGGCCATATATAAGCATGAAGTGAAAAGACCCAACGAGGAGTCCACCTTCTTTGATGTGGTGCAAAATATTCTTGTAGATCGTTGGAACAAGAATAATACTCCACTTCACTGCTTGGCACATTCTCTAAACCCAAGGTAATATCATCCTACGTTAACATTTGAGTTGATTTTTTTGGCTTCTAGTCTTCTACGAATGTAGCTCCTTATAGTTATATATCTAAATGTGTTCAATGTTCATTATTTTCTTTCAAAAGGTACTATACCCATGAGTGGCTTGATGAGGATCCTTCTCGAGTTTCTCCACACAAGGACAATGAGATTAACAAGGAGAGAATGAAATGTCTTCGGAGGTACTTTCCAAACTTGGAGGACCGCAACAAGGTCAATCTAGAGTATGCTGAATTTATTGGGCCTAATGGAGATTTTAGAGAGTATGATTCCATCTCTAATCGCTATAGTATGGATCCCAAGACTTGGTGGCTTCTTTACGGTGCAAGTGCATCTATCCTCTAAGGCATAGCCTTGAAACTTCTTGCACAACCTTCTTCATCATCTTGTGCCGAAAGAAATTGGAGCACGTATTCTTTTATTCACTCGGTGAGAAGGAACAAGATGACATCCCAACGTGCGGAAGACTTAGTTTTTGTTCATAGCAATCTCCGTCTTTTGTCTAGGAGGACTCCAAAGTATAGCCAAGGGGAGACCAAAATGTGGGATGTGGGGGGAGATAATCATGATGGGTTTGAAGATGTCGGGATGCTTCGGTTTGCAAATCTATCGCTCGATGAGCCAGAGATGGAAGCTGAAATATGCAGGGAGGAGAATAATGATGGAGATGGAGGCGGAGGTGAAAAGGACGATGAAGAAGATGACACGATCGGTGTAGATTAAGCACTTGATCGACTTATTACTTATTTCAGTTATTTCCTTTGTTTCCTATTCGTTTGACTTTGTAAGACTTAATTTCTTATGTTATGTACCATGTACTATGTTAGATTTAACGTTTAAGTATGTTATGTACCCATTTTTACAAAATGCCGAATATAGTTATTTTATGAGCGATTAACGTAGTAAAAGAATTTAACAGTTTTCTTACCGAACCCCGCTACACTAATTCGTAAATAAGAGTTGCTAATAAAATATCGACTCTAACTATATGTATAAACTTGTCGCTAAATGCATCAATCAATATCAATAATATCTACTATCACTAAATCATAACTTATGATTCTAAATTTGCCATTAAAGATCGTGCTTGTAGCGTTTTCCTAAATTTATCGCTATAAGATGCTCAAAAATAATATACCAATGTTATTTTGGCCCGAAAAATAATTATAATCTAAAAAAATGTCCCGGGCATTACAGAACGCCCTTGACCTGGCCACCCGTTCAACACCTTTACCAAATTCCCACGGGGGCGTCAATAATCGTGGAGAACCCGAGAGCGGCAGGAAACCACGCGCCTGACTACGAGCTAAACTAGGCACAATGCTCTCCGGATACCTGCTCCTGTTTTGGAGCGACCCGGAGGTCATGATCCTGCCGGCGTGGATGATCACAGCTGACTTGAGTGTGACACATCAGAGCTTAGCTTGCCTAGTGTCACGCGATTCACCTAGGTATAGATGCGAAGGGTCCTTACGCAGGAGTGCTACGAGTGGAGCCTCTGGGTAGGTATGAAGTACACTCCAAGGAGTGGGTCAAAGCATGTTTCATGACTAAGGCCGTGGTGTAGCGAAGATATGGACTGACACGGGGGGCGTGATAGTACGTGCAGTACTGGAGGTACGTCGCATGGGAATTGCGCGGCACAAGAACATGGTGAATGCGAGTGGTGCCAAGGCATGCAACATATTTATGGCTGATGGGTGTTGTGCCGGGAGCACATAATACGAAAACGGTGCATGGGCGCGGCCAATGGATGCAGTGCCTAGGGGCATATAGATGGAGACGGTGCTTAGGCGCAGTGTGGTGTCGCTGTGCAGGGTGCGGGACGAGGTATGTGATGGGTCATGGAGCCCAGAAGGGCCAAGAAATGGACAAATATGAAATCTTCAATTGTGTTGGCGAACCGACCGAAGTAGAGGTGGCGTGACGCTCTGGGTGTTGTGCCGGGAGCACATAATACGAAAACGGTGCATGGGCGCGGCCAATGGATGCAGTGCCTAGGGGCATATAGATGGAGACGGTGCTTAGGCGCAGTGTGGTGTCGCTGTGCAGGGTGCGGGACGAGTTATGTGATGGGTCATGGAGCCCAGAAGGGCCAAGAAATGGACAAATATGAAATCTTCAATTGTGTTGGCGAACCGACCGAAGTAGAGGTGGCGTGACACATGTGAGCGTAATGGGGTCCCCAAGACGAGGCGTCATGGCAACTATGGAAAGGGTCTACAAAATGCACGTATGGAGAAAGGAGGCGAAGGCAAGGTAGATCCCCATGGGATGAAGATACGGAGAGGAAATGAGAATAAGCAAGGTATCTGTCGACCTCCGAAGGGAGAGGTCAGCGCCTAACGCACTTATGGAAGGGCTCGAGGCAGACCCCACAGGAAAGGAGCAGCTGATCCACCTAGGGGAGGCATGTTGGCCTACCCTCATAGAGGAAGGGCACGAACCCCTCTAAGGCAAGGTACTCTCCATGGGCAAGGGCTTTCATGCCTTTGATAGTTTTCTGGTAAGATTGACGGCACGTGACATGGAGGATAAGCTCCGGGTTGACTGGGTTGGTAGCGTTGAAGTTTGAATATTTGTTGACGTGTTTCAAAAAGCGGGTCCCGAACTGGGTCAAATGTATCGAGGGAGGATGGGTTAGCAACATAAAAGCCATAGTGCAAGATTTGTTGTATGGGGACGAGGAAGAGTGCATGTTGGGAGAACTTCCTTTTATGACGTATCTGGATGACTGACTTGTTTACCTTTGAGAATATTGCATTCAACGTCTGTCAAGAATAATATCGAGGACGGGAAACAATCAAGGGATTTTTTACAGAGTATTCCTGAAGCGCCTTTATATATGCCAGAATATTGGTTTTACATTCTTTTGCAGAAGCACTGGTAGGATTTTGTTTAATTTCAAAGGATAGTGCCTTAGCCTTGGCCTTATTTTTTCTTAAACCATCAATCTCTTGATTGTCATGCCAGCCCGTACTTTTATATCTTTCATATACTGAAATTCAGCTGGCCATCAAGATTCTGTCTTACTAAATTAAGTTTTTTTTATATGATATTCTGTCTTTTTATCCTATAACGTTATTGAAATTCTCTGGCATTTTCAGGTCTTTATGAAGGTAGTGTGTGGAAAGTTCATGTTGAGCTTCCAGATAGTTACCCATACAAGTCTCCTTCCATTGGGTTTGTGAACAAGATACTGCATCCTAATATTGATGAGCTGTGAGTTCAGTGTGCTTAGAGACCAACTAATGTTCATCATCTACTTGACCAAACTACTATTTTAGTAACTTTCAGTACAACGTTTACTACAAGCCGGGAAAAACTGTCACGCCCTGGCATTTCTATCAGCTTTTTAGTGCAGAAAGTTTACTTTTGACATAATGATATAGCTCCCCCCCCCCCTCCTCTTTTTCAGGTCTGGTGGTGTATGCTTGGATGTTATTAACGAATCATGGAGTCCGATGTTTGGTAATAATCAGTCATTCTTTTTGCTTAGTGGCATGCTTGTGTATAGTGTATCAACAGATGGATTTGCTTTTGTCTTGTATAAACTCCACCATCACACCACCCCCCCCCCCCGGAAAAAAAAAATAAACACAAAAGCACGTTTTCACTAATAGCTACTTTTGTGATTTGTCACCCCTAGTTTAATAAATAACAACTGCTGTAGATCTGGTAAACATTTTTGAAGTTTTCCTTCCACAACTGTTGCTTTACCCAAATCCTTCCCACCCGCTCAATGTTGACGCAACTTCGTTAATGATGACGGACAAAAACGAATACAAACAAAGAGTCAAAGGTGAAATCTTTTGATTAAGGGTATGTTTGGTAATATTGTCAGTTTTCAGTTTTTTTCTAAAAAAAGAGGTGTTTTGGTTTTTTTTTACCAGTTTAAAAAATTGGTGGCTGTTTGACATAATTTATTTTTTCAAAAATCAGAAAAGTCCAAGCGTTTGACACGAAAGCTCTTTGGGGTGTTTTTTTTTTTTTAATATAATTAAACATAATTGAACCGATATATTACAATGTCTTACACATAATTAAACATAATTCTCCAAATGTATTACAATAATGTCTTACAAATAATTAAACAAATACATTACAATGATGTCTTACAATGTCTTACACACAATTAAACAAATATATTACAATGGTTTACATTCTTAGTTCTTGATTCGAGTGGTATAAACCGAGGAATCTCAACAATGAAAATCAACGTCTATGCGCCGGAGAAAGAAGGGACGGAGGCGGTGGCTGTGGACTCCGTGAGAGATGCGATGCGGCCGATCGAGCAAAGCAGCGAAGGTCTATTCCCCAAGATGCGATGTTCGTGGCTGCGCCGGAGAAAGAAAGGACGGAGGCAGTGACTGGTGACCCGTGATGGAGGTGGTGGCTGTGGACTCCGTGAGAGATGCAATGTGGCCGATCGAGCAAAGCAGCGAAGGTTTATTCCCCCAGATGCGATGTTCGTGGCTGCGCCGGAGAAAGAAGGGACGGAGGCGGTGACCGGCGATGGAGGCGGTGGCTGTGGACTCCGTGAGAGATGAGATGCGGCCGATTGAGCAGAGCAAATGTTCCCCCATATGCAATGCGGCCGAAGAGATGAGAACCCTAATGTTTTAATTCTTTGGTTTTTTCATCTTATTTTCTGTTGCTAGGAAGAGTTGAAGTCCAGACCTCATTAATCCAGCCATCCGGACTGCGTGAAAATGGGTTTCAAAAGGAGCTTGTAGCTCTTTTTGAAAATATGCCACTCTTTCTAAAGTCTCGGGCTTTTTTATAAATTAAAGAACCACCAAACACTCCAGTTTTTTGGGTTTCATGAGAAATTTTAAATTGGGCCAAAAAAAGAGGGGAAAAAGGGCTTGTCAAACGGCCCTAAGTTTATCATGTGTACTTTTCTTTTGTTTAGCGTGTTCCTTACTAGATGTTTAAGATGTTGAGTGGAAGACCTAGGGGGACCGCACCTTGAAGGGATGGAGGCTCAAGCCTCACACTCTGTTCCTGCCGACCCCCTCCCTATCCATCTGTAGAAGTAGAATAGCTCTCATATTCATCCGCGGGGTTTGGGGGTTGGCCACGGAACACACAGCTCAGAGTGAATTAGGGGAAAATATTAGCAAATGATTGTTTTCAATGGCCCTCACCTATTCATTTCTTTATGACAACAGCTTATTGTGACCGTTATGCAAAGAAGGAGAACACTACTACAGCTGCAGTTGAAGAAGAAACTGGCACTGATATCAGTGATGGAGAATGCACCGAGTGATGAGGAAATAGGACATGCAGATGCATGAGAGACCGAAGGGTTATTACATGGTCTGTATATATGTTGATGTTAGGTCTGCATGGTTTTTATATAGGTCCATTGCATGCCTTGTTGGTGCATCATGACTTTCCTAAGTACTTCTTTTGTAAATCATGATTCTTATGAAAATTTCTTTGGCACACTCTCTTAATTCCATCTGTGTTGCATGTGTGCGTGCTTTTGACATCTTGTAATTAGTACGAATTTGATCAGATTTTCTTTTAACTTGGGCTTTCCTGCAAGTTTAAGTATATAAATTTCTTAGTGAATTTTGTGCTATATTTCTTATTCCTAATAAAATTTGGTCATGTTACTGGCACAATATGCATGACTTTTGTCGAAACAATGATAAGTTAACCAAAGCTGGTGGTAAGCCGAAGACTGCTGTAATAATATTGCTAGCCTATCTTCTTGTCGTCATTTGGCTGATCGATCTTGATCATGCTATAGCGGCTGAGTAAGAACTTTCAGCATTATGAGATTGAAATCTCTTCCTCTGTAACTGATTCTGGAAAAAACCTGGCCAGAAACGAAATTCACTGGTTAATGATCTAAAAGCTGCAGTTTATGTAACATCCAAGAGAGCTCAATGTGTCGGTTTGATGATCTGAGTAGGCTGGATTGCCATCATGAAAGCAAATTGGTACGAACCAAATAAAGTTACTCTATATGAATAATGATCAAAAAGATGACGGAACGTTTATTAGTTGCTTGATCAATCTGGTGAGGCAGTCAAATATTTCTTGGATTTTAACGAGCCATGTCCTTAATTTTATTGCTAACATCAGAAGTTGAAGCATCAGAAGTCAATCTTAGAGCCTAATGTTGCCATATGACTCATGGGTGTCACAACTCGGTGCTGCAGACACTGATTACAAAGCAAGAAAAGTACAGTAGACATGCAGATCAGATACCAACACTCTTATATTACTACTGGCACCATCAGATCACTGGACTGATAAAATAAGCGGACGGACAAGTACACGAAGTTCAAATTTCTTGACCATTTCCGTCGGTCTGCCGGCAGCAAAACAATTTTATACTATGCTCCTGGCCTGCATTTTGTGTTGCAAGTGTTGAAGTTTCCATTGGCACGCTACAGTTACATAACACCAACTTTGTAAGTTCAGCCAATCGGCATTGTAACATGTATTGAACAACCTTTGTCAACAGCCTATTTTCCTTCCTCCTAACTGTCACAATGCCAAGTCAATAAAGTCAATTTTATGAGAAGCATAAGCAGGTTTGCCACACGAAACCTTTATGGACCGCGTTTCTCTCTGTGTAGCCTTCGTTTGTTTTCTTCTATCCTCTGTGGCAAAAACAGAAGATTATGATGTGAGGATGGCGCTAGTCCAGCTCATGGATAAACTCTCTCCTGGGAATGCACAGAGAGCGTCGAGTTGGGGTTGGGACGCGAATTCTGACCCCTGCAATGGTAATTGGAAAGGTGTTACGTGTGATACGAGCGCACAGCATGTCAAGAAAATAGTTCTTGATCAGCTTAACCTTACTGGAACTCTTGATGCTGCTTCTCTTTGCAAGGCAAAGTCTCTTCTGGTCTTCAGCTCGAACGAAAACGGTGTTGCTGGTGACTTGTCAAAAGATATATCGAATTGCAAGCAACTGACACACTTGTATCTTAGAGGCAACGGTTTCACGGGCAATCTTCCTGGCTCTCTGTCCAAGATGAGTAACTTGAAAAGGGTTGATGTATCGAACAACGACCTTTCTGGTGAGTTGCCTGAGAAAATGTCAAGAATATCAGGATTGCTCACTTTCTTTGCCCAAAACAACCAGATTCGCGGGGTTATACCGGAGTTTGATTTCTCCAAACTTGTCGAATTCAATGTCTCAAACAATGACCTTAGTGGTCCTATTCCCAATGTTAATGGCCGTTTCAACCAAAGCAGTTTCTTAGGTAATCCTAGTTTATGTGGAACGCCTTTGCCAAATTCATGTCCTCCGGCACCACCATCTAAGAAAAACAAAAATAAATTTCTTATCTATTCTGGTTACATCATTCTTGGCCTGATCTTGTTGCTGCTGCTTGCCATCTTTATGATCAAGAGAAAAAAGGGTAAAGAAGAGAAGGCTATTAGAGAGAGCAAGGGAGAAAAGTCAAGCAACAGTGGTGGTTCAAGTGAGCTCAAGATTGGAGGGAATAGGTCAGAATATTCAATCACATCGGCTGAAAGTGGTATGGGTACTTCAACATCACTTGTAGTTCTTTCGAGTCCGGTGGTGAATGGGCTGAAATTCGAGGATTTGCTTCGAGCACCGGCTGAACTGATAGGGAGAGGTAAACATGGAAGCCTCTATAAGGTCATACCAGGGAGAGGCGCCCCTCTGGTTGTGAAAAGGATTAAGGATTGGGGGATATCAAGGGAAGACTTTAAGAAAAGGATGCAGAAGATGGACCTGGTGAAGCATCCAAATGTGCTGCCTATTGTTGCCTATTACTGTTCCAAGCAAGAGAAGCTCTTAGTATATGAATTTCAGCAGAATGGCAGTCTCTTCAGCCATCTCCATGGTAAGTTCATTCCCGCTAGGGGTAATGTTATCTTTTTTCTTCTTGTTTCCCTGTGTAGTACCTTTGCATTGCAGAATATAAGCACGTAGGAGATGAGAGTTCTATTTAGCCTCAAGAAAACTAGCCATAGAAAAGTTTTCATGCATCAATATCCTTTTTCAATTTCAGGATCCAAAAATGGCCAGCGATTTAACTGGGGAAGCAGACTGAGTGTTGCGGGAAAAGTTGCCGAGGCAATGGCTTTCATGCATGATATTCTCCGTGACAATGGGATCGCTCATGGTAACCTAAAATCCTCCAACATTCTGCTGAACAAGGACATGGATCCTTGTGTCAGTGAATACGGCCTAATGGTCATCGAAAACCAAGACAAATCGTTCGTTGCCCAAACCGACAGTGTCAAAAACATTGACCCCACTGGTGGCCGCGCATATAGCACCTTCAAGGTCGATATCTACGGGTTTGGTGTGATCCTTCTCGAGTTATTGACTGGGAAACTTGTACAGAACAGTGGATTCGACCTGGCTAGGTGGGTACACTCAGTGGTTAGAGAAGAATGGACTGTGGAAGTGTTTGACAGGACCCTCATTTCTGAAGGTGCTAGTGAAGAGAGGATGGTGAACCTGTTGCAGGTAGCATTGAAGTGCATAAGTCCTTCACCAGATGCCAGGCCAAGCATGAGCCAGATTGTTCAAATGATAAACTCTATAAAGGAAGATGAAGAAAGATCTATAAGCTCTGATGAATGATACTCCAAGCTAGTAGAGGGACACTGATTTTTCCTTGTAAGAAAATTTGTGGAGGATACCAAACAAATTAATGATTCTGAAATCTGAGGAAAGCCATTTGAAGGTTCATCATCTAGTCCAGTGAGAGGGACTAGTACTTACTTGTACGAAGCACAATAATTCCTTTTTTTTTTTGGGTTCAAACTAATAATTCAGCAATTGTATTTTTGTCAACGTTTCAATATCATTTTTTGGCACTTTTGGTAAAAGTTCAAGTTTGATATTTTTGGATTGCTTGTGCACCCAAATCACATTTCTCCCTCTCAAATGTTCTCAAAGGCAATCTAGCCGATTGCCTGCCGGTGAAGAAAATGAGACGGTGAACTCTTTGATTGATTCTTGTTAGAGTCTTATTAGTCGCGCGTATATTTTTACACGGGATATAAACGGAACCAAGGATGATTCATGAATGATTATTGTGTACGAGAAACGGATCAAGATTCTCTGCTGTACAACAGAGGTACTGTACGACATTTAGCGACAAAAGATTGTCATTCAAAGTATTTTGTCATTATTATTAAAATTTATAGTGAATTTTGTGTCGCTAAAAAATATTTAGCGATATTTTGTGAGTACAGTACCTCTGCAGTACAGCAAATGATCTTGATCCACGAGAAACATATGAAACGATGACTTTCTGTCACATGAAATACCATTCGAACGACGAGATTCAAACAATTTCATTAGGGGACAAAACAAAATGGTTTAAAAGGTGAAATAATAGAAAAGTTAAAGCCAAACAGGACTTTATTCTTAGATTCTCCGACTACGATTTCTGAAGAAAATGTAACAAAAGTCTCTCTAGACAAAACCCACTTCAATAGCAGACTGCACAAAAAGTGGCACCCATCACTCTCACTCTCGCCACCATGACAGTGGAAGAGAAAATCACAGCAACAGTCCGAATCTCCAACATCCCGAAATCTGCCATAGCCAAAGACCTCTTCGCCTTCTTCGAGGCCCACACCGGAAAAGGCACCGTATTCGCCTGCGACATCGTCACCGACCACAAGAATTGGAAGTCCCGGGGCTTCGGCCGCGTCCAATTTGAGTCCCTCGAGGCTAAATCCGTGGCCATTTCGCTTTCCCAGAGCGGAAAGCTACTTTACAAAGGGACCCACTTTTCTTTGTCAAGTTCTTTTGATGACGTCATATTCCGGCCCGTGGAGCGGAGGAATCGGGTGGAGAGTGGGGTTTTGCATGTCGGGTTTTTGGTGAAGGGGGATTGCATGTGCGTAGTTGAGTCATGGGAGGGGGTCAAAGGGTGGGTGATGCCGGAGAGGAAGAGTGTTGAGTTCTTGGTGGGGTTTAATGGGGGGTGTTACAAGCTGGAGGTGCAGTTTGGGGATGTCTTGGAGACGGTTGGGTGTTGTTTGGATGGTGAGAAGCCCAATGCAGTTCTTTTTAAGGTGATGAATGATCTCCGTGTTTTATCTCGAACGATTTTGTGTCTGTGGGTTTGTGTGTGAGTTTGTGTTTCTAGTGCAATGTGTTTGTGCATGTATCTATGTGTGATTGATTCATGTGGTGTTTGTTCTACATTACAGTTGAATTTTTGCTGAATTAGGGTAATTGATTTTTGAAATATTTTAAGGTGATGATTGTGATATATGTGGAAGATTGTTTTTGTGGGTGTGTGATTTTCTTCCAGTGCAATATGCTTGTGCATGTGTGTTCGCTGGGGGGTTGGAGGGAGCTAGGGTAATTTTGTGGTGTTTACTATACATTAAATTTGGAATTTTACTTTTTAATGTGTTATGTCTTTCTTTGCTGACTAGTGTGACTTTCTCATCGGCTCCTCTATGTTTTCATGATGCTTTGTTGTGGGTTTATGGTCTTATGTTTCTAGTGGAGGACTTGTGTGTGTGCGTGCTCGCGCACGCGCGCACGTGCGTGCGTATGTGTGTGCGTCTGTATGTCTGCGTGCGTATGTGTGTGCGTTTGTGTGTGCGTCTGTATGTCTGAGGTGGGGTTGAGGGGGTTGTTCCCAATCAGGTCACAGCAATCCAAAGTTCCCATATTTGTAGTGCTAGCTTCTCGTGATTATGTTCGAACCACACTGCCAAAACTTGGCCATATGGAACCGGATTCAGCTAACACAGATATGTAGAACATATTTTGTGCAAAACATTTGGTAGATAACCTGGTAGAGTTAGATAGGAAGCATTATATTTGATTTTGTACGAGATAATGATGAAGTTTGAACTGTCATTACTTTGTTTATGCAACATGCCACGTTAGACATTAATGTTTTTTGTTGAATAACGAAGCTTGATCATGTCAATCATTCATGTAAATCGATAAAAGACCTAGAAACCAAAAAACTATTGCAATGCGGGTAGCTTTACGTTTCACGAGGAAGAGAAGGCTGTCAAGCTATATGGCACACTCATCATTGTAAGAAATTAAACCAACATGACATATTCAGGCTGATTAGGAACATTCTTAAATGCATTATGTGGGGATAGAGCGAGAAGATGAATGCGTGTCTTACTACAGGCTTGTATGTTGACTTCTTTGAGGATGCTGTTATATTTCGATCCTTGCAAGTTTGCTTACTAGAACAATGCTGTATGCCAAAGTATTCATGTTCACTGCATGTCGTCCAAATGTTCTGCGTTATAAATGCTGGCAAAAGATGGTGTAAAGTTCTTAACGTATCCTGTGCAAAGGCATTGATCAAATTCATGAACATGCAACGTACCTCACACTTTTGTTTTGGCAACCAATGAGACCTGCTTAGCTACACTGGTTTGTTAGGTGTTTTCTTTGCAGTAAAGCTAAAAGTGCCTGTTTGATGCATTATTTCTATCTCTCCTGTGTCTGTTGTGTGCAAGCGCGCTGGCGCATGTTTATCAAAAAGACTGATAAATATTTGGTGGCCTTGTCTTACTGCATTTGCTATTGATTGTGTTTTAATGTCAAAACAGATGAACGGTGTTCCTAAGATTGTATTAGTAGATAAATAAAAGTAACTTTAATAAACACGCATATCTAAAACAAGGTATAACTAGCCACATGTAGAACAACGTATAGCTACACTGAATGTTGAAGATTGTCTATTTGAGCAAAATCCTTGGTAGCTAAGGTGGAACTGCTTTAGATAAAAGCAGTAGGGTTAATTGATTGTGTGCACCAAATGGTGATGAAGACCGAACTGTCATTACTTCGTTTGAGTGCATGCCATGTTAAACATGAACAAATGTGGAAGCCTCATTATTTCTCCATTTGTCGTATACATAACTTGATAAACAGCGAAAACATGTGACAATGCTGGTCGCTTTTTGGTGTACGAGGACAAGAAGACTGTCAGATACACCAATGTAACATCTGATGCCTAAAGTGAGATGTTCTTACTGACTAGGAAAATTCTTAAATGCATGACATGTTGATATAGCAAGGAAATGAATGCGTGTGAAACTACATGCAAGAGTTTCTGGATATTCACTTCGTTGTGCAACGCTGTTATTGATACAGCCCTTCTTACAAGTCTGTTAAAATTGTAAGACTGCAGCCAAAGTATTCATGTGGGCTGTGTTTATCAGTGAGGCATTGAATAAAATTCACGAAGAAGTTTAGCAACCAAATTCAAAACCTAACTTGAGATTTCAGTAAGCATTAGGCTTAATGCTCGTCCTGAATCCATCTGAGGTATTTCGTAGGGTATGGTCGCGAGGTTTACTGGTGTTATCTCAAATTATGTGATTGGAGAAAGTGATCCATACTAGTTATGTATTGTCTAAGTTACTTTCTTAAATAGTCCCTCGGTGAGCTTGGATGGCTATGCATAATGCATAATACGTTACGTCAGGCAACTGAGTCACGCCAATGGCTTCATCGTTATGTAAATCTAGCGTATTTTCGAATCTATTGGCACCATACTTCACCACCCAATAATGAAAAAGATTATAAAATAAGTATCTACTGAAAAGTAGCAATCTTTCAATTTAAGCTTCATCGCTGCCTTAAGTCTTCGTCTTTCTTTTCATCCAATGATTTTTTGAAGTGTCGAATTCAGAAAGTTTAAGCTACCGGAGGCCATGAAAATTACATGGTGGTGTTATGATATTTGTCGAAATTGCCTATTTTTGTTTTCCCTGTCTTGAGTGAATAACTCTATTTTGGTAGGAAAATCGTCCATAGTGGGTTGTGATCATCGAAATCTTGAGAATTAACAGAGTGGACTTATTGTCCTTCAATTCAAAATTTGACTGGTTAGAAGGTAAACAGAAAAACCATTTCAAAATTCTAATGTTGTAGATGGAGTAAACAAGGGCAAGAAAAAGGGGAGGGGAGATATAAGGTAGCAGTGGACATCGGTGACACATGCTATATAGCGTTCAAATGATTATTAGTAAAGAGAATGAAGTATCTGAACTTTCATTGTGTTGTTGGAATACTTTTCTGTTTGCTTTCTCTCAACTCAGAGAGTTATTTGCTTTATTTAAAGCTAGAGTCCGCATGAAATAAAAGTTATAACAGTTTGAGGTATCTTATTAGGCATTCTGTTACTACTTCTCAGCTCAAACATGCCCCAAAGATTTACCAAAAGATTTCTGGACCGGGTATCACATCAAAGTTCAGCACTGATCGATACCATTTCTGCAAGGAAGAGTTTGAGTTCCTCTGGGTTCGTACCACAGACTTTTCCTGCATGAAATCTATTGGACTATCTTCTGCACTTTGTTGGGAATTTCAAGATGGATTAGATATATGTACCGATATTCCATTTTATAAGAAAGATACCATAGCATTAACTTTGGAAGAAGGGGAAGAATTTTCTTCTGCATCTGAGCTAGTTCCACTAGTTAGATGTGGACCAGATTCTAAACTAGCATATGAAATCCTCTTTCAGCTTAATTCCCTTATTCATACTAAAAAAATTAGTCTTGCTGCAGTGGACTCTGATCTCATTGAGCTCCTGAGCAGTTTGGACATTGACACTGCGATGATAGTTCTTCAAAAATTGCATAAGCTGCAGTCCACCTGTTATGAGCCTGTGTCATTTATCAAAACCCGGTTGCATGTTTTGAGGAAGAATGTTAGGCATCTCCCTTCATCATCTCACAGCAGCTTAATAGACCATAACAGGATGAGCTGCCATAGAGTCCTCGTGACGCCATTGAAAATTTACTGCTTGGGTCCAGAGCTTGAAACCTCCAATTATGTTGTGAAGAATTTTGCTTCATATGCATCAGATTTTCTGAGAGTTACTTTTGTTGAAGAAGATTGGAGCAAGCTTTCTTCTATTGCTGTTTCTCCAAGTGTCCAGCAAGGTATCTTTTCAAAGCCTTACAGGACCAGTATATATCATCGAATTCTCTCTGTTCTCCGTGATGGGATTGTCATTGGATCAAAAACCTTTCAGTTTCTGGCTTTCTCGGCTAGTCAACTTCGTTCAAATTCTGTATGGATGTTTGCTTCAAACGAGCATGTTAAAGCAGAAGATATCAGAGAATGGATGGGTTGCTTCACCAAGATACGCAGTGTGTCAAAATGTGCTGCAAGAATGGGTCAACTGTTCAGCTCTTCTACACAAACTATGGAAGTCTTACCTCAACATGTTGAGGTTATACCTGATGTTGAAGTGACCTCTGACGGTGCTGAATACTGCTTCTCTGATGGCATTGGAAAAATATCTCTAGCTTTTGCAAAGCAAGTTGCTCAGAAGTGTGGATTGAGCCATGTTCCTTCTGCATTTCAAATTCGTTATGGTGGGTATAAAGGTGTTATAGCCGTCGACCGTAACTCCTTCCGAAAGCTCTCTCTACGTGGTAGCATGCTTAAATTTGAGTCAAGGAACCGGATGCTTAATGTTACTAAATGGAGTGAATCCTCACCTTGCTATTTAAATCGTGAGATTGTTACCCTTTTGTCTACATTGGGGGTGGAGGACAAGTTTTTTGAGGCATTGCAAGATGTGCAACTTAGACTCCTGGACAAAATGGTGACAAGTAGATATGCAGCGTTGGATGTTTTGGAGAGCATGAATCCGGGTGAAATTAAAAATGTTCTAGTTAAGATGTTACTTCAAGGTTATGAACCGAATGCTGAACCTTACCTCTCAATGTTGCTTCAGTCGCATCGTGATAATTTGTTATCTGATCTGAGAAGTAGATGCCGGATATTTGTCCCCAAGGGCAGGATCTTAATTGGATGCTTGGATGAAACGGGGATTTTAAACTATGGCCAAGTTTACGTCCGAGTAACAATGACCAAGGCAGAGCTGGAAAGTTGCGAGGATACTTTCTTTCACAAGGTGGATGACACATCGTCGATAGTGATAGGGAAGGTTGTAGTCACAAAAAACCCTTGTCTTCACCCAGGAGATGTCAGAGTCCTTGATGCCGTCTACGAGGTGGCATTGGAGGAAAAAGGTCTGATGGATTGCCTCGTTTTCCCGCAGCAAGGAGAAAGGTAAGTGCTTACACCCCGCTCTGCACCCCCACCCCAACCCCTCCTTACCCCATTTTCTGATGGAATTTTTCCTGCTAAATATTGTATTACCGAGGTGGTAGTACCTGTAATGACTTATTTTTTTTTCTGAACAACCTATTCCAAATTATAAATATCCACCACTCCACGGGTTATTCTTCTTATGGCAACGATTGGTTCTAACTTCTAAATAGAGGTCTATAACGGTACCTAATCATTATTGCTTCTGGTAAAAAGCTACATGCATTTATATGATGTCATTAGTTGGGTCCCCAATCTAGCTTCACTTCTTGGGTTTATCCCCAGCTAGTTAAGAGTCGGGGCACTTTCTTCCAGTACTTTGGGCAGCACTGGTCATTCTCTTGATGCATTCTCTGGTTAGTTTTTTGTAATTCTTCTGCTTAATTTTGCATCAACTAATATTTATCAGCCCTTACACAATAGACCTAGTTACTTCTTGTAATGATTAGCCATGCTTTAAATTGCTATAACATCTTGGAAGTGCATACTGACTATGGATTCTACCATTTCCACAGGCCTCATCCAAATGAATGCTCTGGTGGTGATCTTGATGGTGATTTATTCTTCATAAGTTGGGATGAAAATCTCGTGCCGCCCCGAACTGTGCCCCCTATGGACTACATGGGGAGAAGGCCTCGTATAATGGATCATGATGTGACCTTGGAGGTGATTTAGAACTATAGTCCTGGTATGTGAGAAATGTCACGCGCATCTCCATCTTTCGCTTATTCCCTAGTCTACCATCTTGCAGGAAATTCAAAACTTTTTTGTCAATTACATGATCAATGATACTTTAGGTGCTATCTCCACCTCACATCTAGTGCATGCTGACCGTGAGCCAGATAAAGCTCTGAGTCCCAAATGTGTTGAGCTGGCAACACTTCACTCTATGGCTGTTGACTTTGCTAAGACAGGAGCACCAGCAGAGATGCCTAGGTATTTGAGACCAAGAGAGTTTCCTGATTTTCTGGAGAGGTGGGACAAACCCATGTACCAATCTCAAGGAGTTCTTGGCAAACTCTACCGTGCCACCATTGAATCAGCAATGCAAGCAAAGGGGTCAGAAAACATCATTCAAGATGCTTATGATCACGATCTTGAAATGGAAGGTTTTGAAGTCTTCCTTGAGAGTGCCGAAGGCTACAAAGAGATGTACTTAGACAAGCTGAGCACCTTGATGAATTACTACGAGGCACAGAGTGAAGATGAGATACTGACAGGTAATTTACGAAATCGATCAACCTATTTGCTTCGTGATAATCGGAGATACGGAGAAACAAAGGATCGGATATTGGTGTCAATTAAGAACTTACACAAGGAGGTCAAAGGATGGTTTGAGAGTAGCTGCAAGGTTCAGGAGCGACAAAGGGTGGCATCTGCGTGGTATCATGTGACTTATCACCCAACTTACCGTGAGGGAAGCATCAACTGCCTCGGCTTCCCATGGATTATAGGTGACATTCTGTTGGACATCAAATCTCAAAAAGCCAGAGATCATCAACCTGAAACTGGTATGATGGCCATGCAGTTAGGGACCTGAATTTGCAACTTGTATCTAAAATGTGCCATTAGCTCGGTACTCAGGTACTGTATGTTGTATGCCAACCTAAGGATTTGATGGCGTTGCCCTGGACAACAGTCTTTAGATGTGGATTTGATAGGATATGTTTGACTGTTTGCACTCTTGACTTACTCTTTGTAATATGTTGCATCAAAAGAAACAGTACATCCCTGATAATGTAACCACAATTTACTAAATCTATTTGCGGCCAAAATGAACCTCAGCCATGAGGCAGACCCTCGTTTACTGTTTGTCAATTCTTAAGATTTCGCTACATATAAATAAACATTTATTAAACTTAGATAACAATTATATTCACGGGTTTAAGGGTTGGACTATGTTCAGTCCACTCTTAAGAACTCGTGTCTACGCTCAGTCCAGCCTATGTAAGGGCCAATAAAATTTGTTCATGCTCAGGGCATGAAAGTTTTGGTGGACGTGGACGGACATGGACCGTCTACAAGTTGTTCATGCTTATAAGTTAGTTGTTATTTATTTAATTTTTAAGTATATTAATTATCATATAAGTATCCTAATTAGTCATAATAATGAAGAAAAGTGAAGTCTCAAAATGGATCTAAATATAAACGTGCAAACAAAGTTTTAGGAAAAAAGTAAAAGAAAAATACAAGAGTCCCGAAATAATTTTATGAAATCTAATCTTATAATAATAACAAAGGGATGGGGGGGGGGGGGGGAGGAAGTCTTTGGAAGTCTCTAATTAGAGGATTTATGAACTAAAGGGGGAAAAAAATACTTTATACATATAAAATTAATATACACAATCAAAAAAGTTGGATGGGCAAGGTGAGCTTTTAAAAACTTTTGCCCACAGGCTCAAGATTTTGTGCCCGCATCTACCATGCTCCATATAAAATTAAGGCCACACCCATATTTTTATGGGCCGACACAAATTGCCCACAGATTGTCCAGCCCAAATTACTTCCTAAGTAATTACGTACCGATTAACAAGTCAAGTTATAGTAAGAATAAATACAAGTAACTTAACAATTACGATAATAGATAAAATGCTAAAATAGACTGTAATTGGCCGAGAATGCCTGGCAAACTCTGGCCTCGTTGCCAAAGATTACATGAGTTTTACAAAAACATGTAGATACTTAGAAACAAATGATACAACTACTCAAAACAAATAGAGATTCATAATTCAATAAGCAAACCTTACTTAAGTATATTTCTCAAAAGCAACCCACGAAGAATATTCCAATAAACAAGTGCAATATTTTGTGCATAAAAGACAGCTACCATCAACCATTTATTCACTCCAACAAGAAACCACATATTGAATAAAAAAAAAGGAAAAAGAAAAAGCAGAGCCCAACCTACATATATCACTATCACTAATTTCTTTCCTTTGTACACAAACACCACTTTTTATAGCACTACAAAACAAAAATATTATCTACAAGCGAAACAAATAGTATTAAATTGAAAAAATATCAACCAAACTTTTAAAGAAAATCAAGCCGGCTTACGTCAGCCTTCAGCGCAAGTTAGACAGACCGGCGAACAATATCAGGCGAAAGCCGGTCCGTCCTTACCGAGATCCATGGAAGCGTATCGGGACGAGAAGTTCCGGAATCGGTAATCCTCGTCGTTCCCTTCCAAATCTCCGTTCTGCCCCGGCCCCTCGTCGAAGTTCAGCGCGTAGCTCAGAGGATCGTACTGGAATTTCCCGCTCCTGCCGCCGCTCCCCCCGCCGCTCCTGCTCCGGTTGAACCGGCGGATGAACGTCTTCCACCGCGGCCCCGCGACGATCTCCGACCACTCGCGCAGCTTCTTCAGCGCGCTCACCCCTCGCGACCAGAGCGTCTCGTGATCACTCCCTCTCGTGCTCACTCTCCGCCACCAGTTGAGTCCACCGCTCGCCGACGATCCGTGCGACGTGTCGAGGCAGGGGATGCAGAAGCACCGCCGCTTCTTGGCGAAGAGGGCTTCCGCCGTGTCTTCGCTAGATTCGACGTCGATCGGAGAGAAACTGTGGCGGCTCCCCGCCGTCGCCATGCTCGTGGAAGCCTGCCCTAGGTCCTGTCTGCGTGTGTTGCGTGCATTCCTGATGTGATATGGGGAGAACAATATAAGGGGGGAGTTGTAACGACGGGGAGAGAAGGTGGGTGGGGTGACCGGGGACTGCCTGTTGCCAGATGGTTCTGATTGGGTGCCTAATAGGACACTCAGTGAGAAGTGTCACCAACTGTCCATCCTCCCTGGTAAAGGACAGTAATTTGTTCTGTTTCCTGTTTGTGTTATCTGGGAAGCCGATAATTAAAGTTGTTGTTGTTGTTATTATTTTGCTAGAATGAACACGTGTGACGAAATTCCTGAGATAATATCGTGTTCCGTGTATTTATGTTGATGGCTCGATAGTTATGAACTTGTAGAGTATAGTAGTAGATAGATACACAAGGAGACGTAAAAGCTCATTTATGCTGGGATATCACCGAATCAGTTTGCTCAAATGGTCACGTTTTTTAAGGAGGCATTCGTGATTCTTGATTTGTTTATAAGGTAAATTACAAATAGCACTCTTGAGATTTGCCCTAAATTACATACGGACCTCCTTATCATTGTAAATTACACTCTGCTCCATAAGATTTGTACCTACATTTCATGGAGTTACACAAATTTAACGGGGACCTTAACTCCCACTATAGATTCCCTGACACCTTAGATTCCCTGACTTCTTACTTTTTGATTTTTTCATCCTCAAACTACCTTCTCTTTCTTGAATAAAACCTTCTTGCCCTTTAGGGTTTCTTCTTCTTCTTCTTCTTCTTCTTCTTCTGTTATATATATATATATATATATATATATATATATATATATATATATATATATATATATATATATTTTTAACTTTTACCAACAATGATGTTGTACAACCAAAACTTCACACTGTACAACCAATAATGCAGGAACAAACAGGGTTGCTGGCTGCTCTCATTTCACACATCAGCATCCACCACCGCCGGCGACGACACCTTCCGACAACACCACCAGCAGCATCCTCCGGCGACATCCCGATGACCATGCCGGCATCACCCACTGCCCTTGTGTATCTACCCATCACGCCGATCCACCATGCCGGCCTTTACCTCCTAACGAAAACCATCCACCCACGACCCACACCGCTAGCAACACCCACTGTCCCTACCAATCAACTCTCCTCATCACCACGACCCACCACCACCGGCCACACCTCTCCACGAAGATAAACTACGACCACCCACAACCACACCTAAGGCCGCCAACCGCACCAAAGGTCATTACAGGCGACACCTTCGGCTGCTTAAATCAGTCGCCCACCCAATACCCATCCACAACCGACACCGGCACACCGACAACCACAGCGGCAACTAATCCCCATTCCCAAGGGCTACAAAACACACATATACAATCTCGCACGCCGAGGGCCACCCACGACCAGTGTCGGTCCAGTCCCGCCACCACTGCCTGTCGTCCATCCACGCCGCCGCCGAGGGCAACCAACGGCTGCCAATCGACAACCCATCAATGACCCACCCACGGCAGCCGTGCCCAGCCACCAAATGCCCAACCTCCACCAATCGCAATTGCACAACCACAGGGAAGGGAAAGGGGAAATGTAGAGAATATAATGGAAAAGTCAAAAAGTCGGTAATTATATACGATGACAGAAATGTCTTTTTATGACCAGCCGTTAACACCGTCAAAGAAATCTATATTTTAGGAGCGGAGTGTAATTTACAAAGTGTAATATCTCGAACTTCGGGAGCCGGTTAAATAATCATCTGGGCTCCCTCCAAAAAAATAAACGGGCGATAAATTTAAGTAATGCTCGGGTGTTAGTACAGTATGAGAGCTTAAAAGAAATTTGGGGCAAAAACATGATTTTTGAAAATTTGGGGACATTTTCGTAAATTTTGAAAACTTGGGGCCAATATGTAATTTTGAAAAATTACACTTATGTGTCAAATTTTAGAAAACTTTTTTTTAAAACATGACGCCTCCTTCCTGGTTAATGACTAAGCAAGATTAAAGATTAAAATATTAGATGGGGATAATTGAAGTCTCGGGTAAAGAAAAAAAAAGAAACAACAACAGGAAAAGAAGAAGAAACAGGAATAAGAAGATCAAAGACAGAAGAGGAAACAGAGCAGAGGGGAAATGGAGGGAACAAAGGGGGGAACAAGGGGCTTCAGGCAAAGAAGAGAAATTTGAAAGAGTTGTAAGGTAATCTCTTCCCCTTTAATTTCAGTGGGTGAAACGGTGGGTGCGTGTTTACTGTGTTCTGCGTATGTTTAACTTCGGGACAGGGGAGTGCTCGTGGATGGGAAGGGAAGCAAGGCTGCCTAGCAGCCTTGAATCGGTGTATTAGGGAGGATGTAAGGATTTGAGTGAGGTTTCGTGGCATCATATGCGTATGTGTGAGAAGGGGAGGGCTGCCGTGGGTTGCAGCAGGTGCGTGCGTGAGTTGCTGTGAGTGTGTTCAGTGCGACTGTGGATTAGTGTGTGTTTCTGGGTTGGGAGCTTCGGATAAGTGTGGGTTTGATAAAGGAGAGATTGTGCAAGGTGTGGGGGTGGTGTTGGTATAAATATGGGGGTGTAGGGGTGAGGGGTGTGAAGTGCAGGGTGGTTGTGTGTGTGTACAGGGGATGTTTATGCATGGCAGTGTGTGTGTGTGTGTGTGTGTGTGTGTGTGTCACGGGTGAGATTGTGTGTGTGAATTAGGTGTTTGATTGTGTTTTACAAGTAATATAAAGTATAATTAAGGGTAGAAGCATGTGTCTTTCGAAATAGTAGATGGTGTAAGGGAGTTGTGTGAAGTGAGGTTGTTCTTGGCAGTGAAGAAAAGAGAGAAGAAAAGAGAGGAAGAAGAAGGTGTGTGTTTCAGGGTGCAATAGTGTGTGTTTGATTTGAATAGTAAGTGTTATTGTCGCTAAAAATGGAAAAATAATTTAGGCAGCCTTCCACGAAATTTTATAAATATCTAGGGTCAGAATTTGACAAAGTCCAAAACTGTAACCCCAAATATTTTTATGATAACTACACTCTGGAATTTTTTGGGATCCCAAATGGCGCTAAATTAGGGTATCAATTAAAGAACTTTATCGATTTATCTAGCATAGCAAACCGAGTTATTTTAACCTGAAAATTTTATGGAAGCCCTATTTTACAGAAATGATTCATTATCTAAAATTTCGGGCCATTCTGAGGCCAATAGGTATTTTTCACGAAACTGATCTTTTAACGCTCGGTCCAGACACCGGTTCAGGATTTTTGGACGAAAATTCTTTAAAATACTTTTTAGACCTAAAATAACATCAGGATATTTAAAATATAATTTTAAGATATTTTGAGATTTTTCCGGTGCCGGAAACCCCCAGGGGTGTTTTGGTAATTTACCATCCCGAAGGGGGTATTTTGGTAATTTTACCTATAAGAAGTATTTTGAAGTAAATTTACATACAGTACGATTATTTTAGTGACTTTGCTTATGGAAAAGTCATTTTGAGAATTAAAGTGTAATGGGGGTATTTTGGTAATTTGCCACCCCGAAGGGTATTTTGGTAATTTGATCTAAGAAATGTATTTTTGCATAAATTTACATATGGAAAGTTTATTTCAGTGATTCTACTTACGGGAAGACCGTTTTGGTGATTTAAGTCCGATAGGGGCATTTTGGTAATTTTACACCCCATGGGCGTTTCGGTAATTTTACATACCCGGAGAGGGGGGGTTCATTTTGGGAGTATGTGTGAGTTCGTATTAAGTTATAATCTTATTCTGTAGGCTGTATTCTAATGATTCGATTATTCCGTTTAGGTTAAAGCTAAAGACTTCCGGTTAGGATAATTTAGCTGCGGATCCAGGTAAGGGATTCTATCTGAACCTTGGGTAAGGACTTTTATCCAAATCCTTATTAAATTACTTGTACTCGTAAGTACTCCTTTGATATATTTACGGCTAATGCCAAACTCTGAGTTATGTATTGATATCAGCATGTTCTTGCCTAGAAAATCCTAATGTTGAACCTGAATCGGTTATTTAGAAATCTTGTGATGCTCGCATGTTATTGCGGGCTGAGCAAATTTGATAATTGTCTATATCCCTTCTTACGAATTGTTGTGATTATATTCAATAATTATTCGCAGTCGTTTTGTTGTTTATCTGTGATTTTTCTTTTGAAATTCTGATTTCTTCTGAAAAATCCGATTTCTTCTGAAAATCCCGAATGCTGACTTATGTCAGTATGATTATTGTTATGAGAACCCAAATTGATTTCGGGGATATGAGCTTATGTTAACACTCATTGATATTGTTAATTTCTGTGTTGACCTGGGTACCTGTTTAGTGAGGATGCGGTATAAGGCTGGATGAATCCTGCATGAAATACAGGCTAGTACCCAAGTGGACTAGTAATTATTTTAGTACATCATGCATGTGTACACTATATAAGCTTGCCATAATGGCATTGCAATTGGCCAGGATCAACATTGATTTTTGATTTTTTTTAGCTAGAATGATTTGTGCTTAGGTTAAAAGCCCTTGACAAACATTCATTATACTTAATTAGAAGGATTTGTACTTGGGTTGAAATTCCTTGACAAGCCTTTATCGTATTATCTGATTTGATTTCTACTTGGGTTAAAATCCCTGGAAAAATCTTGCTGTATTTTTGAAATGAATTTCTGCTCGGATTGAAATCCCTTGAGCAAGGGAAATTTTTGTGATACTTGAAAATGCTGACTTGAAAAGAATCTTTTATTGATCGGTTTGGATTTTGTTCTGATTGTTAATATTTATTTTGGTATCTATTTCTGATGAACTTTGATCATTTTGGGTAATCATTGAGTTTTGATCGTTCGAAGTGTTTTGAAAATCATCGTCGGTTGAATTTTTTGGAGTCGTGTTATAATCTCTTTTGTAGTCCTTGTACCACCTTACTGGGCTCTCAAAAGCTCACCCTTTATTTGGCTCCCTTCTGCAGGTAATGATCAAATGTAGCATATTCAGGAATGGATTAGAGTCTGTGTGAGATCTCAATGAGCCACCACTACTAGGTAATGAGACCCCTGTGTGGGTCGGTACTGTAAATTCATTCTTAGGAAATTTGAATTGCGAAGAACTTAAGCTGTAATGGTTTAAGCTACGCAGTTTGTGATATAGCATTTTGAAGAAATTGAGTTGATGTTGAATTAGATGATTTGAAATATGCGTTAGTGAATAGGTCTGACAGGTGTGATGTGATCCAGTAGGTTAACGACCCGGGAGTTCGGGGTGGCGGAGCTCCGAATTTTCGGGGTTGTTACACAAAGTTAGGGGTAGCCGTGTGTATTTTAGGGTAAACTTCAGGGGTGCCGTTTGTAATTTACCCTTATTTATAATACCGTTCTTTGATATGAATGTAATAATATTGTTCTATTGTAAGTGTATTTCTGCGTAAGTTATTCTTCCTATAAGCCAAAGAACAGATGAAGTACAAAAAATATTATGCTGGTATTTTGAAGGATTAGTCGCGGCAACTTCCAATAGATAAACGAGCACGATAATCTTATTTCAGCATCATCTTGGATATTGCAGCGCATTTGTTATGATACTCCCTCCGTTCCTAAAAGATCGATCCATTTGACTTTGCACGTATATTAAGGATTTAGGTTATATATTGTATGTCTTTTATATTTTACCCTTTAGAGAGAGAGAGGGGAAAGAAAGTGGGCCATGAGAGAGAAAATTGCTCGGTAGAGTGTTAAATATGGAGAGAGAAATATATATATATAATAAAAGTGTAAAGTGGTGGGCCATGAGAGAAAAAATGAGTTGGTAGAGAACTAAATGTGGTGAGAGAAATAGAATAAAAAAGTATAAAAGGGTAAATATGTAAAAATACCTACAGAATCTTTCCTAATTTGGAAGTGATCAATTTTTGTGGGACGGCTCAAAAAGAAAATATGATCAATTTTTTAAGAACGGAGAGAGTACTAATATAATTAGGATAATGTATCAGATACCATAAGAAGAAGTTTAGATCAAGGATGCTACAGTCACCGGTGATTATAGGATCATCGATCACCATAGCCATCGTTTATTTGTCATCGGCTCACAACCATTCCCATTAATTGCGTGGATATAATACAAGTTTAATTGTCTATTCCTCAGTTAATTGCACCATCACCTTCGTTAACATCACGAAATTATTGCTTTACTTTGCCATAGCTTTATCGCCAACCCTCGAAAAGGGAATGCATGACTAGAGGCTAATTAGTAAAATACGGAACGAGATGCAGGATTTTCAAAAACACTTTCCGAAAAGGAATACCCGTGAGTAGTTTTGAATAAAAAGCTCAAAAGAAAAAAAAAGTATTAGAAAAAGGGTGATTCTTTTAGTAGGGAATATTCTCAAGCAAGTCCTCAAATGGGCGTGTGTGACTTATTCAAGAAAAAATTTGCAGGTTCAATGATAGAAGTTGGCCTGATTATTAAAACCCCAAAAACAAGTGATAGAACTTGGAAGAGGAATCTTAATTAGGTTGACACGGGTCAATTAAAATGGAATTTCGCCAGCGCTGCTGCAACCAGTCTCTAAGTGGATTTTAGGATAAAGATTAGCACCCCAAAAGGTGATCATCTCCAAAAGTGATTGTCTCGTCTTGCGTCAAAACCAAAAAGCGCTAAAGATTGTCCCAGTGGTGGATTGTGATGCACTTAATACTTTTCCCAATAATCCTTTTGTCTTTGCTTTTATTGAAGTGGATTAAGGGCTACTTGCTCATTGCTTCATACGAATGTGCACAATTCTGTTAGAATGTAGAAATGTAGCTAACCATTTCGACAGTGTCGCCCAGATGTTTTGCTAAAAGTAGCGACAATTAGCTATTAGAGTACTAGTATTATGTTTTACGCTCTTGAGTTTTAAGCAGTGGAACAAAAATGCCATATTTAATTTCAGTTTTTCGAGACCCGTAGAAGATTAGGTGTAGTTTTTAAATTTGAAATAAAAGGGTACGCACGGCGGTACACCCTTTCTCGACTTTTTTAAGCTGTACCTAGATTTTGAAGCAAATAGAGTTAATGAAGATCATTAGCTGCTTGGCCTTGTGAAAGGAAAATGCTGGATAGGCTTTGAATTTAATGGGACCCCATTGCCCCATTCATTCATTCATGCACTAAGCAAGTAGCCAATCCCTCTTTCTTTTTTTTGGCAAATAGCAAAAACATTTCATTGATATTTGGATTTTGTGTAGCCTTTCCAATTCCAGCTAGTCACTAGATATACATAACGGAAAATTGACTATGGTCTAGATTTACAGGTGTTATTACCGACGATGTTCAATTTATAAGTACCAGAGATCTCACTTTATATGCAAAAATTACAAAATGAGACTATTTTAGTCAGTAATCTATTATTTCGAGTGCAAAAATGAATATATATATATATATATATATATATATATATATATCCATTGATAGCGCTAGCAAGTTGCTAGCGCTGTTTTGTCGTCCGCAACATAATGTAGCGGACGGTAAATTATCGTCCGCTACATTATGTTGCGGACGGTGAAAAAAAAGTGCTGTTGTGGCGCGCGATCTGGCCGTCTATTCTCGCCCGTGGACGGCCACATCGCGCTAGCAACTTGGGTTAAGTTGCTAGCGCTATCAATGGATCACGACCCTACATATACATATATATATATATGTATACATATATATGGGAGCCGATCCACACCCACCGGTGGAGAAATAAAATTTCTCCACCAAACCGCTACAAAGAGTAGCGGTAGGCATTATTGCTAGCAAATACACAACCGCAACACTTTGTTGCGGTTGCGCCCCCCCCCCTCCATGGACCCCCGTCCCCCCGTCTCCCCCCACCCCCCTGCCCAACCGCAACAAAGAGTTGCGGTTGGCCCCCCCTTCACCCACGTGGTGTCCCCCTCGGCAGCCACGTGGCCTTCCCCCCTTCCCCTGTCTTCCCCTCGGCCGCCACGTGGCCTCCCCTTCCCCCCAAGGCCCCCCCCGTCCTCCCTTCCCCCATGGCCCCCCATGCCCCCAACCGCAACAAAGTGTTGCGATTGGCCCCTTCCCCCGGTCCCCCTTCCCCTTCCCCCACCACGTGTCCCCGTCCCCCTCTTCCCCCACCACGTGGCATCCCCTCCCCCCGCCACGTGGCCACATCCCCCCACCATGCCCAACCGCAACACTTTGTTGCGGTTGGCATGCCAACCGAAACAAAGTGTTGCGGTCCCCCCACCCCCACCCCCACCCCGGTGGTGTCCCCCCCCCCGTGATGCCCCCCCATGGCCCCCTTCCCCCCGTGATGCCCCCTTCCCCATGGCCCCCCTTCCCCCTCCCGTGATGCCACGTGGTCACTCACAGATTTTTTTTGTCTTCTTTCTTCTCTTTCCTTCGCTTTTTTCTCTTTATAAACTCTCCTCCCCGAACCCTTTCTTCCACTTTTCTTCCACTCTCCATCATCTTTACCAACTATCTTCGTACTCCATATCTCACCTACAACAATACAAACAAAAAATTTTTACGCTAGAAGCTCGGTGGATAACCGCTAGAAGATCGGTGGATTTTTCTTTAAATATATCAAGTCAAAACAAGTAAGTATTTTTTGGATTTTCTTGTAATTCAATTCAATGTTAATTTCAAAATTCAAAAATAGTCATTGTAGACTCAAATCGAAGATAACGAAAAATACAAATTGAAGGAAACAAAAATCAGATCAATCCGAGATCGGATGAGCGGTATTACATTTATAGATTCCAAAATAGCGAATTTTTAGGGCGTCTAAATTAGGATTTTTCATAAATTTATAAAAAATAGCTAGAGCTAGATTTTGCCAAAGTACAAAAAAGATACCCTAGTTATTTTTAAAAGATCTATATCAGGAAAAAATTTCAGATTTTTTCAAATACTGGAAAGGGGTTAACTGATACGGGGAACCTTGAAACTTTGCACTGTAATTTAAAATATCAAGCCAGCGCGATTTCGCGCAAAAATTTTATGAGAACCCTAAGATGTTGGGAAGTTCCATCCCCCAGGATTTCGGGCCATTCCGAAGTCGTTAGCTATTTTTTTGGCCGAACGGGCTTTTAAGCGCTCGATCCGGACATCGGTTCGGGATTTTTGGGCGAAAAGTTCGTAGAATACCTTTTAGATCAAGAATGAATTCGAGAAGCTTAAAATAGCATTTCAATGCACTTTTGAGATCGTTCTGATACCAGGGACATTTTGGTAATTTGCCACCCCGAGAGGGGTATTTTGGTAATTTTACGGTGTTAAGTTTTTCAAAGGACTTTCTAGTCCAGAAATGTAAGTAAAACACCTGAAAGGTTGTTTTGAAGCCATCCCCCAGGATTTCGGGCCATTCCGAAGTCGTTAGCTATTTTTTGGCCGAACGGGCTTTTAAGCGCTCGATCCGGACACCGGTTCGGGATTTTTGGGCGGATGCCCGTTCTAGAGCTGCTTACCAAAATTTTGGGGATGTTGTGACGTTTGACGCCACATACCGCACAAATAAGTACTCTATGCCTTTTGCTCCTTTCACCGGGGTGAACCACCACTATCAGTCAATCTTGTTTGGCTTTGCCCTGCTTAGGGATGAGACGGAGGAGTCATTTACGTGGTTATTTGAAACGTGGCTTAAAGCAATGTATCATATTCCTCCAAAGACCATCATCATCGACCAAGATCTAGCAATAAAAAATGCAATCGCTAAGGTCCTTCCAGATACTTACCATGGCCTGTGCACATGGCACATAAGCAACAAATATCCCGAACGGCTTCACAATGTAATGCAAACCATCCGACATTCAAGACTGACTTTAATACATGTGTGAAGAAATCGTTGATGGTAGACGTGTTCGAGGAGAGGTGGGCTAAGTTAATGGATGACTACCATTTGCACAATCATGAATGGTTACAGTCGTTGTATGAGATCAAGACACAGTGGGTCGGTGCCTACACCAAGAAGTTTTTTGCAGCCGGAATGACTACGACCTCGAGAAGCGAAGGTATGAATGCATTCTTTGATGGGTACGTAGGCCATTCTTCAAGTATAACAGAGTTCATACTAGAGATGCAGAAAGCCCTTGACAAGCAATTTTTCCTTGAGAGAGAAGCCGATGCGGCAACAGTTTACAGAGAAAGAGCCATAGTAGTTTTTTCACCTTTGGAGGCTCATGCGGCTCAAGTCTATACCAAGAAAATGTTTAGACAGTTTCAAGAGGAACTACTAAAGTCGAATCAATATAGCATGACAAAGTTGCACGAGTATTCCACCAGAGTGATCAAGGTTTATGCTTTGACAAATGTGACGAATTTCGCCAATCCGTGCTCTTCGTCGGCTCCGAGGAGCAGAAGACATTTCACCGTAGCATTTTGTATGGACACCGGGTTGGTTAATTGCAACTGTCAACTGTTTGAGCATAAAGGTATACTTTTTCGACACGCGTTGAGGGTATTTAGCGCCAAGAATGCTCGTGAAATCCCTCCACAGTATATCTTGGAACGGTGGACGAAGGAAGCCAATAGAGTCCACGGTCACATTCCTTGCGTGCCCAATGTTTCAGTTGATTTCGAGCAATCTGAGACGCTACGATATAATCACCTTTGTAATATCATGCACGGTTTATCATTGGATGCAGCGTCAACATTTGATGGGTACAGATATCAAGTTGAAGCAGCCGCACGGGATAAGGCTAACCTTGCACAGTTTAGGATGGCATTACCAGAAAGACGGGACACTCCGACTAGTCGGATGACTCCAGCCGGTAGATTCAATCGAGCTTCACAGCCAGTCATTGACGGCACTAGCCTGCAAGGTGAGGAGGACGACATTTTTTATTCGATTATTTCTCAAACAAAAGGGCGAAAACGAGCAATACGCATGAAGAATCCGATTGAAGAAGCAACGGGTCAAAAAAAATTGCGAAAGGTGTGCGTTGTGTAATAAGATGACTGATCATGACAAGAGAAACCATTATAAAGTGTTAGGTATCGAACCTGGCAGTATGGTCGAGGAGGACGATGATGATGATTAGTGTTAGGGTTAATGTTTCAATTGTATAAATTGAACTTTTATAATGTTTAAATTTGTGATTTGGTTTGTGGAATCATAGCTTCCGAAAAATTACGTAATTTTTTTTGTCATTTTTTTTTGCTCATTGAACCTTAGGCGTGCTAGTTAGCTCATTTGTATCAATTTCGGAAAAAATCGAGACACGTTATTTTTTGGGTTTTCCTAGGAAGGGCCTGTTCGGGCACTCTTTAGGGCCCAATTCATAACTTCCGAAAAATTACGTAATTTTTTTGTCACTTTTTTTTTGCTCATTGAACCTTAGGCGTGCTAATTAGCCCATTTGTATCAATTTCGAAAAAAATCGAGACACGTTATTTTTTTAGTTTTCCTAGGAAGGGCCTGTTTGGGCACACTTTAGGGCCCAATTCATAACTTTCGAAAAATTACGTAATTTTTTTTGTCACTTTTTTTTGCTCATTGAACCTTAGGCGTACTAGTTAGCCCATTTGTATCAATTTCGGAAAAAACCGAGACACGTTATTTTTTGGGTTTTCCTAGGAAGGGCCTGTTCGGGCACTCTTTAGGGCCCAATTCATAACTTCCGAAAAATTACGTAATTTTTTTTGTCATTTTTATGCTCATTGAACCTTAGGCGTGTTAGTTAGCCAATTTGTATTAATTTCGGAAAAAACCGAGACACGTTATTTTTTGGGTTTTCCTAGGAAGGGCCTGTTCGGGCACTCTTTAGGGTCCAATTCATAACTTCCGAAAAATTACGTAATTTTTTTTGTCACTTTTTTTTGCTCATTGAACCTTAGGCACGCTAGTTAGCCCATTTGTATCAATTTCGAAAAAAAACCGAGACACATTAATTTAATTTCAAACCTTAATATCCAAAATCCAACAATAGTAATAATAAACACATTCAAACGTCTACTACATCTCAGGATAATGGTAGGAAGGCGTCTAGCTACACCCTTTTTCAGCTCCCAGGCTATCCTGTAGCTAAATGTCAAGGCATCGTTTCGAGACCACGTTTCATATTCGAGCACATCTGAGCGAGCTATGTAGTCCATGTACTTGAGGACGTAAATCCCGCAATCATGACTGTTATATTGCTTTGGTCGGTTTTCTATCGTCACGACCGTCCAAGGATCTATCATGGTTTTGCTCGTGATGGCTTCCCCCTTAAAATGTCGACACGCTAGTGGAATGATAGTAGTCTGCATCCAACAATAAAAAAAGGTTATCAAGCCTATGTAACAAAAAGAATAGACTATGAGCGAAGGTCAAGATATAAACTAACCACCGCATTGATGTACGTGGAGTACATCTGCGCCAGCTGCTGACCAGGTCCGTCTTCCCTTAGGCTATCGTATATGTGGACCACTTTATTCTCTGGAAAGAGAACTAATAGGAAGAAGTGGCTTGCATGAAGAGCAGGTAGCATGATTAGGTTCGCATCAGCTGCGTGACATTGATAGTCCGCGTTCAAGTAGGAAAGCACGTTTGCAGATGGTCGCCATTCACCCTTGCTTGTCCCTTGCTTCCTCCTCCATTCTGTGAACTCCTTCATGCTATTCACCATGAAGTGGATAACAAAAGAGGCATACATGTTGAGCTTCAAAGTTTGGCAGGGGTTATAATTTAGCTCTCTAACACGCAGCAGATCTATATAAGCGTCAATGAGAAAATTCGAAATATCTGTGTTCGGCGCCAACAGTCATAGATCTGAGTGAGCTAGGAATGAAACAAAAGGAAAGTCTGCTGTAGCGATTGGCTCATGCCCAAAGTAGTGCCGGTCGATCCAATCCCTTTTGGCCAGACTCAATGGCTTCGTCGGTTGTCCTTTATCCGACCGGATGCTTGGGCGCGATGCCTGGATTCCTACTTGGGTCACTTGAATCTGGGGCTGAGAGTCGTACGCGTCAGGAGGCAAGCGAGTAGACGGCTCCCACACCTGACTCTGGGGCTGATAGTCGTACGCGTCAGGAGGGAAGCTTGTAGACGGCTCCCACACCTGACTCTGGGGCTGATAGTCGTACGCGTCAGAGGGAAGCGAGTAGACGACTCCCACACCTGACTCTGGGGCTGATAGTCGTACGCGTCAGGAGGCAAGCGACTAGACGGCTCCCCTTGGTAACCCCGGTACGCAAGACTAAAGTTTTGAACTTCAGTCTTGTACCTCTCAATGGACCTCTTCAGATTGTCAGGAGCCTGCGAGACAAACCAGTCAAACCCCTCCAGCTGCTTGAACACCTCAGTGCCCTGGTCAACCTAAAAAACATGCATACAAAATATGGCTAATCATTTCAGGCATGGTAGATAAGGTGCGCAAATAAAAATTGAAACAACACTAGCATGACTTACAATGTTCAATGCCCAGAACTGGTCATAGATCTCACGTGGCGCATACGATGTCTTCCTTGCCTGGGAAGGGCGATTCACCCTCGTGCGCGTCACCTTGAGAAACCATTGCAGGTACTCCTCAATGCTGATGCTGTCGGCCTTCAGCGATACAAGGCTATCATATGTTTCTTGCCAGGTATTCCACTGTTGCACCTCATCCTCAACAAATTCAAGGCATCAAGCACCTCGAAGTTCGGCCCTCGACCACTCCTGTATGGCCGCATGTCTACAGCGGGTTTTGGTATCCCTTGTAGACAGCCAGCTTGCCTCATAGCTCGATCGGGCATCTGAAACTCACATACTTCGAAGTGAATAAGCGGCACCCGAACCAAACCTGCCAGCACGTACGACACCGGAAGTTGCCAACACCACTCATCCAACCGATGCATCACCTTGCTATATGGCTGCCACGTCACCTGGGATGCATTGAGTATCTCTAGTTCCCCCCGATAGAACTTTAGATGGTGGTGTGGGTCTACCCGTCTCCTCCGGTTGGTCGTAGGCCCCCAGGCCCACACCCTAGGCCACGTCTCATCGAAATATTCTCGCGGTTGTGGACGACCCGTGGGTAGCCTCTCGTAAGACCAAACCTGTGAATGCAAACATTATCTGGAATTAGCACATTAAGAGGCTAGAATATATTGACACGTCAACCAAGAAAATAAATGCTCAAACCTGTAATAGAGTGAGGCAGGCGGCAATGGACTTGGCACCCTTTCTCGTAGCTTTGTGCAGTGCTCGATATAAGTGCGCAAGGACAGCTGAACCCCACGAATACGAGTATACCTCCTCAAGATCCTCCAAGAACACCATATACTTCGGATGCACCGTGTTTTTCGAATGCGTCGGAAGTAATATGGCTCCAATAATATACAGAAGGAATGCTTTCGTATACGTCACGAAATCGTGAGGAGTGTATTCATCCGGTAGCACGCCATACTGCTCTCTCAGCCATTTAAGTTTGATGCCGTTCGTTGTAAGAGCTTCCCTCGGAATTCCCGGGAAATACTGCCTAGCCATCTTCGCTATGGATGCAGACGTTTTGCTCGAAGTAATGGGTTTGCCGTGACATGGGATTCCAAGTATAAATCCGACGTCCTCTAATGTAATAGTCATTTCACCAAACCGGAAGTGAAATGAGTTCGTCTCGCTCCTCCATCGTTCAACTAGAGCGGATATAAGGCAATCGTCGTGTCGAGACCAAATCCCGGGATCGGTGAACATAGATAAATTTTGACGGTGTAATAGTTGTATTTGTTCCTCGTTTAGTACCCACTCATCGTGGTGACTTGTGCTTTGAATTGTTTCCAAAACACCCCTATCGACACCGTCAAATACGTGCCTCGCGACGTGGTCATCGTCATCGTATAGGATTGATGTATCATGAGGTCCGGCGTTGAAATCCATATATCTAAGAACAAAATATAATCGTAAACCAACTTAGTATCCATAATATTTACATTCCAAAACTATAAATGGATCTTTAACCTAGCTTACCAACACATTAGCAATAGTAATTATCTCATTATTTCAATGTATTAAAATAATTCCTCACTTCTCACCACTCCGAACGCTTAATTACGCTAGTTCCCTAAAATTTAGCGCCAACGTGGTTATTTAGCAATATACCGCCTGATGGCCGCTACAGCCCCAACACCTCAAAACCGCTTTAAAACTACTTTTTAAATGTATTACATCAATTATATACCAAATATTTCCTTTATCAAAATTTAAAGGGGATGAGTTACCAAAACACCCCCAACTTAAGCAAAATACCCCCTGGCAGCTATCGACCCAACAAACATCTCAGAACAAGGGTAAAATAACTTTTCGGGTGTCTTACACTCCTATTATTTCCTCTAGTTGTGTTACAATGTTCAATTACCAAAATACCCCCGATGAGCGGCAAATTACCGAAATGCCCCCGGGGGTTCATTATCACCCTAACGCCCCAAACCAGCTTCAAAACAACCTTTCAGGTGTTTTACTTACATTTCTGGACTAGAAAGTCCTTTGAAAAACTTAACACCGTAAAATTACCAAAATACCCCTCTCGGGGTGGCAAATTACCAAAATGACCCTGGCATCAGAACGAGCTCAAAAGTGCATTGAAATGCTATTTTAAGCTTCCCGAATTCATTCTTGATCTAAAAAGTATTCTACGGAGTTTTCGCCCAAAAATCCCGAACCGGTGTCCGGATCGAGCGCTTAAAAGCCCGTTCGGCCAAAAAATAGTTAACAACTTCGGAATGGCCCGAAATCCTGGGGGATGGAACTTCCCAACATCCTAGGGTTCTCATAAAAGTTTCGCGCGAAATCGCGCTGGCTTGATATTTTAAATTACACTACAAAGTTACAAGGTTCCCCTCAATCAGTTAACCCCTTTCCAGTCTTTGGAAAAATCTAAAATTTTTCCCTGATATAGATATTTTAAAAATAACTAGGGTCTCTTTTTCGCACTTTGGCACAATCTAGCTCTAGCTATTTTTAAAAAATTTATGAAGAACTGTCTAATTAAGTTTTCACCTTTAGCGACAATTACGTTTCGTATTCACATTAAACACACATAGTGTTACACCCTAGGAACACACACAGTGTCTTAAACACTCCTATTATTTCCTCCAGTTGTGTTACAATGTTCAATTACCAAAATACCCCCGATGAGCGACAAATTACCGAAATGCCCCCGGGGGTTCATTATCATCCTAACGCCCCAAACCAGCTTCAAAATAACCTTTCAGGTGTTTTACTTACATTTATGGACTAGAAAGTCCATTGAAAAACTTAACACCGTAAAATTACCAAAATACCCCTCTCGGGGTGGCAAATTACCAAAATGCCCCTGGCATCAGAACGATCTCAAAAGTGCATTGAAATACTATTTTAAGCTTCCCGAATTCATTCTTGATCTAAAAAGTATTCTACAGACTTTTCGTCCAAAAATCCCGAACCAGTGTCCGGATCGAGCGCTTAAAAGCCCGTTCGGCCAAAAAAATAGCTAACGACTTCGGAGTGACCCGAAATCCTGGGGATGGAACTTCCCAACATCCTAGGGTTCTCATAAAAGTTTCGCGCGAAATCGCGCTGACTTGATTTTTAAATTACAGTGCAAAGTTTCAAGGTTCCCCGTATCAGTTAACCCCTTTCCAGTATTTGAAAAAATCTGAAATTTTTCCCTGATATAGATCTTTTGAAAATAACTAGGTATTTTTAAAAGATCTGAAATTTTTTGAGAGTTTTGCCAAAGTTCAAAAAACCTTGTAACTTTCGCGATTTCACGCGAAACTTTTATGAGAACCCTAGAATGTTGAGAAGTTCCATTTCCCAGGACTTTGGGTCATTCCGAAGTCGTTAGCTATTTTTTTGGCCGAACGGGCTTTTAAGCGCTCGATCCGGACACTGGTTCGGGATTTTTGGACGAAAAATCCGTAAAATACTTTTTAGATCACGAATGAATTCAGGATGCTTAAAATATCATTTTAAAATAGTTTTGAGATTTTCTGATGCCAGGGGATATTTTGGTAATTTGCCACCCCAAGAGGGGTGTTTTGGTAATTTTTCCGGTAAAAATTTTTAAAGGACTTTTAGTCCAGAAATGTAAGTAAAACACCTCAAAGGTTATTTTGAAGCTGATTTGGGGCGTAAGGGTGATAATGAACCCCCGGGGGCATTTCGGTAATTTGCCGCTCATCGGGGGTATTTTGGTGGGGCGATGGCTGCTAGGGGGTATTTTGCATAAGTTGGGGGTATTTTGGTAACTCATCCCCTTTAAAATTTTCTGAGGAAATATTTGGTATATGATTGACGTAATACATTTAAAAAGTAGTTTTAAAGCGGTTTTGAGGTGTTGGTAGTGTAGCGGCCATCAGGGGGTATATTGGTAAATTGTCATGTTGGCGCTAAATTTTAGGGAACAAGCATAATTAAGCGTTGGGAGTGGTGGAAGTGAGGAATGGTGTTAATACATTGAAATAATGAGATAATGACTATTGCTAATGCGTTGGAAAGCTAGGTTAAAGATCCAGTTATAGTTTTGGAATGTAAATATTATGGACACTAAGTTGGTTTACAATTATATTTTGTTCTTAGACGATATGGATTTTAACCCCGGACCTCATGATACATCAATCCTATACGATGACGATGACCACGTCGCGAGGCACGTATTTGACGGTGTCGATAAGGGTGTTTTGGAAACAATTCAAAGCACAAGTCACCTCGAAGAGTGGGTACTAAACGAGGAACAAATACAATTATTACACCGTCAAAATTTATCTATGTTCACCGATTGCGGGATTTGGTCTCGACACGACGATTGCCTTATATCCGCTCTAGTTGAACGATGGAGGAGCGAGACGAACTCATTTCACTTTCGGTTTGGTGAAATGACTATTACATTAGAGGACGTCGGATTTATACTTGGAATCCCATGTCACGGCAGACCCATTACTTTGAGCAAAACGTCTGCATCCATAGCGAAGATGGCTATGCAGTATTTTTTGGGAATTCTGAGGGAAGCTTTTACAACAAACGGCATCAAACTTAAATGGCTGAGAGAGCAGTATGGCGTGCTACCGGATGAATACACTCCTCACGATTTAGTGACGTATACGAAGGCATTCCTTCTGTATATTATTGGAGCCATATTACTTCCGACGCATTCAAAAAACACGGTGCATCCGAAGTATATGGTGTTCTTGGAGGATCTTGAGGAGGTATACTCGTATTCGTGGGGTTCAGCTGTCTTTGCGCACCTATATCGAGCACTGCACAGAGCTACGAGAAAGGGTGCCAAGTCCATTGCCGCCTGCCTCACTCTATTACAGGTTTGAGCATTTATTTTCTTGGTTGATGTGTCAATATATTCGTGCATTAATTACTAATTCCAGATAATGTTTGCATTCACAGGTTTGGTCTTACGAGAGGCTACCCACGGGTCGTCCACAACTGCGGGAATATTCTGATGAGACGTGGCCTAGGGTGTGGGCCTGGGGGCCTACGACCAACCGGAGGAGACGGGTAGACCCACACCACCATCTAAAGTTCTATCGGGGGGAACTAGAGATACTCAATGCATCCCAGGTGACGTGGCAGCCATATAGCAAGGTGATGCATCGGTTGGATGAGTGGTGTTGGCAACTTTCGGTGTCGTACGTGCTGGCAGGTTTGGTTCGGGTGCCGCTTATTCACTTCGAAGTATGTGAGTTTCAGATGCCCGATCGAGCTATGAGGCAAGCTGGCTGTCTACAAGGGATACCAAAACCCGCTGTAGACATGCGGCCATACAGGAGTGGTCGAGGGCCGAACTTCGAGGTGTCTGATGCCTTGAATTTGTTGAGCAACGAGGTGCAACAGTGGAATACTTGGCAAGAAACATATGATAGCCTTGTATCGCTGAAGGCCGACAGCATCAGCATTGAGGAGTACCTGCAATGGTTTCTCAAGGTGACGCGCACGAGGGTGAATCGCCCTTCCCAGGCGAGGAAGACATCGTATGCGCCACGTGAGATCTATGACCAGTTCTGGGCATTGAACATTGTAAGTCATGCTAGTGTTGTTTCAATTTTTATTTGCGCACCTTATCGACCATGCCTGAAATGATTAGCCATATTTTGTATGCATGTTTTTTAGGTTGACCAGGGCACTGAGGTGTTCAAGCAGCTGGAGGGGTTTGACTGGTTTGTCTCGCAGGCTCCTGACAATCTGAAGAGGTCCATTGAGAGGTACAAGACTGAAGTTCAAAACTTTAGTCTTGCGTACTGGGGTTACCAAAGGGAGCCATCTAGTCGCTTGCCTCCTGACGCGTACGACTCTCAGCCCCAGAGTCAGGTGTGGGAGCCATCTAGTCACTTGCCTCCTGACGCGTACGACTCTCAGCCCCAGAGTCAGGGTGGGAGCCGTCTAGTCGCTTGGTTCCCGACGTGTACGACTCGCATCCCCAGATTCAGGTGTGGGAGCTGTCTAGTCGCTTGCCTCCTGATGCATACGACTCTCAGCACCAGAGTCAGGTGACCCAAGTAGGAATCCAGGCGTCGCGCCCAAGCTTCCAGTCGTATAAAGGACAACCGACGAAGCCATTGAGTCCAGCCAAACAGGATTGGATCGACTAGCACTACTTTGGGCATGAGCCAATCACTACATCAGACTTTCCTGTTTCAGGATTCCTAGGTCACTCTGATCTAAGACTGTTGGCGCCGAAGACAGATATTTTGAATTTTCTCATAGACGCTTATATAGATCTGCTCCATGTTAGAGAGCTAAATTATAACCCTGCCAAACTTTGAAGCTCAACATGTATGGCTCTTTTGTTATCCCCATCATGGTGAATAGCATGACTGAGTTCACAGAATGGAGGAGGATGCAAGGGACAAGCAAGGGTGAATGAAGACCATCTGCAAACGTGCTTTCCTACTTGAACGCAGACTATCAATGTCACGCAGCTGAGGCGAACCTAATCATGCTACCTGCTCTTTATGCAAGCCACTTCTTCCTACTAGTTCTCTATCCAGAGAATAAAGTGGTCCACATATATGATAGCCTAAGGGAAGACGGACCTGGTCGGCAGCTGGCGCAGATGTACTCCACGTACATCAATGCGGTGGTTAGTTTATATTTCTTGACTTCGCTCATAGTCTATTCTTTTTGTTATGAATTGGGCTTGATAACCTTTTTTATTATTGGATGCAGACTACTATCATTCCACTAGCATGCCGACATTTTAAGGGGGAAGCCATCACGAGCAAAACAATGATAGAGTCTTGGACGGTCGCGATGATACAAAACCGACCAAAGCAATATAACAGTCATGATTGCGGGATTTACGTCCTCAAGTACATGAACTACATAACTCGCTCGGATGTGCTCGAATATGATACGTGGTCTCGAAGGGATGCCTTGAAGTTTAGATATAGGATAGCCTAGGAGCTGAAAAAGGGCGTAGCTAGACGCCTTCCTTACCATTATCCTGAGATGTAGTAAACTTTCGTATGAATTATTATTATTATTATTGTTGGATTTTGGATATTAAGGTTTGAAATTGAATTAGCCTTATTATTACTATTGTTTGATTTTGGACAATGAGCTAACTAGCGTGTCTAAGGTACAATGAGCAAAAAAAAAAGTGACAAAAAAAATTACAAGATTTTTCGCAAGCTATGAATTGGGCGATAAAGTGTGCGCGAACAGGCCCTCCGTAGGAAAATCAAAAAAATTATTTGTCTCGATTTTTGCTGAAATTCATAGAATGGGCTAACTAGCGTGCCTAAGGTACAATGAGAAAAAAAAGTGACAAAAAAAATTACAAGATTTTTCGTAAGCTATGAATTGGGCGATAAAGTGTGCGCGAACAGGCCCTCCGTAGGAAAACGAAAAAAATAAGTTGTCTTTATTTTCGCAGAAATTCATAGAATGGGCTAACTAGCGTGCCTAAGGTACAATGAGAAAAAAAAGTGACAAAAAAAAATTACAAGATTTTTCGTAAGCTAAGCATTGGGAGCTAAAGTGTGCGCGAATATACCCTTCGTAGGAAAACGAAAAAAATAAGTTGTCTTTATTTTCGCAGAAATTCATAGAATGGGCTAACTAGTGTGCCTAAGGTACAATGAGCAAAAAAAAAAGTGACAAAAAAATTACAAGATTTTTCACAAGCTATGAATTAGGAGATAAAGTGTGTGCGAACAGGCCTTTCGTAGGAAAATCAAGAAAAATATTTGTCTCGATTTTTGCCGAAATTTATAGAATGGGCTAACTAACGTGCCTAAGGTACAATGAGCAAAAAAAAAAGTGATAAAAAATTACAAAATTTTTCGCAAGCTAAGCATTGGGCGTTAAAGTGTGCGCGAATAGGCCCTTTGTAGGAAAACGAAAAAAATAAGTTGTCTCGATTTTTGCCAAAATTCATAGAATGGGCTAACTAGCGTGCCTAAGATACAATGAGCAAAAAAAACTAACAAAAAAAATTACAAGATTTTTCGCAAACTATGAATTGAGCGATAAAGTGTGCGAGAACAGGCCATTCGTAGGAAAACATAAAAAATTATTTGTCTCGATTTTCTCCGAAATTCATAGAATGGGCTAACTAGCGTGCCTAAGGTACAATGAGTAAAAAAAAGTGACAAAAAAATCTACAAGATTTTTCGCAAGATATGAATTGGGCGATAAAGTGTGCGCGAACAGGCCCTTCGTAGGAAAACAAAAAAAATTATTTGTCTCGATTTTCGCCAAAATTCATAGAATGGGCTAACTAGCGTGCCTAAGGTGCAATGAGCAAAAAAAAAAGTGACAAAAAAATCTACAAGATTTTTTGCCAGATATGAATTGGGCGATAAAGTGTGCGCGAACAGGCCCTTCGTAGGAAAACCAAAAAAGAACATTATAAAAGTTTAATTTAAACAACTGAAACATTTACCCTAACACTCTTCCTCATCATCGTCCTCCTCGATCATACTGCCATGTTCGATATCTAGCACTTTATGATGGTTTCTCTTGTCATGATCAGTCATCATATTACACAACGCACACTTTAGCAATTTTTTTTGACCCGTTACTTCTTCAATCGGATTCTTCATACGTATTTTATGTTTTTGCCCTTTTGTTTGAGAAATAATTGGATAAAAAATATCGTCCTCCTCACCTTGCAGGCTAGTGCTGTCAATGACTGGCTGTGAAGCTCGATTGAATCTACCGGCTAGAGCCGTCCGAGTAGTCGGATTGTCCCGTCTTTCTGGTAATTCCATCCTAAACTGTGCAAGGTTAGCCTTATCCCGTGCGGCTGCATCCAATGATAAACCGTGCATGATGTTATAAAGGTGATTATATCGCAGTGTCTCAGATTGTTTGAAATCAGCTAAAACATTGGGCACGTAAGGAATGTGATCGTGGACTCTATTGGCTCCCTTCCTCCATCGATCCAAGATATACGCTAGAGGGATTTCACGAGCATTCTTGGCACTCAAATACCTCAAAGCGTGTCGACAAAGTATACCTTTATGCTCAAACAGTTGACAATTGCAATTAACAAACCCGGTCTCCAAACACACTACTACCGTAAAATGTCTTCTGTTCCTCGGAGCCGACGAAGAGCACGAATTGGCAAAATTCGTCACATTTGTCAAAGCATAAACCTTGAGATCTCTGGTGGAATACTCGTGCAACTCTTTGTCATGCTATATTGATTCGACTTTAGTAGTTCCTCTTAAAACTGTCTAAACATTTCCTTGGTATAGACTTGAGCCGCATGAGCCTCCAAAGGTGAAAAAACTACTATGGCTCTTTCTCTGTAAACTGTAGCCGCGTCGGCTTCTCTCTCAAGGAAAAATTGCCTGTCAATGGCTTTCTGCATCTCTAGTACGAACTCTTTTATAGTTGAAGAATGGCCTACGTACCCATCAAAGAATGCATTCATACCTTTGCTTCTCGAGGTCGTAGTCATTCTGGCTGCAAAAAACTTTTTCGTGTAGGCACCGACCCACTGTGTCTTGATCTCATACAACGCTTGTAACCATTCATGATTGTGCAAATAGTAGTCATCCATTAACTTGGCCCACCTCTCCTCGAACACGTCTACGTCAACGATTTCTTCACACATGTATTAAAGTCACTCTTGAATGTCGGATGGTTTGCATATACATTGTGAAGCCGTTCGGGATATTTGTTGCTTATGTGCCATGTGCACAGGCCATGGTGAGTATCTGGAAGGACCTTAGCGATTGCATTTTTCATTGCCAGATCTTGGTCGGTGATGATGGTCTTTGGAGGAACATGATACATTGCTTTAAGCCACGTTTCAAATAACCACGTAAATGACTCCTCCGTCTCATCCCTAAGCAGGGCAAAGCCAAACAAGATTGACTGATAGTGGTGGTTCACCCCGGTGAACGGAGCAAAAGGCATAGAGTACTTATTTGTGCGGTATGTGGTGTCAAATGTCACAACATCCCCAAAATTTTGGTAAGCAGCCCTAGAACGGGCATCCACCCAAAATATAGTACTAATGCGGTTCTCATCATCCAGTTGGAGACTATAGAAAAAGCCAGAATTCTCACTCTGAAGGCTCCTGAAGATATCAAGTGTAGCTTGAGAAATCACTCTTACCGAAAGACTCTCTCCTCTGAACACGAAGTTCATTTCGAAGGTCTACTTCGTTGAAACTCAACTTGTCAATCCCCCCAGCCTGGCTTGAGAAAACCCCCATCATTCTAGAAGGTGGAATTTTAGCCTCGGCCATTGTAAATATCAGTTGTCTGTGTGCCGCACTTATTTGTCGGTGTTGATGAATTTGACCAATCTTACTAGGGGTCATCAACTGATGATTATGGCTCAACTCCACTCCCGTCATAACCCAATGGTTCTCATTTTTCCGGTGTACTGCATACACATGGGCCTTGCAGCCGGTACCCGGAAATGTGTCCCGTTTTCTTTGTCTTGTTGGCCCTTCGTCACTGATCCGAACAACCGGGGGTACATGCGGTGCTCCTCTATGACACTCAAATAGTCTTTCACAAATTTGATCTGTATTCGCCCATTTTCTAGTCGTCTTAATTCTAATACCGAAACCTATCGTTTTCAAATATTCTCTATAGTATGCTTCAACTTCGTCCAGTGTTTGAAAAACTTGACCCAAGTAAGGTGGATCAGAATCTTCACAAAAATTATTTCCTCCAGTTGCATCCATATTTATACTGAAATCTAAAAAATAAAATTATATTATTCTCAACAAGTCATAGAATTAAATAAAATAAAAATAAAAATTATTTCCTCCAGTTGTGTCAGAAAATTTTACAATGTTCAATTACCATAATACCCCCGATGAGCGGCAAATTATCGAAATGCCCCCGGGGGTTCATTATCACCCTAACTACCCAAATTAGCTTCAAAACAACCTTTCAGGTGTTTTACTTACATTTCTGGACTAAAAAGTCATTTGAAAAACTTAACATTGTAAAATTATCAAAACACCCCTCTCGGGGTGGCAAATTACCAAAATGCCCCTGGTATCAGAAAATCTCAAAAGTGCTTTGAAATACTATTTTAAGCTTCCTGAATTCATTCTTGATCTAAAAAATATTTTACGGATTTTTCGTCCAAAAATCCCGAACCATTGTCCGGATCAAGCACTTAAAAACCCGTTCGGCCAAAAAAATAGCTAATTACTTCGAAATGACCCGAATTCCTGGAAAATAGAACTTCCCAACATCCTAGGGTTTTCATAAAAGTTTCGCACGAAATCGCGCTAGCTTGATATTTTAAATTACACTGTAAAGTTACAAGGTTCCGCGTATCAGTTAACCCCTTTCTAGTCTTTGGAAAAATCTGAAATTTTTCCCTGATATAGATCTTTTAAAGATATCTAGGGTATCTTTTTTGAATTTTGGCAAAATATAGCTCTAGATATTCTTTATAAATTCATGAAAAATCCTAATTTTGACGCCCTAAAAAATCGCTATTTTGGAATCTATAAATGTAATACCCTGATTCGTATAAACCTAATTTTGATGCCCTAAAAAACCACTCATCCGATCTCCGATTGATCTGATTTTTGTTTCGTTCAATTTGTATTTTCGTAATCTTCGATTTGAGTCTACAATGACTATTTTTGGAGTTCGAATGAATATTCGCTAATAAATGCTAGTTCAATCCCTAATTTCAAATTATCAAAAAACACGAATTTTAGACTGTGGTACGAACAATTTAAGCATAACACAATTTAAATAATCCATTGGTAAGAACAATTTGAAATTAACATTGAATTATAAGAAAATTCAAAGTACTTACTTGTTTTAACTTGATATATTCAAAGAAAAATTCACCGATCTTCTAGCGTAAATTTTTTTTGTTTGTATTGTTGTGGAGATTATGTAGGTGAGATATGGAGTCTGAAGAGAGTTGGTAAAGATAATGGAGAGTGGAAGAAAGGGTTCGGGGGAGAACGGATTATAAAGAGAGAAAAGTGAGGGAGAGAGAAGATAGAAGACAAAAAATTAAACCCGTGAGTGAGCAGTAGTCAAAGGCTGTGAAAGAAAAAAAAATTTGTCGAAGACTGTGCGGCCGAGCTTTGCGCTGCCTCTGGAAAGGCTGTGAAAGAAAATTTTTTGCAGAAGATTGTGCGACCGAGTTTTGCGCTGCCTCTGGAAAGAGGACATGAAGGGGGGGGGGGGGGGGGGAGGGAAAAAGGACATGGGGGGGGGGGGAGGAAGATCACCAACCGCATAACTTGTTGGGGTTGGGAGAGTAATAATTCCAACCGCAACAAAGTGTTGCGGTTGGGTGTGGTTGGGGGGTAGGG